>VIBL01000169.1:600000-954189 GCA_008271625.1 Lutraria rhynchaena
CAAGACCTTTGTCATTAATTTGTCAAAAATTAATTGCAAAACAAGGACAACTTTAACAACAATCTGAGGATGAGTGTTTCATTATTGTATGCTTTATGTAAGAGATTAAATTAATGTAAGAATTATTAATTAAAGCAAATAATGAATATTAAAAGCATGCATTTACCATACATGTAAAACAACTTAGACACTATGACCTTAGACAAATCTGACTAAGTTTAATGATTGTTAGAATTTAATTCTATTAACTAGTAAACGTTCAAGTCAGAAACTCATGTAGATACATTAAGTCCGTACAAAACTCTTAGAAAACATCTAAAAATATCAAAAAAGGGACTGATTCAATCATCTACAAATTTAACTACTTCAATGATATAATTCTGTGTTTAATTCTTCTTGAGTATAACAGAAAAAAATTCTAATAAAGTCAGAATAATGGGTATCGAAAATTTTTAGATAGTTGTACTCACTCTGAATTCATCTTCATTTCCATCTTGGAAAATAGGACGGCCTGGAGGACCTCCTAATATAATTGGTCCACTGTTCTCTGTAACTCCGCCCTTTTCTCCGTAAGCAACCAATGCAACATCTCCATCTCTCAATGAAGTCATAGTGCTAACATGTATACTCCAATCACCATCTGAAATACAATCGTTAATTATATATTATTCCGTCTCTATTCAATTAATTCATAAATTCATCATATTTATTGGTAGATTACTATTCTGTTCTAAAAGTATTAATGAAAATCAAGTAAATTCATGCAGTAAACACATGTATGTTGAGAGCAAATCTTGCTTTATCAGTTTTTAGCTTGACATAAAGGTATCTAATGTCAAACCTTAACAATCAAATCTCAAACTTCATTGCATATTATTTCCTTAAATCAATCATTTGAATTTAATAACAAAGTTTTTAAACTGGTTAGTATCACCCTCGTCATTGCTGACGCATCAAAAATTGCAAGAACATATGTCACATCAAATTTAACATTTTAAAGGCAACAATTTTAAGGTAATAAAAACAATGAGTTGTCTTTCATTCCAAGTCTAAAGACCATTGTTACAGTGGTAATTTAAAGTTAACATAATTTTTTAAGGTTTGGAAAAGAGAAAAGAAATGCACTACTTATATAAATCAAAGTAGGATAAATAAAAAAAAGTGAATTTATAAAAATGTTATTAGAATTCAAAATAACTGTGTATGACACTACTGGGTGAACTCCACTCAAAACAAACAGTATTTATAAAAATCGTACAAAAAGTGAAATGAATAAGTGTACATGTAACAAAAGCGACTAAGAATAAATTATAAAAATCTGATCTAAATTGAGTGAAAAGTAAAGAAAAGTGGACATTGACTGAGACAGAAAGTAAATGTATCAGGTATCTATAAGTTTTAACACTACAACAGTGAAAGAGGTTATTCTTACCAGATTTAAATGTAGCTAAAGATCATTTTAGAATATTAGTCTCCTTTGATTTAGTCACGAATTATAAATATGCTTTTGACATAGTGATATCTTGATTGTTTGAATTTTGATTTTTTTTTGTAATATTTTCACCTAAAAATCATTACTGTTGGATATAATCATACCCACATATGTTTTATTGGTGTTTGACCTATCATTTATATGTACCAATATATTTCTGAACTTCGAACTTCCACATCACAAAATATGTTTCAAATCAATAAAAAGATCTTATTTTTTACTAAATTTATTGCCAACTAATTTTTGTACGTCACATGAACAATACTTACAAACAATTCATATCAAACAATCTAAAATTATCATTAAAAACCAAGTTATTTCATGAACTTGGGACATTTACTGTACTGTCACGATATGAAAAAATAAGTGATTAACTGAAGAGAAGTGAATAATTGTCATAGAACAACACAGAAAGTCTATCAAAGTGTATTTTTCTAATCCTGTCTACTTTTAGTAACAGTTTCTTTTCCTGGTGAATCTGAAATAAGACATACTGACACAATAAAACCATGATAAATCATTAAGTGCAGATGCTTATATTACATGGGGTGGGGTTAGAACAACAACAGTAAGTGAAGATTCATTTCTGCATTAACCTTTTTTACCAAACTTGCTGTATTTTCTAATTGCAGTCAGATGCAAAAGGGTATACCATGGATATTTATCACATAAGTTTTCTTTAAATGTTGACAATTACTCAAGGTAACAGAATATGTTATCACAGATAATAATGACTGAAACAGAATATCTATGAACAAAATAGCCAAAAAATATCTTTGCAGTTTTATGGCCAAAAATGGGTGAATGAAATATTTTTGAACAGTCATTATACAGAATTGCTCCATATGTCAAATAAATTAGAAATTTCGAGGACAAATTTGTATTCAACATGAAACAATGCAAGAATACTCTGAAACTGTTACATGACTAAGTTGTTATACTTCACAGTCAAAACATAAAAATAAAATGCAGAAATTCATCTTTCACTTAAAATAAAACAAAAGCACATGTGATTAATAACATATTGAAATACTTCAGTCAAACAAGTATGACAGTATGAACATAGAACACAGATGATTCATTACTCTCATATACACATGATAAATAATCCCAAATGTTGGAAGTAACTGATAAGTGATAGTTTTTAGGTCGAAATAGGGTACAGTGCTCCCTCCAAGGAGCAACACTTGTCAGAGTCCCAAAAAAATGTTGTTCTTTGGAGTGAGTTGTTGTTTGGAGGGAATTGATACATTCCCGATATGTGTGTGATATTATGTGAGTGTGTGCCTTTAACTGGTATCGCTCTATGGAGGTGGCGTTATGGGAGGGAGCACTGTATTTTAAATCATTCTCATCACAATTTTGCTGTAACAGGTTGATAAGTATGTCCTGTGTTTAAAACAAATACAAATTGTAATTTTATCATAGAATTACTGTGATTCATGTTTGACTAATTATATATAATTGGTAGAATTGAGGGATAAATACATCACGCTCACACTTATTGTCATATAACAGCACAAAGGGTCTAGTTTCACAAACGATACCTTCTGGCTTTGTGATTTCAGGTTCAGTTTCACTATCTAAGTCTGAATCATCGGGTATAAGATCAACTTTATCTGGTGTTTTATCACCAGGTTTTGTATCAGGTATAGTCTCTGTTTTATCACTTTGTGCTGTGTCAATTGGAGTTTCTTGCAGCTCTTCAATAACATGATAATAAGTTTACAAAATTTTCATTTTCAAAGATTTGTCAAGTACTATGTGCTATGAATATGTAGTGGCATTCATTTTTTAAGTATGCTTCAAATATTGAACTTGAAAACCTTGATAATAGCAGTATAATACTATCATAAACAAAATATAATCACTACATAAAAATATGAATTATTAAAATAAATATCTTGTAAAGCAATACTGGACTGACATTATCATGGGTGAAAGTTGAAAAATTAAAAAAAAAATGGAAATCTTAATCTTGGTTCTGCAGAAACAATAAAAACAAGTAGGGTCAAGATCTTGGAAAATCTGGAGGTTCCAGAAAATTCCGGAAAACTTTTAACCATGCACTGTTTATTTTTCAACATCTGAGTTATGTCCTTAGTAACTTATTTCTTGGAATGCAAAGAAGGTATTGAAAGCTGCTTATTATATTTAACCAATGACAATTGAAGGATTTGTATGAATATTCATAAATTTCAGGTAAACGATGCTGAATTGTACAAAGTGTTCGTATTTAGTGCAAAAAATATAATCTGTCTCATCTGGGTAACAAAAATGTAACTTGCTCTTTGTAGTCAGAATTAGTAAAATCTTCAGAAGCTTAACACAATAGCTGAAAGTGTGAATGCAAATTGTAGTACGATGATTTTTCAATTCATCAGTGACACAAACATTGATAGGAGAACGTTGTAAAATACAATTGGTGCAAACGAAAACAATAAGAAATGGAACACAAGTGTATTTCATGCTCTATTCATGCATCAATCTATTAAATGACCAGAAATCTTTCTTACTAAATTGGTAATCTGGTAAGCTACATGTTTTTATTGGAATAAAGTCAGTTTCCTGAAAGTAATATATATATAATACTAAACACAAACAAAGACTTTTTTAAGATATATTTGATACAGTATTCAAACTGGACCATAACAAGGGACAATACAAGTAGTTATGTTCATCGACTAGTAATCACTAGCCTCTCACCACTATGACGTGGATTTCCATCTGGGACGAAATTAAACAAGTGAAGAAGCTGTCTAGCTAGCTTACAGAAGATTGGTGGTTATATCCAGGTATATGCATAGGGTCTTCCTCAACCATTAAACCTAGAAAGTCAACAAATGACTCTGGCTGTTGGTACGAGGTTAAACCCCAGTTTAAAAACAAGGTTCAGTACAAGATGTGGTACAGTACCACTAATTGTCTATTAAGCAAAATGTCAGATTGCTTTCCTTATTTTCATATATATTGTTTCATTCAGATTAGGGAAGTTCAAAGATGTATTTGTTCATAGCCCTGGAGTGATAACAATTAAATATTGTAATCATGGTGTAACATACAATATCCACACAGGCAAACCATTTGTACACAGTCAAAGAACATAATGAAAAGTAGCGAAATCATTCAACTACAGTGTATGTTTAAACATTTAAGTTTATGTAATATTCAATTAATTATGCCTATCATCTTGTTTTGCATTTATTTTTATCAGTAACTATCAAGGAAGGACAGCTAAGGTAAACATAAATGGTTAACCCTACGCTTCATAAGGTTATTTTGAACTCTTCCAAATTCGAAGCAAATATACAAAACATCAATTTATTTCAGAAAATTGGGTTACTTCTCTCTGATAGAGTGGAAAACATTGTGGCAAAAGTAGCCATTACTAGTTACAAACAATGGCTTCTTTTGTCACAATGTTTTCAAAAGTTGTCTGCTCTAGATGCAGGGAAATGCAGCATTATGAGGCAATTGGTTAACACAATAAAGCTATGTACATAAGACATTAACTAGAATTCAAAAATGCATATTACCACCACCTTGCACAATACAACACAAGGCTTAAGTAAACTTATAACACAGCAACACCATCAGAACAACAGTCACACAGTTCACAATATATCGTTTTTAACAGGTTAGAATGAATGTGACCCAGATAAACACCATTATGAAATTCGATCATAAATCATGTTAGCATGATTGTAATTCCAAAGAGAGTTAATAATGATACTAATAATAGATATTTTGTAAAATAATGTAACCAAAAAATGACTGAAGAACTATATTCCCATTCCAGACAAGACGCAACATAATAAGATGCACAGTAAAACCTGGGATAGACACCACTTGTGAACAAAGGTCACCATGTGAACAGGGGATATCATTTAGCTCACACTTATTGTGTAACAGAAAAAATAAACCTCTTATTTAACCCTCTGCCTCACAAGCATATTGTGGACTCTTCCAAATTCAAAGCAAATATACAAAACATCAATTTACATAAGAAAATTGGATTATTTCTCTCTGATAGAGTGGAAAACATTGTGGCAAGAGAAGCCATACTCATTACAAGCAAAGGCTTCTTTTGTCACAATGTTTTCAAAAGTCGTCTGCTTCAGATGCGGGGAAATGCGGTATTATGAGGCAAAGGGTTAAAAGCAATCAGATCATACTAACCACATTTCTTCTCTCCATTTCTTACCCCATGAACACAAGTTTAAGTCTATCTCCTCTATAAATGGAGACACTTCTAATTCTTGTATAATAAGATTTAACTGAGGATGGCTGTTGTTGTTTATTTTATTTTTGTTTTCTAGATAAGTTTTTTTGTCTGTATAGCAAGATTTTATAGAAGGTGACTGTTGTTCAGAAGTGACTGATAAGAATTGTAATGTATAAACTTACCAGCGAACTGTTTACTAGGTTGAGGACTTGGCGGCACTGGTGTTGGTTCTGGTGTTGGTGTTATTCGTTGTCTATATTGTTCCATCATTTCTTCCTCAACTATCTCAGTACTCTTCTTCTTGGGAACACCCCCTGTAATATAACAACAGTAATACAACTATAACAAGCAAACAACTTACACCAATCAATTCATATTAATTCTTAAAGTAAACTACAGTCAAACTTGTGTTTGCATAAAGGCTACTCTGTGAATTAAGGCCATTCTTTGAAAAAAAAAAACAGACATTGATTATTTGGAACAAACTGATGCTGGAATAAAGGCCATCTGTCAAAAAAGGCCACATTTTGTCTTTCCCAAGGGTGATTTTTGTTCACAGGTTTGACTGTATAAACAATTCTGTGCATGCCCAAATCTGTTCCTTGAATCATTCCTCATTTATAAAGACTGGCGAGAGAATTTTTTTTACCCTTTTGCTACATAATAATTACTTCTTTGAAAAAAATACCTTCCTACCTACTCATTGAAAAATATTGGGTTGGGTTACAGCAAACAGACAATATTTTAAAGATGGCCTTGAATGTTTGCGATTTAGCAGCCTGACAACCTGCTAACTTAGCAAGGGTAACAAAACATCAAACATCTCAATGCCACCATTGGCCAATATGCAAATGTCTCCTTGAAGATTTGTTTATGGTTATTTAAATGATGTTATTTGACCCCACAATTCTGACTGCAATGGGAGATTCTAAGGATGTGTTTTAGAAGTTAAGATTAGTATACAATGAATCATCAAGTATTTACTTACATTCTACAACTTCAGGGTATATCCATATATTTCTTACACCAGTATCTATGGTTGTATGAACTTTACCATCAGTTGTCATACCCAGGAATAGACCTCTCTGTGAAGCTGACTGTATGGTTACATAACCTTTATCTTTATGTTTCAAAACTAGGAAATGGGAGTCCTGGTCACGGCCACCCTAAAATATATATTTTAAAAACATATGGTTATAATATGAAGAATATGTATGTATTAATATACAACCTAGTATAAATTACCACTGAATATTTTGAAGAATCTTATCTATTAATATTTTCATAAATGCTGATAAACAAATTTTGTTGAAGCAAAAAAATCTCCAGCTAGTGTTGTATAAAAATATCAGACATAACTAAGTATTGTATAATACAAAAAAAATCAAGGTGACAAAAGATTCATCCAAAAGTCAAAAATCATCTCTTTGTATATTTCAGAATTTCATCACAACATTACTTGTACACAATAGTGAAAAATGCTGACAAAGATACAAATGCTGACAGAAGCCGATCGAGATTACTTTCCAAGCAATTATTCATTCCTTTGTCATTCTGAGCTTTTTAATCCATCTTTAATCAAACATAATGATAAGGCCAGAAAAAATAGTTATGTTTCCGGTTACCCAAGCAACCCAATATTTTTATGCAGAACCAAAGGTTTCTTACAGCAAAATCCAAAGTACAAAAATATTTGGAGACAAATCATACCACCAAGGTACAGAAGGTATCTTTAGGAAAAAAAATACAAAAGCAACCCACCCACCCTATTTTTGAGGTCAAGTGAGCGGAAACATGATTATTTTTTTCTGGTCTGAAAATGCTGATCATGTAACAATGCAGAGGAATCACTTACCAAGCAATCAATCTTGCCATCTCGGAGACGTATGAACTTTCCAGGGTTGGCAATACTCTCAAACATTCTAATACCTCCGGTATTAACTTTGTGTACTCTGAACTGTGACTGTGGACCACCTCGTCTACCTCTTCCGGTTAATGTATTATCATCATGTACGACACTGACAACTTGAAACAGGGAGGTACCCAACATAATCACACCCCTGTGTCTAAACATGCCCTGAAGTGATAGAATACATTCATGTTGATTAAAACAATTCAGATAATATATTGCCCTAAATAAAGCATTATTTCACTACATAAAAGGTCTATGCTTATTTGTGTCATCCAATAACTATAATCCAATTCTGCAAAATATAATTTATACTAGAAATGAAATTACAGAGTTGTGCCTTTAATGTGATTGTTTACGGACACAAAATTTGTACAAAATCGTCAAACCTTTATATAAACATAGAATCTTCTAGATGGTTCTTTATCTAGAATTCCTCTCACATCACCAGGGGTCCCATCAGCCCCTATTGTCAGGAACTGTAAGGGATTCTTCACAGATTCAAATAACGCAGTACGATCTTGTTGAATTCTGACCCGGAATTCACAATAGGGTCCACCTTTGCCCTGTTTTGAGTGAAACACAAATATGAACATACTTAATTACAAAGAAAACTGATGTTATGGGCTTCCTGAATTTTATTTTTTTAAATTTCTGTACTCATATGCCATCAAATCTGTGACAATGGGCAGCAGAATCCTATTTACCAAGCAGGATGTGAATAAATAGATTGATTCTTGATTCAATCGGTTGCGTTTCATTTTTATGCTTAATTATATTAAGACATAAAAAATTGTTTGTTTCTGGTTACATGACCCATTAAAAATATGGCAGGTAGGCAGGGATTTTTAATTTTTTTTTGTCATTCTAGAAAGTCACTGTTGAGATTATTTTTGTGCTTAAAGGAAAAAAGTGAGACAGTGGATGTACCATTCCTTGGGCCTAAGAAAAAGTCTATGGTTGAGGGAAAAACTTAAGTTGGATCAGGTAACAAACAAATTTTTGTTTAAGCCTAATTAACAAAAAAGCTATGTACTTACAAGGCCAGTGATTCTGCCACTATCAATAGCTAGGAAGTGATTTGCAATAGAAGCATAAACAAACATTGGCCTCATCTGTTTCTTAGGTACAACATTGAATATAGCTGAAATAAAGAAATACATGTATGATAATGCTACTTTTATAATATATCAACCTTTGATTTTAAACATAGGCATAAATCATTATTGGTAAACTCATTTTGTCATGCATACCAATGTCAGGTTTAATCTAGTAGTGTTGTACTAACAAACTCATGCTTGCCAGAAACTTTTCTACAAATTAAATGTATCAATTTTTTCTCAATTCTGTGAATAGAGACAGCTATAAATGTGGTAAAAAACAGAGGTATTCTTTCCATCACAAGCTTTGGTTTTATACTTACTTACTCACCTGAATAAAGATTACTTCTCTGAGGGTGATCTTAATAGACAGGGTTTGACCGTAATATAATCAAGCTACATCATATTTATAAAAGGCTGGTTAAATTGAACGTACCAGATTTATCACCGATACCATCAACAGTGAGATCTCTGTTCATCCTGAGAGCTTTCCCTGTCATCACAGAGAACAGAACTAGCTGACAATCCTTCTCATATTTCCACTTCTCATATTCCCACTATAAAATATACAAATATAACAGTGTTTTAATAATATTACATTTAAATCTGAGTTAATTGCCACTAGTAAATAAAGGCCACTCTATAATACACACATATTTATAAACCACTGACTAAAATGTCAACTGTATATTAACTTCATAATTCATCTCCTTTATGGTTGCCCCTAATTACATACTTGACTCGATTCATATACATTCCTTACATCCCAACTGAATATTCCCTCAGACATGTAGCCCCTTTATTATGAAACAGAATCTCAAATTCCCGAGAATAATCTTACATGGAAGATAGATGCAATAAATGTTACTGACACTGAATACCAGACAAATGATACATGCAGTTCATCAAAATTTTTATGAAAACTGGATCAAGTAAGCCAGATTGATCTAAAAGTACTGTTTTGATTAACTATCGGCGGAATTGTTTGATTTATCACTTTGTCTGTAATGTAACTACAATCTTAAAGAAATCAAAACACTCAAACATTACAGATATATGATGGGTATAGTTACATTGCGTTTCTCCAGTATGTCATCCATGTATTCATCTTGAACGCGTAATTCTCGTACAATCTTCCCATCATCTTCTCCCTCATCGAGCCATCTACATTATGATAAAAAAAGCATCGCTGTAACTAACAATCAAAACCATGATAGTATTAAGATAGGGGGAAAAACCTATCAGCAAGTAATGAATGCACAAAAATGAGGGTTCTCGTCAGTAGGAATCTAGCCAGCAAATAAGACCCCTCTGTTGGTTGCAATATATCCTTCCACATTTATGTAATGTTTTATGGTAATGTCTTGAATAGTTTAAATGTAATGATTGAGAAATGCAGACACGGCAACAAATGATAAACAAAAGGGGGAAATCAAGGATAGAATTACTATCACATACTTTCCACAGTGGAACACACATTCCTGGTTGTTTCTAAAGGGTGGCTCCCGTATGATAACTCTGTCTAGGTACCAGCCGGCTCCAGGGCCGGTTCCATCATGACCTATTATAATTCGCTTCAGATTACCAAGGGATACAGCCTCTACTTCAAATGAATCCAGCTGTAACAAAGTTGAAAAAGCTTCATATGAATAGCTGACCAAAGTTGCTAGTCACAACATGACAGTATGACTACAATGTTACATACAGTAAAATAAAGTGTTCATGGATATGAGTAAAGAAAGAATGCAATGCATTCAAAAAATGTCAGCATGTACAGTCAAACCTGGGTTTGAAGCCACCTCTGAATTAAGGCCACCTTGTGAATAAAGGCCATTCTCTGATAACTGTAATTAATTATTAAGAACAAACTGACCTCCGAATAAAGGCTATCTGTCAATAAAAGCCACATTTTGTCTTTCCTAAGGGTGGCCTTTGTTCACAGGTTTGACTGTATATATTTCATAAGATTTACAACAAGAAAAGAATATTTTCTCCAAGGTAAAACACAAATCTCACCAACAAACATACAAATCGGGCCAAATGAATGTTATGAAGTGTATCAATAAATTCTAATTTTTCTTGAAAAAAAGCAACTTACCTGCCCTTGTTTAAAATAAACTCCCTTTGTTTCAGCATAAAGTTGTCTGACCCCAGTATCACCTCTATCACCGTACATGGTAAGATAAATATTAGCATCTGTACTACCTCCCCATACATCACCAGTCAAAACGTCGACCTGATACTTGATCACTGTAAATATAATATTGTAAATTTATTATATAATACAAATATTACTGCTGCAAATATAATATATCATATAAATGCTATCATAGTAAATATAACAAATAATAAAGATATGATCACTGTAAATATAACTATAATAATAGTAATGCTGTAAATATAACTATTATAATAGCATTATCACTACAAACAGAGATTAAAATAATAAACATGTTTGTAATACAAAGGTATCACTTAAACTACTCCAAGGTTCTTGGTGATTGAGTGGTTATGGTCTCTGACTTTTAATCACTAGCTCCTCAACACTGTGAATTCGACTCCCAGCCGGGACCAAATTTCACATGAGAGGAAGCTGTCCAGCTTACGGAAGTTCAGTGGATCTACCCAGGTGTAAGTCTGGGATCTTCCTCCACTGTTAAAGCTGGAAAAGTTGTCAAATAACCCTGGCTATTGGAGCGACCTTAAACTCAGGTGAAAAAATCAACAACACCAAAAGCATTTATGCTTCAAAGGCATTCATTATGAAAGTAGCCAAATGAACAATATCAGAAAATCTATATCAAATAATTACATTTAACCCAGTTAAACACAAAACATGGATTACTGATAAAATACTTCTATTGATGTATGATGCCCTTTGTCTGGACATTTGAAATGTAGACAAATCATCACACTTTATTTACCAGACTGGTTAGCCCGACTTCATTTGTAAACTGCTGGTTATCCTTAATATGTCAATCTCTACTATAGAAAAATCACCAACTTATCAATAAGACTCTTACGTGGTAAGATTGGTTCTCTAGGACGCTTAACAGCCAGTTCCCTAGTAATCTCCTGATCATCCTCATCCCTAGCTAGCCAGCGTCTACAGCCAAAGTTTAATTCTTCCTGAGTGTCCACATCCCGCATTACCACCTACAAAAATAATATATCAACAGATGATGTAAACTTGATAAAGTAAATTCTAATCATCTATTATCATTTACTGTACAACCTTTGCAGCTCATGTACACAAAAAAAGAATTCAGTTAAAATGAATTACATTTACCTCGTCTAAGAGCCATCCAGGGAAATCTCCAGAATTATCATGTGCTAAACGTATTTTATACAATTCACCAACATTTCCAACTGAAATCTGAAAACAACATATTATATAAGTATAGATATGTCACATATAACATATAGATAAGATGTACCAGTGATTTTTTTATTATCATTGCATTAAAACAAACTAAAGAATAAGTACCGGTAGATCAAGATTTTTGTTTTACTTCAAGAGGGAAAGTATTCAACAAATGCATTAAAACCTCAATAATGAGACCACCTTTGGGACCTGAAAGATCAGTTATAATAATGAGGTGGTCTCATTATCAATCTGAATTATAGAGGTGTTATTAAAAGCCAGACCGAAAATAAGTGGTCTTTATGACAAGGTGGTTGAAATATTGAGGTGGTCACTATTTGAGGGTTTGCTGTATTATATTAAACACTAACTACTTAGTTCAAAGAAATTTCATTTTGAGACAAAAAATATTCCAAATATTCTCCAGGCATAGTGGAGTTAATATGACTGCTGAATATTGCTTGATAAAATACAAGTATTTAAGTACATTTGAGTACAGAATATTGATATAGAAGAGTAAATGTGAGAGAAGAAAATTTATTCAATGGGCTAAATTTGAGTTCTGATCTCTGAGTACAGTGAAACATTACAGAGTCGAAATAATTACAAAAAGGCAAATACAACTTTTATTTTTCAGAGGTCATATAACTTAATCCCACAAAAGTAAAATTATTTAGTGTTAGTGATAAAGTCAAATCTTACATTGAAGTCATCCACTTGTCCAGCTTGGAAATTGTTGCCATCTCCGTGCCCTAGAGTGAGTGGACCAGAGTTCCCTTTGCTACCATACACTGTAATTGTTACCTGAGCCTGTGTACCAGCAGAGGGTAGAGCGTTCGTTCGTGTGGTTACCCTCCATCTTCCCTCTGAAAATAAGGAAATAATTACATGTAATCAGTAACATAACATACACTTCATAACAAAAATCGCATGTCATATAGTACAACTAACAAATATTACATGATCTGTCTTTATTTGGTACTTCATTTATACTTCAAAGGAATAGATTAATGTTATATTAAATTTATGTCACAATTTCTTAGATAACTCATGAATCTTTTGTAGACTTTTCAAAATATTCTAACACTGTAAATTATCCCTGATCCTGTTTTTATATGGTGATAAAATAATTGCAACATGATACAAAACTTACAAAAACTAAGAAAACATCTAAAAATATATAATAGCTTAATAAGAGTCACCAGGAGGCATAAATGTACTAGAACTTGCATACAGTCACTGACTTTGACAGTTCCATTTTGTGGATAAACAATCATAAGTAATAAGTAGAAATCAAGCCTAAGTTTCAGACTGATAATTAACTGAGTGGATATAATTGCATACACAAAATTTATGAATTTGATCTTCAAAAGTGACAAAAAAACAGAAATATTAACAACACAGCATCATAAATGGAGACTTAGGCGAAAAAAAATACCTGGTTTATACTAACATTTCTAAAAAAATATCTATAGGGTCTGTAAGAGTTTTTCTTTAAAATGTATTTTTTAGTTCAGAGAATAAAAATATTGGCTAGAAAACAATAGACTGTGACCATAAAAGGTCTAGGGTCAACAGAAAAAATAGGGTCAGTAGTAACCAGGGACATTTTTTTTATATGAATTCACGTGAAAAAAGTTAAATATGTAAGTATAAAATAAAGATCTATGTAAGTATATTATGGCTTAGATCTTAAGATACTAATACAACAAAAGCATTCTTCACAAGAATACATATAGACAAATATAGGCATTCTTAAAAAATATCACAGTAATATTACGGCTCATATCTGAAGTCATTAATATATTAATTAGTATATCACTAAAACCATTTTTCATAAGAAAATATGCAGACATGTATATGTATTCTTAGATAAATATTGCAGTAAACATATAAGTAATCAATAAATTTATCTGAATAGCAAAGAAGGGAATCAATATTGTATAGATAATTTTTTGAAACAGGTTAGAATGAATGATAATATCATCCACAGGGCTTGACAAATCAACTTGTCTGTTTGTAATTACAAGTAGAAATCAACTCAAGATGAGTTGAAATTGTTATAGAGCTATTTTAAGCTGGTCATCCTGAAAAGAATTTGTCTAACCTGATCCATGAATGTGCTAGCAGATGTACCAGTATATAAATATTACACAGAAGAAATTAGTCAAGTAGGTTGCCAGATTTGGTCAATTCAAATTATTTCTTAAGCATGGAGTATAAATAATTTAACTTATATCAGAGTTGAATTTCAAATATATGTTACTAATCATACATCAATATTCAATCATTCTAAATTATTTAATTAAAACCCGCGTTAAACCTTTTAATATACAGTTAAACCTCACATAGAGACTACCTCAATGTTATGACTACCTCAATGTAACGACCTCTTATTTTCTGACTGGTTTTCAATTGTTTTATATTTCAATTTTAATGAGACCAATTGAAAATTAAGACCTACTGTAGTATTTATGGTACAAAAGGTAGTCTTAATATTGAGGTTCACTGTAGCATTATCATGTATATATTTATCCATACAGTGATGATTAACATTTTGAAATCAAATCAGTTAAATTAAACTTTTTCATCTCAATAAATCAAAATATTTTAACAATACTTTTGGTATGGTAATGTATACAAAAATATATGCATGTAAGTACAACAAGATTATATTCTCCAATCATTCATACTGAACAGTAACTGATGTAAGCTAACTTGTAACCTATCAAAAGAATGTTGGAATAAAAGGTTTATTAACAAATTGAATGAAACCCAGACAAACATTATAAATCATCTCCAAGCAAAGTCCTGTAATTGTGAAGCATTTCAAAACCCATCCCTTATTATCTATATTAATTTTAACTTCTCATTTATAACCTACTTGTCTTGGCGAGTCTTTCGCGTTTATGCTGCATTCTACTACGTATGTCGAGCCTACTGCCCATGTTTGAACTAATGCGTGATTTGGAACGTGTTCCACTGTAGTCTACGCCCATTGGAATGAATGCCTCTTTTCCAGCAGCCACAATGCAGTCTGGTCCATGCAATAACTTCTGTAAACCATCCAACTGTAACATAAAATGACAAAATTAAGAGACTTACAATAGATTTATTTATGCTGCAATCACCTTGTTGTAACAACCACTTATTATCGGACCAGCTTCCAATAACTCCTCCATAATGCAACTCTGTAATGAGACCACCTTCAGGACTTGAAAAATCATTTGTAATGATGAGGTGGTCTCATTATCAAGTTGCATTACAGAGGAGTTATTGGAAGCTGGTTCAATAATAAGTGGTCAATATAGCAATAATTTTAATGTGGTTGCTATTTTAGGTTTTACTGTATATTAATTATCATTTTAAGTATGGATATAATTGTATAAGGTTTCAGCTACAGACTTGGTACAAGAAGATTGTTATTAATACATAGTTCATTCTACGATTAATTTACTGTTCTTACATATAATGGAAATAAATTGGTATAAATATCAGTCTGAGCAAAAAAAATTGATCAGTCCAAAAGTGAGGCTATAAAAAATTGGTCAGGCTATAAAAACGTGTAGTCCAACAGGGCTGAGGGTTCAGATGAAGATAGTGATTAAGATAACTGCCCAGGAGATGAAAAAATCAGCAGCCAAGAAGTGGAGAATTTTTTTTAAATTAACATATTAACAATATGCTCTTCAGCATTGGTTTATAAACATAACACATGTGAATCTTTGATTTTTTAGTTTCTTACTATTTGTATTATTATTCGGGCTACAATACTTTGAATCGGGCAACAGCTTTTTAGAATACTTATAGCCCAAAATGCTGATACTCAAGTAAGATTTTGTACAGGTTGAAATGTCAAGGTCATTATATTTCAAGCATACAGGCAGAAATCTTAATGCTTTATTATACAACATGACAGATAAATGAATGCTAGTAGTTTTAAATCAATGGTAGTCTAAACTTAGAAACTCTTAGAACAATTTGTAATCGGATGTAAACAAATATCAAATATTTGAAAGTTACACAAGTAAACAGTGTTTATTTATGCCAAACAAATTGAATTCACAAGTTTTCTGTGATAGAATCAATAACAAAACTCATTAAATAGAAACATTAAACATAAAATATATATGTCAGTATTTATTGCTGCTAACTCAATATAGATATTGCAACAGAGCATTAGTAAGCCTCATGAATCATTCTCATAAGTACTGAATCAGTTCAGAATTAATAAAATCGTAATAAATTATCAGTGCAGCAAAAACATCTATGCCTATCAAAATTAAACCTGGTAACAATTTGTATGCATATAAGGAATGTTGTCTTTGGATTGTGCAGGTGATTGTGCAGCTTTTGCTGTGTATATTACATTTTAGAATGATAATAGGGGTGTAGTTGTCTTGGGGCATTATAAATCTGGCCAAATCTAGCTCCAGGATTCCAGGCTGGGGGATTCTTCCCTGAATTATTCCCATCTATACTTCCAGCCAGACTCAGCAATGCCCCAAAATAACACCATCAACTGAATTGTACTTTGAAATGTTAACCAGAAAGAAAATTATCAATAGACATCTATTTAGGACTAAAAAAATAGGTTTGTTTCCGGTTACCCAACCAACCCATCTTTTACCTGCTGACTGAAAAGTTTTTACGGCATCCAAATCGTAGTGCTATATTGTAATTTTCACAAAAGTGTTGCCGATATATTTAAAAAAAAATGTACAAGAAAAGAAATCCCTACCTACCAACCCATATTTTTTTGGGCATGTAACTGGAAACAAACCTTTTTTGTTTAGGCCTTATCTATGAAATATAAGCAATAAGCAAAATATGATTAAATCTCAAAATAAATTAGGTAGATACTCACTCTTTCTCCCTCTATGGTATATAAGTTATGAATTGCACATGAGAATAGTTCACTTATGTCTTTTAACACTTGCTCAAATGTTTGAGTAGTTCTTCTATTCAATAATATGGAACGCTTCTCATGAGGTGCACCATTTCTCATCACAATTGTTGTCTTTGATGGGACTCTTGAGTAAACCTTAGATAAGTCATAGCCAGGACGGAAATTACCTCTATTTTGAGCGCTCTTCAATTCAAATTCCTTCAAAAGACTAACTAAAGATTTTGTACCACTGTCAGGCCGTGTATTGCGCCAAACTCGTCTGCTTTGTACACGTTCAATATCCAATCCCTTAACATACTTGCGGTTCGATGAACATACGTAAGAACCTTCATGAGTTAAATCTTCCAAATTATGAATCCGATGCTGACCTCGAGGAGTGTAAATACTACGAACACCAAATGAAAGTGATTTCATCTTTCGAGACAGTTCACCAGTAACTGTTGCAAGTTTTTTATAACGTCTAGGGTGAATAACAAATTTAAGTGGTGGAAATAAGTAGTCGTCATCTATGTAAAAGTAACAGGATTTGGCCTCATTCGTAGCAGTTAATGAAGTTCTTTTATCTTCAATGGGAGAACTTCTGCCCATATCCACCATGCTTTTGGTGTCTGTTTGTCGGCCACCTCTTCGTATGGGAGGTAAATCTCTTTTCCGAGGTGGATTTTCTGGTTTATTTCTCCTGGCTCCCCTTCCTTTGGCCCCCTTATCTTCCTCATCATTGTTTTCTTGCTGGGGAAGTTTAGGGAGCCGTCTAGGTTTCTTTTGAACTGTAGCCATGGTAATCAGCTAAATTTCCTGTAATGAAAAGAATCAGAATAATGAATAAACAATAATAATATCCATAATTTATTACATAGGAGAATGACAAACCACTAAACCACTGAACTTTTCTAAAGCAACTTTTTATTGCCAAGTTAACATTCTTGTTTTTTTTTAACTCACTGAGTCAGAATTGTTGCAACAATTCTAACTCACTCAGTCAGCACTGACCCAGAGAAGAAACAAATTCAAACCAGTCAATCTGGAGAAGTAAATGATTTAAAATAATTTCAATCTTGCCACATTGTTTGATAAAAAGTAAAATTAAACAAACATTGCACATTTTTAAATTCCTGTGGGTTAAGGTAATAAGCAATTTATGAAGGAAGATCTCTAAACATGCAAACCAATATTTGATCAGATAGAAGATATTTTAAACGGCTTCTTGTAGTATTTATATGTATATAAAGTTACCAGATAACAATAAATGATAAATAATTGAACCCAAGATGACATTTCATATTTCAGTCCTTTAAAAATATATCTGTACATAAAACATGAATATTTTATTTACTGCTGTGTACTGGACTGATTTACACAGAGAATGCTCAATAATAATGTATAACATGCACATTTATGTACCGTATTTGATTAGAAATGTTACATCCAAACAATGAAGGATTCACTGGTAATGGTAACTATTTGAACAAGAATACACAACACAGAAAGTAAATATAGTTAAAATGATTAATTTAACATGACAATGAGTATAAAATTATCAGACAATATAGACACCATTGCTGTAAGTATTAGCAAATACCCATTCTATAGATAAATCTATGGTATTTATAAATGTAATCAATGGCACAATTAATTTGAAGTTACAACCTTTTTTACTCTAATGTTAAACAGGGCAGCAGCTGTGGTCCAGTGGTTAGTGCACTGGATTTGTAACTCAGAGATTCTGGTTCAATTCCCGGTTGCGGCAGGTCATATCCTTCTATGAAAATATTGCAAAAATGTTGATTTTTCTCACATGTGAAGAATTTGCTAGTTCCTTGTGGAAGGGTAAGTTAGTACTGGTTAGTATACAGTCCAGGAAAACTGGTTAGGTGAACCAGTTGCCGTATATAACTGAAAAATTGATGACGGCATTAAACCCCAGTGACAATAAGTCACATAAAAACAAACAAAAATTAATATTAAACACTGCCAATAACACCAGCCACATACCCAACATGAGGGACAGGTAAAAACTACATAAAACAATACAAGCATTAAGTTGTCATTTCACAAAAAAAAATAAGTAATAAAATAAGACAGTCGTACAGACGTTCAGGGGGTATAAGCTAGTGCACACTGTAATCATTTTTTTTGTTTTTACTACAAAACTACATAATACAACAGATAGATAGTCTGTAAACTAATAAATATGGATGTGGAGTCTTTCGAAGAAAAGCAATAAACACAACATTTTTTTTTTCACTGGAATTCAACATTGCACCAACTTTTCCAGCTTTAATGGTGGAGAAGACCCCAGGACTATACACCTGGGTAGAGCCACTGACCTAGCTAAACTAGCTAAACAGCTTCCTCGTGCGTGATACTTGGTCCCGGGTGGGATTTGGACTCGGTAGAGGGCTAGTGATTATTACTAAGTTACAAAACCATAACCACTTAACTACAGAGGCCCTCTGAACACACAACTACACATAATAGCATTACCTCTGAAAGATAAATTTCTTCAACCAATCCATGACAAAAACATTTCACATCAATAATTACACACAATGGGTACATGTTACTGATAATGAAATCCTCAGCATTGCACACAATATTATCCATACTATGAAGTATAAAACCAAACAGTACTGTAAATATTCATAACATTTGTTCACATTCGTACTATGAATTGTAACAAAGAATGATAATTGTATTTGTGCTCTAATTAATCTTAAACATAAATGGCTATAAAATAATTGGCAACAATTAAATCAGATTTGATTGTATTCAAAGCTGAGGAGACGTACAAAAAGAATACAGTTTTAGCCTAATGGACAAAGATCACTGATTTGTTAAGAAATCATTTTATCGCAAATCTTACGGTCTTCGTTGGATCAAAATACAATAATATCATTCTTACAAATTATCAGTTGAATATTCGTTGGATGTATAGTAGCCATAGACTAGGGAGTCTGAGTCCCTAATTCTCTACTGGACAAAAACAGGTTATATTTTTATTCAGATAGAAATTCACAGTGACATTATTCTTACACAAAGTTCAATTTTTTATCAGTGACCCTCAATGTAGTACATTATTTCAGGTCTTATTCAAATGACAAGTGAAAACTTGAAAATTAAAATTGACATCGTGATAATTATAGATCCATAAGTATTTGGATTAGTTAACGTGGAAGTAGAGAAGATTTTATCAATGTTCACTATAGTATAAAGGAAAGATCATGAATTGATGTTAACATTAGTAGCTACGGCTGTCAATGAAGTAAAATCAATTAGAAGCACAAAATCTGTGCTATGAATAAAACTTGTCTCTATGGATTGTGATCATCATGGAATGCCTTTGTACAGAGAATTCAATGCAGACCCTTGCCACTAGAATGATATTGGATAAATGCAGTTTTTATTAACGTGTAGAAGTTCATTATAAGAAACATAATACAAGATCTTACAGGTGATTGCATCCACAAGGATTTCTTTCATGTTTATCAACATTTTTACATGATTACAGTGAACAGAAGTATTTTAATAAGACTCCTAAGAGTTGTACCTAAGGACAGAATGTAAAAAATGATTTACAATATCAGATTAATTTAGTCAAGTTATAGTTAATGGAATCAGCAATCAAACAGATTTTTTTATTCTTGTACTGAAGTACGGAGTTTTTCTAATCAGGATTAAAATGACAACAACTAAGGGCTTCACAAATTTATACAAATAAATATACAACAAATTTCAGACTTTAAAAATTATACTACATTAGCTCTGTAAATTACCATACTCAGGATATATACATGTACCCATTCACACAAAAAAATAACTGCAGAAAAATAGTCTTAAAAAATCTACAGTAAACACTGGTTTTGTCCAGAAATCCACTCAACAAATGTTTATCAGGTAACTATTAATGCATAAACAAGGGAAAGTTGTAATACAATTAGTTCAAATATCATATTACACTATACTGAGTACAATACTGTATTAATCACGGCTACCTTATGAATAATATCTGATATTTTAAAACAAAGGAACTATACACACATTAATAAACCTTTAATACTACAGTCAGTGTCAATAGATTTTCTGCCAAAACAATGCTCAATAGTTGAAACAGTTACAGTTAAACTAAAAACAATCCCTCATAAAAAACTTGTACCGTTTTAATATTCTTGAAATTATGACTAATTATTTATATACAAAACTAGTTAAAAATAAAGAACAAAAAAACCAAACAAACAAATGAATACTGTTAAATGGCCACCTGTGAATAAATACCACCATGTTTAGGCGTAAAAAAAATTGTTTCTGGTTCCCTGACTTACCCTAATTTTCCCTGTGACCCTAGACTTTTTATTAGATTCAAGGAACGGTACATCAACTGTCTCACTTTTTTTACCTTTCGGCACAAAAATAATCTCAACAGTGGCTTTCAAGAATAATGAAAAAAATTTAAAAAATCCTAACCAACCCATCCCATTTTCAATGAGCATGTAGCCAGAAACAAACAATTTTTTATGCCTGACCAGAGCTACTCTTATCCTCACATTGACATGACAGATCAACTAAACCTCTGAAAATAGGTTAACTTTGCATGAAGGACACATTGAATAGTACTCAAAGGTCTATGAAATCTTAGGCCTAAAAAAAAGAGGTTTCCAGTTACCCACCTGACCCAATACATTACCTGCCGACTCATAAGTTTTTAGAATCATAGTACAATATTGAAATTTTCACAACTCATTAATATTACGGTGCACATATTCCCATACAGCATTGCCAATATAAGTAAAAAATTAAATAAAATAAAAAAATTCCCTATCTAGCGACCAATATTTCTTTGGGCATGTAACTGGAAACAAACCTATTATTTTTTTTGCTATGAATTGAAACTGAAAAGTAATCAATGAAACTGGCTAATATAAAGTTGCATAACTCACTTCATTCCATTCATTGATTGTTGTATTTTGGCACCATGCCACACAAAATGTACTGCATTTTTTAAATTTAATCAATTATAAATGTAATGAGTTTTAAAACTGCAGTAGCAAATTACATCTAAATGCATTTCCAGATAACAAACAGAAAGTTAGAATTCTTTGAAAACTTCAACAAAAACCTTATTTTTCTCCCAAAAACAAATCAAATTATGTGAAATAAAAAATTTTTGGTCAGAAAGAATAGTTCAAATACATTTTTTTGTTTCATTTGTACGTTAAAATATGACATCATGACATAGAAAGAAGTAAGTTCTGTAGCACTAAATTAAAATTTCCCAAAAATAACATTTTCATCACTCACAACAGCTGCAATGAATTTAAAGTATTCAAAATGACCAAATCATCAGCTACAAAAGAAATCCTCAAATGAAAACACACAAATAATCTCAAAATCTAGACTAATAAACTCCAATCCTTACCATTAAAATAAACACTTGATCACAATCAACTACTTGCAACATTTATTTTGTTCAGAAGTAAATACACATTTCACTCACTGACAACATCTATTTACAGTTCAAGAACTAGAAAACAAACTTTACATCACCACTTCAATCCCCAAGGTCCAAATAACAAAATAATTCTGTCTTTGATCATTCACTGACACTTTCAATGGATAAAATGGACAGAAATTATCAGTGATTACTAAAATGACTTCATATGAATCTCTGCATGTCACCAATTCATGAATTAGATAAACAGTACTTTTGTCTCTGTCCCTAAAACATTTAACAAGTATTGTCACTATTTAGTCGTTACTCTGATTCTTAATATTCTATCTGTGAATTAATTGATATTAAGTTTGATTCCAATAAATCTCAGATGGGCCTATGTGATATATCAGTATATTTTCTATTATGGTCAAACTGATTTGGTTAATTAGATGGTTCATTTGAATTACTTCACAATTGTACGAATTTGGTGTTATACTTAAGAAAAATAGCAACTGCTTAAAAAGTATATTTCGCTATTCAAAACGTTTTATTAATAGAGTAAAACTATTTCTATCATAATGACAAATAAGTCTCCTGAAATTAGTGAACTTAAATAGCCTGGTATCATACACAGTATATCTTTCTTAGGTAATTTTTTTAGATTTTTATAAGACAAATCAGTAAAACAAGAAATAAGAAACACTTAATTAGATTCCAACCATAATACCTGGCCATAGGTTTCAGATTGTTTTCTTTTTATCTTGACGCTCATTGCAGGTTAATAAATAATTTTTGACAGTGAAACGTTTTAGTAATACTGTAACTCAAATACAAATCAGAGCGCAGGTCTACTCACGTGAAAAACTTAACCAAGTAAAATTGACAGGACTTATCAAGTCCTTAAAGTTTTACGATGAGAGTCGAACAAAATACTGAAGTCAGTTACACAATAATCACTTGCATCTAAACTATTATATACCTTAAATCCAAATATCATAGACTATTCATGGCGTTTGACAGTTGTCACTTTATGTTGACATTCCATTACACATTTCGCGGCCATGTACAAAATACCGTTTCCAGTCACGTGACGGGCACCTAACCAAACCGAAAGTAGACAATACTTCACTTTTCTGACTGAGATATTATCATTAAATGTTATTTGTGAATATTTCTCCTTTCTTTGTTTTTATGAATTGAAATCGAACGGTCAGAGAATGCGTAAAAAAATCCAGAATCATTAAATAAGCCATACGGTATTTTGCGAGATTTTAGAATGAAAGCTTGGTAGCAACAAAATGGCGGCAATAACATCAAGCGATGTCCAGGCTTTAGCTGGGATTTCGGTACGAATTTGATAGTATTCAGAATAAATGAGTATATTAAGTGCTAAGATAATGTTGATTTCACTTATTTTTGCGAATGCTATGTCATTTTTAAATAAAAATCGATTATCTATTAAATCCACACTAATCCATTTAATTTCAATAAACTAGCCAGTTAAAGGGAGGATAATAGATGGAGCGCTTGCACCAGATTTGGGGCTCAAACAAACCAGAGTCCTTGCAGTTATATTTGGCTCTGCTAATGGACCTATCTTCACATGGCTTATCACTAATTCAACCATTGTTGCACATATTCTTTTGACTCCTGATCTTGTATCGATATTTTAATTTCAAACTCCCTTGTTAGTGTGACCAGTTTACATTTCAACATGCATCAGTCAACCTTTAAGACGAAGTTTCATCATGCATCTATTCACATTTTTGTGGCTTGCATTGATGTTCCTTTCCTATATTCTCAGATCAGTTCTGTGACTACATTAATTTCGATCTAATTTAGATATGTTTTAAGATATTGATAACAAACTTTTAAAAAATGTAATGTATACAATATATATTTGTATTTATGCATGAGCATCGAATAAGCATTAGTGGCACAAACTTAAATCTGTGTCATTCATTTGTTCATGCATTTTCTCCAGCATCTGTATTTTGACTTCACAGACATTATTTATCTCTGTAGTTAAACAGTAATGATTTATTATTGAGTTCATATATCAAATGAAAACATACTTGTTCACTTTACAGAAAGATAAAGGACGTCTTGCACTGGCAAAATTGTTAGCATGGCCACCATTCGACGAGGAAAAAGTAATGCAGCGATCAATCCACCTTGATTATCTGTATGACAGTTGGACATACGCTGTTGAGAAGGGATTTTCTTGGCATAAAGTAGCATTTGTTGTAACATTTGCTGACCAATTGATAAACCAAATCAAAGGTACCTGTTATTCATAATATTCAACTTTACTATTTTTTTTAGAATTGTTCTTCAGTTTTGTAGTGCTGTAGTACAAGTTTATTCTTTGACAAACATTCTGTCACAGCGTAAATGCATTCTGAAAGAATCATTTGTAAGTGTAAAAAGGTATGTGAACTAATGACACACAACAGTTAGTTGTTTTTACTTGAATGTTTACATCATTTGAAATTATAAAATCTTTGTAATACTTTGTAGAATGTGATCAGATTACAGATATTCTTGGATTCTTCAATGCTAATGCCCCAGAAATGTATGAGTTTCTTGGTGACAGAGAATATCGAATCTTCTCATCATTTATATTTGAGACAATCTTACCTCATTTTAAACTTTATCAACTGGTATTTACTACACCAAGAGATGAACAGACACCTCAAGTGAAGGCGAACGTAAGTCCACCATTTGATGCCAACTCGTTGAAAGATACAAAGCCATTGAAAATTTGGGAATATGAACAAAAAGTTGCAGATCTGGAGAAGAAAGAACAGGAAAGAATAAATGAACGCCTTGCAGTCAAAGAACAGAAGCTGTCTGCATTGGACACAGATGCAAAAAAAGTTTTGAAGAGTGCAGTTGATGTTGATAAACCATTAGATAAAGAAGTAAGTATGATTTCAAAATTTTTCTCATACGTGATAGTTTATGATAATTTAGATACTTGTAAATGTATTTATTTCTCTGTAAAATGTTTATACATGTATTTCTGTTGACACTTCCAGTCCATAGGAAATATCATAGAAGAAGTTATGAAACAGATGACATTATCAGCCACAGAGACAATAAATTTTAATATAGAAAGATTTCAAGAAGATTTAGAATTTAAACTGGAGAAGACCAGCTTGCCAAGACCACAAGCTTTAGGTATAAATTTATGTAATAAATCTTTCGAAGAAGTTTTCAATGTCACAGAATATGTATTGCACTTGCATTTAAGTAAGTTGTTACATTAAGAGGAAGCACATGTTTTAATAAATTTGGATGCATGTTCAGTCAGTACTTACACACATAGTATGTCTCATTGTTGTACCTTTATGTTCATTTATTTTCTAGCACCCTAGTGTTAATATGTTTAACCTCTGTATTACAGACATGATACATTGGTTACATTCAGTTTAACATGTGTCACTATTAAATGTATTTGTAATTCAGGTCCTCCCAAACGTTACAAGGTAGTAAAGATACCAAAACCAGTTGTTCATACAAAACCAGACTGTGACTCTCCTTCAAAATCTGTAACTTCAATTCCTTCAAATTCTCCTATAAAACCTGATACACAGTCTGTATCATTGGTATAGCTGTAGCATGCTAGATCTTTGCTAAATTTCAATGCTATGACTATATATTTCCTGTTCTCAAGTAGCAGGTTGAGGGTAGAATATTTCTGAACAAGGTCCACTAAATCAATGACTTTTACCTGTTTAAAACATTTATGGCAGTTTGACCTTTTTTGCGTACAATCATCAGAAAAAGCAGCTTGTGAAATGAAAAATGCATTTTCAATTGGTCTCTGTCATAGTTTGAGAATAGGGGAAAAGCTAACGAAAATGTAAATATTTATTATATTTGTGGAATGTTACATTGTCCATTAGTGAAATATTGTCTAGTATTTAGTAGGTATAGTGTAGGTTAAGATGAAATGTCACATGGTGGGTATTTATAATACTGCTTAGTTGCTAGATAAATTAGTGAGATTTGAAGTGTTTTATTCAATCAATTGAACCACAGTTAATATTGTTGTAAATAATGAAGTGACTATTATGAATGAATAAGTTGCAGTAGTAAATGAATTAATCCTTTGAATTAATTTGATATTAATAGATAACAACCACTCCACTTTTTACCAACAAATTTTTTACCATCGTCTATTATGCATAGCGTAGTAAGATTTACCATTTACATGCATTTTTATACATTAGATTGAATAAGTCAGTAAAGTAAATATACACAATATGTAATAATTGCATACAAGTAATTTCATACAACATCACTGCTCATATTCAGCTCAAGTTTATACTGAATTGAAATTTTTTTATAATGCTGTCTTGATTATCAACTGTCCCACCACTTTGCTCAATTGGTAGAACGATAATCCATAATATAATAGGTCAATAATATAATATCAGTGATATTATTTGAGCTTTGAATCTGTGCAAGGAACTTGTTCACAATAATGATTTGGTACAGACATAGTGTTAAACGCTACTTGTCTGCCACTGCTTATTGTACATGTCATGAAGTTGGCAGTTACTTGTGGAGAACAAGGTTGGCAGGGCTTGACAATATTTTTTTATGCTACTCATCCTGCAGGACAATCAGCTAAGAATTTTAACTAGTTCTACAGCAATTTCAACTCGTCCTGAGTCAATTACTTCTCATAATTATGAGCGGATGAGTGGATTTGTCCAATCCTGGTTCAGTATCCAGGAAAACTGGCTTGGAAATTGCTTGTTGGTAAACATGCCAAATAAATGTGTATCAAGTAATGCATTATGATAAAGTCCATTAATTGTTTTGTTGTACATGTTTGCATGATGAAATGCTTGCTTTCAGGGATTACCATATCAAATTAATGTAGTAATGTGTATCTGATACACCCTTAAGAAACAGATGTCTGAATTTTATTCTAAAAGAATCATATATAAAATTATTTTATTGTGAAAGGCATTAATAAATTTGCTCACCAATTTTTATGCTGGAACAAGATTTATGTTCTCATTATGTTTTGTGTCATTGGACTATCAGTTCTAACATAAGTAGATTTCAAAATTAAATAAATTTTTTTGAACTTATCAAAAATTTCTAATAAATTTTCAGGCCCACCACCCCGTTACTCGACACAAGCGGTGAAAATACCCTCAGGGAAAAGCCCGAGGTCTCCAAAACCTAGTTCACGAGCATCACAAAGAGGCAAAAAGAAATGAGAGAAGAATGTTCATACAGCTGATAAAAGTGTACATTAATATCAACCTAAGTGTAGTCGGAAAATTTCAAGTACCTTGTGAGTTTCAATACGAGTCAGTTACCATTGTCGTCAGTTTAATTAATGGAAATGCTGTATAAAAAAGATAAAGATGTTCAGTCAGTCCAGCAACATTAATTTCTATGTTTGCAATTAATTTTTTTTTCAAATGTTTTCCATTTTTAAAATATTTCATTGTCATAATGAATTGTTTACAAAGCTTTTCACTACACCATTTATAACAGACTTCGAATTCCCCCTCTTCACTTTCTTGTGTGTTTGTTCATAAAGGATTTTAATATAATGGGACTATGCCTTTAAAATCATGTTTTCATTCATTTATTGTCATTCATGTGTACTTTCTGTCCATACTGTGGACACTATAAGAGGAGAACAATATTATGGTTTGTTGGATTATATATTGTTAATGTTTTCTACTATAAAAATAAATCTATTAACAACATATCATCCATCTCGTGTTAAGTATTTTTTAGAATGCTTGTATTTACACAATAAACATCTTCAACCTTTAAAGTGGAGATAGATTTAAGATTATCTTCAATGGAAATGCAGGATTGGTAGAATGCAATAAATTAAAGCAAGACAAACGGCCAACAATCCAACAACACAGTGACCAAGTTTCCATGTACTAAGATGCAATATACCTTATGCCTTACGGTCAAATTTTAATGTGCCAACGTATTTTAACATACAGTTTCATACTGCATGCTTTAATGTAAAATTAGCCTTGAAAGAAATTCGTCACTCAGAGTGAAAAGCTTTCTTATGAACTACTTCAAATTTGAATGTGAATCATTTCTTCAGAATGAAAAAAATATTTACATAACACCGTTTCACTTTGAAAAAGAACATCACTAAAATGTCCGTCGATCTAAAATTTTATTGTAACTGGATAATTCTGACAAAGAAGGATGAAAAGCACTGTTTAAACTCATCCTGAAATTCGCACTTCAAATACAGACACTGTTCTAGGTCCATGCACTGTTACAAATCCTGCCGATCAGTGTAAAAATGTGATGAAATAAATATCCTAAATAGAAGTCTCAATCAAAATTCGAATCTGAAGTCGAAGTATTCTGGATCGAAATAATGAACTCGTACAAAACCATCTTCTCCACCACTGCTGTAGCTGTAAGAAGAATGCATCATAGGTTAGCATGTATTATAACACTAAGCAGTTTTTAAATTGCATTATTAACACATTAAGTATGCATTACATATAAAAGATAGATACATTTCATAACAGCATGCCCTCAAACTCTGAGGATAAAGTCTTCATCTTCTCGTTAATCACTGAACATAAGACAAACAATACTTAGTCCAGAAATAATTATTGAAACAAAAACTGAAGCAGTAGGCAGCTGACATCCTTGATTAAAATTGTTAACAGTTGCTTCAATCATTGTAGTAAATAATAACTCGTTAAATACTAGCAGATACTTTCTTTTTTAGCTCTTTGTTTGTATTCACATCTTTTGTAAATTTTACCACAATTTAAGAATAAGTATCAATACCTCTTGCCATCTGGATGAAAGGCAAGACTGTTAATTGGACCAAAATGTCCCTTAACTCTGCCAAATTCTTCCTCAAATATCAGGTGATAGAATCTTGCATCAAATTTGCCAATCCTAGTAGAAGTTGTTGTCACTTCCATAGCTTCCTGACCACCACCCAAAACAACCTGAAAACATGCACAAAATAAATTATAACACAAAATCTGAAGTATTAAACACAATAGAGAAAGTACAGCGAAGATAATATTTTGTAGAAAATCTGATCAATATAAAATTTATAAGCACAACTTTCTAGTAATAATTTCTATGGTTTACTAAAACGTCATTTGGTTTCATAGAATCAGATGAAACAGGTGTAACATTAAAATTCACTCATTAGATTGATTAAATGAATTATACCTAAATTACAATTCCTTTCTCAAGAACAAAGATTTCACATGATTTTTCAGTCAACCCTGTCAAGAAAGACTACCTATTGTGTGTCTTTTATTGGGGATGGTCTTTATCTAAAACAAACCATAACATTTGTATTGGAAATAAAACTACCACTATCAACAGCCAGACAGTCTCTACTAACAAGTGGTCTCCAGTACAGTTTTTTGACAGTACAGTGCAACCTCTCCAGAGCGGCCTTCTCTTGAGCAACAACCTCCCTTCAATAACAGCATGATTTTCCCAACAGTACGATTTAAATATTAATTTAACCACTAGAGCAACAACCTCTAACCAACAACATACTTTTGCTTCTCCCAAAGGTTGTTGCTTTGAAGAGGTTGCACTATATATTAAACAGAAACAAACTTGCAACATATAATAACTTACATGTTCTTGTAAGGGTGATAAAGCAGCAGAGTTCACAGGTCTCTCAGTTTTGTATGTCTTCATATGCCGCAATGATGCTGTGTCATACAACTGAAAATATCAGGAATATGGATCAGAAAAGGATTCCTAGAAATAAAACACATACAAAAAACTCTACCATCCCCACAAAGATGTAAAATCAAACAAATAAAAAGTTTCAAAAAACCCTACCATCCCCACAAAGAGGTAAAATCAAACAAATAAAAAGTTTCAAAAAACCCTACCATCCCCACAAAGAGGTAAAATCAAACAAATAAAGTTTCAAAGAACCCTACCATCCCCACAAAGAGGTAAAATCAAACAAATAAAAAGTTTCAAAAAACCCTACCATCCCCACAGAGAAGCAAAATCAATATGAAATAAAACAATGTGAAGTATTCATTGCTTCATAAAATGTCAATTCAAGTTCAAGTAACTTACAGACTAAAAAATACATAAGAAACTCAACACATGGAAAACAATATTCCTTCATTAATAGTGAAATACAAAAACTTCCTAAACAAAGCATCAGACATCATTTCTTTTTTATCCATAGTAACAGTTCATTAACCCCAGTAGCAGTAGCATCTAAATTTGTTCATGTATACATAAAAATGTGGTTTATGTATGACTTATTACAAAAAAATATTTCAATCCAAGTTAACTGGCAACATAATTGACAGCAAAAAGGCTTTTACACAAAGTCTTGAAGATAAATGTCATAAAAAGGACAAACCTTAGCTGTGGTATCTTTAGATGCAGACATCAGCATAGAAGAGTCTAAAGATAACTGGAGGTCATTGATCTGTTTTGAATGTTCCTTTACAGCATTTATTTTCTCACCAGACTGAAAGATCAAGTAAGTTTCATTGAGGCAAAAATAACAGAATAATAAGTTTTGTTTTAAATACTACATAAAGATTTCCATACTTACACAATTTTGTTTATTAACCCATTGAGAACTGTGTTACGGAAGATTATTTCTCCACAGTAAAGGTGTTTTCGTTTTTAGACAGCCACCACCCACTGAGTGGAGTTCATCGGAAATTGCTTTGGCCCCTACTATTTTATCAAAACTAAGTAAAACAAATGAATAATATCACGAAACACAACCTATATGCATATATTATTGGAACTTTCCATTCAATATACCAACCTATCAATCAATGTTACAATATCTAAGATTGACAATTACCTTCACATCATAATGACAGATTTCGCCAGACTCTAAACCAGCAATGATGTACTCCTCATAGGGACCCCATACAGCTGATGTTATCTTCGGTCCATTCATTGGTATGACCATACATGGCTCACCACTTCCTGTAACAAAATCAAGCCTGGTAAATAAGAACAATTTAGACTAAACACAAGAACTCAATGAGATAGCACAGAATCAATACAGATAAATGATACAGACATTCATTTAGCCACTAAATTTAACTTTTACCCTTTAAACAGACCTACTCATAAAATTGCATTGATCATTTTCCTATCATGTTGCAAAATTTTGTCCAAGAATGGTGCACAATATTTTTGCATAGCTCTCTTACATCTGGGTAACAATATTGTATATTTCACTTACTCATTTGTGATGGGTCACTGACATCAAATATATGTATTTCACAAGGATGACCCATAGTTTTATCTGTGCTGTACATAATGAGATTTCCACTGTAAGCAAAACCACATGTTCTCACAGCATTCTTTACATCTAGAGTATTCAAGTTCTTTCCTGAGAAAAACAACAACAACAGAATCATGGTCTGCATTCTAAAGGCACAAAAACTAGTTACAATTCGTATAAAGCAAATGAATCATGTTTTTAATAAATATCCCTCATTGATTAAATAGTCATAGGTCATATTTTATAAAGGGCATGCACAGTATGAAGACAATAATTAATTTATTATATTAAATTGAGTTGATCTTAAACAATTCAAATACTTTAATTCAAATAGACTAAAAGCATCTTTGTGATAGCTCATTTATTAGCTATCAATCCAGCAAATGACTTACCTGTTTCACAATCCCACAGTTTACAAGAATTGTCTGCACTGCCTGTCAATACTTTAGTTGTATCCCCTTAAAGGGAGTTAAGGATAAAACGGAAACAAATCAAGTCCTTCCAATATCTTTAACGTTCAAGTTTGAAACATACTACCTTTTAGTTTTGTATTTAGTCTCCAAATATTCCAACCAACCAGACCAATACTCTAAGACGGTGCATGTTAATGGGTGCCCATTTGCAAATGCAGGAATGTGTTTACATTTTAAATATAATTTATTACTCTTTCCATTCTTTCTTCCCAAAAAAATACTCAACTGAAACATTTACTTAAGACATTGGTTTCTGAACAAAAGTGTCAGAACTGAAACTAATCAATGGTACGAGATATTGGAAATTTCTTTTTGTCAAGAAATCACCACTGAATGTATATTTCACAATAAAATTGGTGGATAATAAAGATAAATTAAAATCTACAAACTAAATATTTTATCTTAAATTAACTGTTGCAAAATTTCAATGTAAGTATTTGAATATGTTATGTGCATAGTTTAAGAAAAGGATACAGTTAACATCAATGCACCAAACTGCTCCATTATGTCCTTTAAAAGAACCAAGTCGTTCACCGTTAAGAGAATACCACACATTTGGCTGATTATCTTTAGCTGCAGAGAATATCAAGTCACCCTCTCTATTGTACTTTATCTGCGTTATAGCACGCTCGTGTCCATGCAGTAAAATTGGTTTCTGAAAACATTTAAATGAAGTATAATGAAAATTCCATTTAAAAAATTATAAATGTTAACCAAACAAGGTGCTGTAGAGGATTTTCAAGATTCAATATTTAATGAAATAATCTGCATCACAATAAAATGATAGCATTCAAGATACATTTATTTGAGATAAAAAACTCAATGGGGTATCATAATATTGACATCATGCAACAAACAACAGATCAAGGCATAACTACAGATTGCAAGTACTAAACCAATTACTCAAGATGTTCCTCCAGTAGAAGACATCAACATGACAATTACATATAATTACACTCATTATAAACTTGACAAAGTGTTTGTAAAAAGGAAGATAAAAGCATTTTCTCATGTGATGTCACAGAATGCAGGGTTTTCATTAGACGCCAAAAGTTGAGGGTAGAAAATGACACTTAGCTGAAGATAATTTGAAGAGTCAACAAAATTTCTTTCTAATCTTATTGTAAAATTGACCATTCGGTACAAATTATCAATAATCAAAGCTTCATTTTAATTATTTCAAGAGTCAAAATACTGTTTAATCTCTATGAGCAAGACAGCAGCTACCAATTCATTTGAGGCGAACCGAAATCTGTTCAGTTACATACACGATTTGCATTTTATACTTATAGTGCCATTTAAATATAAAGTGTGTGTTCAGATCCCGCATTACCCATATCTAACGGGTCTTTAAGTCAAGGAAAAATTGTTAACCGGCTCAAGGAAAAGACAATATGGACAAATGGATTTGATATTGTATCTTTAAGAGACACAAAGTAAAGTAAAAGTGTGTTAATAGCAATGTTTGAATATCATGTAATCATGTGGCAGACAAGAAATATAACACTTTACCATATTGTTTATTTAATCGGCAAATCCATAAATTGTGAAATTGTGCATGTGTTGCGCTACACCGGAAGTGCAATTGAGCGTAGTGTTAGATCTATATTGTTGTGATAATCACTTAGGGTCAGCGGACACTAAATTCTCAATGATGATAATGTAAAATCACAGATGGAATTAACTAGTTGAAATATTTAGATTTAGATACTAAATGTCATTAATAAACATCTAACATTTTCTACAAGTGAAAATACATTATGATCAACAGAATTGATTTGAAAATTTGAGGGATTTTGGCACAATAAACAAGAAAGATGGCGGAGTTAGCTCAGGGTCGCAGTTAGGTCCTCCGACGATATATCCTAAAAAGCAAATCACAGTACAAAACTGCCAGGCATGCACTGCCATAGCTACACTGAGGCACACCGAGGCGCACGCCTTGGTTAAAATTTAGGCAGGAAATGGGGAAAAATTGCAGGTTTTTGTAAAAAATTCTGGGGGAGCATGATCCCAGCTCCCCACCCCCTTTGATTGCCTCGATTCATATATGGGTCTGGTTACGGCACTGGCATGTACACCCTACAAAATTCAACAGTATTTTATAAAACAATCAACTATGTATTGATACTAATTATGCTGTTTGTTCCCTCACATGCAGCCCTGTTACCATTTAACAGTTACAACTAAAGTGCACCGAGTAACAAGAAAAGAACAGGAAAGATTTCGATTTTTCAGATTTTATTTTTTTTTCATGAAAACTTCATAATAATATAAATATAAAAAACAAGTACATGCTAGATATGTTACATGGAAAAATATATTAGGCGCAAATCATTAAATGATAAAAAGCACCAATGTCTTAGTATTTGGATTCTGAGATTGATATATACAAGTATATTCCTCATAATATTGAACAGCAGATAAATAAATGGTCATTTGAATCTTTACAAGATAATAGATCATTATATTACAACTACCGGTATCACTTGCAAGCTTGCCACTGAAGATTATCAATTCAAGAATTAGTATTTTTCAGCTGATAGGACAGCTCTCCACGTTTGAACTGATACTACTTCACACAAAATGGACAAGTAAATTCACTGAAAAGAGAAGATAACATCCAGACAGCATAAAAAATTAAAAGGACTAGTCACAAATAAGACTTATTTTTCAAATCGTTGAATATGATAATAAGGTAAATGTAAAACTAAGGCAGCACCTTTGCGATATTAATGCAACAAAAATGAAATGCTAGATTAATAAAAGTATAATTAAGTAAATTGTAACAATGAATTTGGCTTGTTTTATTTGAAATGTACCATTACAAGTATTAAGTCATTCATAAACATCTTTGAATTTATATTAAAATGGGATACCAATAATGAAATATTGTCAATACGAATATAGCATAATCAGGTTTGATAACAACTTCATTTAAAACAGGATTCTCCGATTCAAGCTTAGATATTGTACCTGTTTTGTGTTTGAATATAATCAGTCAAACAGAGCCTGCAAAAAGAGAAAAAATCAAACTTTAGGAAATTCTATGAAAATCTTTTACTGCAATGTTAAGAGAAACTTACATAAAATCCGCATTACTAAAATCCTTCCTTGTCATTATGCTGCTTGTCAAATTGTTTATAAATGCATGTATTGTATGCAGTAAGAATTCATAGCCACTTATGAATAAAGTTCATTATGTGAACAACAGTCACATTTAAGCATTCATTCATAGATATAAGCTTTCAAATGAAGGCCAATAGTGCATGAAAGCCAAACTACTTTACATATACCTTCTATGGTAGAATTTGTTTATATATTGGACAAGAGGTGTCATTGATAAGGATTTTTGTATCGATATATTGGTAGAGAATTATCGACGATACAACAATATATTGACTGAAAGGCATATATGGCAAAAACTCTTACATTTACCCTCAGTATTTCAGCTTATGGGTCTTTTTTTTTTTTAAGAGGGTATTTACCAAATACAGTTATATTTGATCATATGCATAGTGTAAACAATGATCAAAGATAAAGGATAAATAAACAGTCAAAACTGAATAACTTGTTTCCTATTATTAGTTGAACTGTAAATGAATTAATGACTAGAAACTTCTCTATAAACTTTAAACAGCTTAAAAACTACTGGCAACTCTTTCAGATAACAAAACAGTTCTGTTAACTCAAACTCGATACTTGGTATTTTAAAATTGGAATCAATATCTAATCGGATTACAAAGATCGTTGACATATCGATATCGGCGGAATCGATTACACCCCTATATTGGACAGAATATTGTACAAACTACAAACCTGTGAACAAGATGACCACATGGTTGTGGTACCAGGTCCATACGAGATGTATGCAAATTTTCCCCACACAGTGTACAATTTCTCATTGAAACATTCTTCACACACTGACAAAAAAAAGGAGAAAATATGAATTAATATTTCATCTTGAGATAAAATACATCTCCATATGTATTTTTAATGATAAAAAAAACTATTATTTCATGTTTGCCCATAAAGATCAATGTTTATAATGGAATGGCAAGTATCAAGTGTTCTAACTAAGATACTATTCAGTAATCTAACATTTACATAAATGCAGAGTGTTTATCAACAAGTACTGGAACAATGGTATAATGTGTGTATATACATATATATATATAAGGGAAAGGATTTGACCTTTGAGATGCTAGCTACATAGTTATCTTGTTATAATAGTGTATAATACAACCTCTTGCTTTCAAAAAGGGACAGGTATCAACATTCTTTACATTGACTTGGACAAATGAAGCAGAGTTGTTTATCTTAAGTTATTACTAAGTGACTGATCATTAGTAATTTGTATTTATGTAAAACTAAACAATTATCGAGCAAATAAAAAAATGGTGAACATGTAACAAAAAAGAAACTAAATAAGTTTACCTTGTGATTATTTTTTAAGCTCAAAGCGTAACAAATTCCACAATCTTTGCAGTGAAAAAAGTTCTCTCTTCCTCCAAGCCTGAAGTAAACAGATTTCCTGATTAATACCCGGTAAATGTTATTTTCAATGTATACACATTCATAAATCTCAAACTTAAAAGTACACAAGTCAATATTATAAATTAGAAGACTAAGACAAAGCTTCACCAAATGAAAAATCATGGCAGCATAAATTGAACATGTAATTTAATACTAGCATTATAAAAATCAAATAGTTAAATTAGTTAAATGAAGGTGTTGTCGTGAAATGATAAAACACAACAATATTAGAAAGTATGTGATATAATTATAGTTTAATGATGAACAAAACAAATAAAAAAGTTAATACCTATGATATATATTGCTTATAATTATTATTATTATTATTATCTTGCTATAATGACCACTTATTTTTGGACCGACTGTCAATAACTCCCCTATAATTCTACCTGATAATGAGACCACCTCATTATCATGACCAATTTTTTGGGTCCCGAAAATGATCTTATTATCAAGGTTTTACAGTACATCACCATGGCACTACCTGCACAATCCACAATCATCACAATGAAATTGTCCTTTATCCCTGTCGTCATATAAACGACACATCTCACAGAAATATCTACCAAAAATGACACCACATTCTTCACATATTCTCTGTACCTAAAATGGAATAAGAATTTAACCAATCTGAAATTTAAACACACACAAATTCTAATGCCTAAATTATTTTGACTCAAGTATACATTAGTCTTACAAATATACTCAAACATTTTCTGGTCAATCCTCACCTGTACCCAATGGCACTCAATAAAATGTCTCACCATCATAAGGAGTTTAATTAGTCAGACAACCAAGGGATGTTTTACCACAGTTCGAAAAGTTTCCACACACAAGTAGACCTTAAGATAATGGATTTACGAAAACATAGACATATACTAGGTATCATAAGGGACTCTATAATCTATTGCAATATAGAGTCCCTGATGTCATACAGGTCTTTGATAAAAACAAGTTGAGACAAAATGTTCAACAATTACAGAGCACTATAACGCACCTTTTGTACTTTCCTACACACCATACATATAATATCAGTAACTTCTCTTCTGTTCATTTCATGAGACTCGTGTTCATCGTGACATACTCTACATAGATACAGTTTCCTACAACATGGGGCCTAAAAAGTAATCATATAATTAAGATTAATTGTATGTCAATCAGAGTTTAACTCCTAAAACTTGCATGTATCTGAGAGTCAAATAGACAAAAAAACTGTTCTCATCGAGCATGTATAATATTTTATACATTTATTTGTTTCCTTTTGTGATAAAACGTGTAATTTAAAGATATCAGAAAGAGATCGAACTTACTATAAATACGCATTTTCTTTTGTAGTGTTCACAACCAAGTCCTTCAGGGTGGTGCTGCGCAAACATGGACATTTCAAGTGTACTTAGTAGAGATAAATAGTCGATCAATAGAAATCTACTTTCGGTTTCGTACGTATTAATGACTCCGGAACCCTTCGGTCACCATCATCAGTATTTTATTTCAAATTGTCCGAGATATCTTGGTTAGCACGATGAAAAGGCGTAGGGCAAATAAATATTTTAGCAATAAACGGAATACAAGCGCGCCATTTTTGGGTACCCTAATTTTAGTGATGAGAAATTTCTTTCTTTATTAATTACAATAACTTTAATTACAACGAAAGTAAACCAAATCTTCTGAAAGATAAGTCAGGTACAGTTTAGTGGGTCAATTGTTAAGAACTGAACAAAGCCTGACATAATTTTTCCTGAATAATTAAATGGTCAGTCATCCAGCAAATGAAATTATAGTATACATTGGTGCTAACCTAAAATTTTAGGCTAATCAATAAACCCCATATTTTGAACTTTCCACCTAAAGTTACAATTTGAGGCTAGCTCACATATATAACAATTGAATTTTAAGACAAACATGTCTATAAAAGGTTATAAATGTACATTGCTAACATTTGCTAGTCAAAAAAATTCAGTAGTACATTGATAATGACATCGTGGTAGTGAGAGTTAGGTACACCTCTTGGAAATTGTGTTTTGTCATCCGTTTTTTTATGTTTCCATGTGTTTGGGGAGATTGGTGGTGCTGGGTTTTGGGTCTGGATGTGTTTTGTTGATCATTTGACTTTTTTTCTCTAGGAATCCTTGTCTGATCTGTATCTGGTTTGAATGTTTAGCCACAATTGCTGAGGAAGGTAGATTCGTAACTCTTAAATTTACATGGGAAATAAGAATAACTTAATATAGAAATGATTGCCACAACAGTTTACTTCAGTATACTGTCTACAAATCATAACTGTATGCCTTGTATAATACAAAACAACAAAATTATAGCAGTACACGCTAATAACAATGATGTATTTACAGGGGGTTCATCAGCAATGTATAATACAAAAAGTGAATGCCAAAATGGTAACTGACTACTTTATACATCTTGTAACAAAATTTGCACATCAATATTTAGATTAACACAAGTATGAAACAAAGAAAGCATGTAACATCTTCGCAGCATTACAAGAAAATTCACAGTAAAGTATTGAAACATTCATTTAAGAGATAAAAATAGAAAATAATATATTGATTTCTATGTAATACAGTTGAATAATTTAGAAAATGGATGTTAAATGACATGTACTAAGTTTTGTCAATTATAGATGGTGTGTACTTTATAGTATCATGTTGAGACAATTAATAAAAAAATAAGCTGTTTAAATAGTGTAGGGCTGATTGTTAGGACTACATATTTACATGTATTTCAGTATGGTACATAATTTCTCAACAATAGATAAGAAATAACTGTGAACAAATAATTATAGCAGACGAAGGCAAAATAATCACAACAGATCAAAATATGCTATAAATAACTTTACCAACAGATACATCAATTTGCTCAAATTTACAAAACATGATAAAAATGAAAACATCACATAAATCTGATAAAAAATCTCCATTATTCCAGTCCAAAATTTTAGATCATGTCTAAAGTAAGAAAGAGGTATCAAGTTTGTTTGAAATTTGAAACATTTTGTGCCAAGCATACAAACAAATGCTGAAAAAATACATTGATACGTGCATACAAGTTTTTGTGCTAATACATGTAGGGTAATACTGTGTATTAAGTCAGGAACTTCCAATAACTTAATCGTAGTTCAATAAAAAACAAACAAACAAACAAACAAAGGTTCAGATCTCAACAGTAATGTATTTGGGTGCATATTTTATAATTAAAGAATCACTTAAATAGTCTAGTAACAATTTAATGGTGAATGGAAGCCATTAAGATACAAACCAGTAATTATAACAGGTAAGAAATTATAAAAAAAACACAATATCATAAAAACACCAGACATTAAACTTTTCACAAAGAACTTTCATCAGTATAGTGTATGTAAAGACAAGACTGAATATTAGTGTAGTGGTAGTTAGGGATAAGCATGTACAAATGCAATATTCCTTATCTAAAAGACTTGATTATAAAAGACTTGATTAGTTATAAAACAAGAGGGCCATGATGACCCTGCATCACTCACCAGAATAAATATCAATTAACTTGTTACTAAAAAGGTAATAAAGGTACACTTGTGGGCAAATAATGGGGAACAATAATAAACTTGATAAAGGACCATCAAAGGATGCTACAAAAAATATTTGTGATGACTGAAGGATGCAACAGACCAAATTTGGTGATGATCCAACCACTGGTTCATGACAAGAAGTCATTTTAAGGTATTTCTATGTTTAGCTCTAGCGGCCCCTAATTGGGGCCAACCATTTTTATTTCAGCAAATCTGATAGAACACTATCTAAATCCTAAAAACCAAGTTTGGTAACAATCCATTGATAGAATCATGAGAAAAAGTTATTCTAAGGTACTTCTATTTTTAGCTCTAGCGGCCCCTAAAAGGGGCCGACCATATTTATTTGAACAAACTTGAGAAAGGAACATCTAAGGATGCTACAGACCAAGTTTGGTGATGATCCATCCATTGGTACATGAGAAGAAGACATTTAAAGGTATTTCTATTTTTAGCTCAAACGGCCCCTAATACGGGCCAACCATTTTTTTTTTCGCAAATCTAATAGAACACTATCTAAAGATGCTAAAAACCAAGTTTGGTAATAATCCGTCCATAGAAACATGAGAAAAAGTCATTTTAAGGTATTTCTATTTTTAGCTCTAGTGGCCCCTAAAAGGGGCCGACCAAATTTATTTGAGCAAACTTGAGAAAGGACCATCTAAGGATGTTACAGACCAAGTTTGGTGATCATCCATCCATTGGTTCATGAGAAGAAGACGATTAAAGGTTTTTCTATTTTTAGCTCTAGCGGCCCCTAAAAGGGGCCAACAATTTTTATTTGAGCAAATCTGATAAAAGTCCATATAAGGATGCTACCATCCAAGTTTGGTGATGATCCATCCATTAATTCATGAGAAGAAGATGATTAAAGGTTTTTCTATTTTTAGCTCTGGTGACCCCTAAAAGGAGTCAACTGGTATAATATGAGCAAATTGCAGTTAGAACGTCAAAAGGCTTCAGCACAGCAAATTTGAAGAAAATCGGACTGGTAGTTTCAGAGGAGAAGACCATTGTTGATGCCAGACGACGGACACCGGAGCATCCACCTACCCATCCTAACAGCTCACCCTGAACCTTCGGTTCTGGTGAGCTAAAAATAACAAAATAGAATAATAATTTTCAAAAAATTGAGCAAAATCATAAAATTTGATGCATCGATCATTATCAATAAATCTCTAATTCAGATACAGCAAACAATTAAAGCTTTGTATCATCATCTTTTTTCACATTAAATAAAAAATTAATAACTGTATAGTGCAAAAATATTGAGAACAGGAAGTTTCATTACTGTCTGCTTAATTCAAAGCCAACAGTGACAAAATGACATAGTAGTTTAACAATCGTGACACTTAATACATACCTGAGAATATCTAAATGACTTTATTTGTAATAAACAGAAATTTATTTACATATTATGGCACCAGAAAATACATTTTTATCCATTTGACGCCAACCAATGACAAGATCATTGACGAGATTAAGAGCAGACAGCATTCTTGTTAAAACAAAAACCATTATACAAAGCATGCAAATTGAGTAAAAACCACACATAGAAATTTGTCCATCTTCTCAAGCAACATAAAAGCCAAAAAGGCTAATTTCACATCAGCCTGTTTCTTTGTTTTATTAATAATCAAACGCTATCAAGTCTCAATAATCAGTTCAAAATTGACTGAACATTTTACAGATCACAAGAAATGAATAACCACAAAAATATAGATTAGATATCATTACAAACTGTATGGATTAGTTAAAAAGTACCAATAATATTCAATACTCAATCATCATAAAACAGGAAAAACCTTAATGATGAAACTATAGAGAGGTATTTATAATCAGCCGAATTCCAAAAATGAAATCGTTTCAGAATATTTTAAAAAAATCAAAACTGCAACACATTAATAAATAATCAAATGTCACACTCGATATCTTAGCAACGTGCTAACACATTAGCACTATCAAACAAGAATACTGATGTTATACCTTAACAAACTTAAACACACAAAGCATAATCATAACATTAAATTTTTAACATTATAGTACAAGATTAAAATCAAAAGTCAATTAAAATGTCAATTAACTATGCTATGTACTAGTTCATGAAATTTTGCCAATTGAGAATTAAGTATGTACTTTAACTCAACCATTTGATACCAGTATATGTAGAACAAAGCCATACAGCTGTGGCCTAGTCTAGTGGTTAGTGCACTGGATTTGTAACCCGGAGATCCGGGTTGGAATCCCAGTAGCTGCAGGTCATACCCTTCTATGAAAATTTGACAAAAATGTCGATTTTCCTCCACATGTGGAGAAGTTGCCGGTTCCTTGTGGAAGGGTAAGTTAGTACTGGTTAGTATTTAGTCCAAGAAAACTGGTTAGGTGAATCGGTCACCGTATATAACTGAAGAATTGTTGAAAAATGGCGTTAAACCCCAGTGACAATAAATCACATATAAACAAAGCCACACATCTTCAGTGGAAGCATAAGGAACAAATTATCCAAAACAATTAACAATACATCAGTAGCATTCATAAAACTGAATGAATAGCATGAACAAAGATTTCATAATCAGTCTAAAACAAGGACTGAGTATTTTAATGGTTAAAAATTTACAAGTCTGTTCAAAATACAGGAATTATTTCTATATTTGAATATACATGGAGAATATCATAAATACAATCTTATAAATTAATAATAACTATGATGCCAAGAAAATAGATGTACAACCAGTTGAGCACTTAATGTATACATGCCATACAGACCTAATGGCAAATATAAGACCATTCTCACCCGTTGTAGAACTAAGAGACAAATTTTTCATGTAAAAAAGATATAAAAAAAACTCAAAAGAACCACTAACCATGTGTAGTTTCTCTGAGTACTGAAAATTAAAACTACATGTACAGGGCTCGACAATTTATTTTCAGGCTACTCGTCCTGCAGGACAACCAGCTAAGCATTTTAACTAGTTCTACAGCAATTTCAACTTGTCCCAAGTCAATTTCTACTCGCAATTATGAGCAGACGAGTGGATTTGTCGAGTCCTGATGTATGAGTAACTGATATCACATAGAAAATTATGTTTGGTATGTAATTAGGCAATATATCTATACTTAAAATTGGGACTAATATTTTAATGCTTAATGATTAGATGATGTACTTCCATGTGCTGATTTATTGTCATCAGAACTAGGAACTTCTGTGTTTGAACCTTCTGCTCCACCAGATGGTGTACCATTCATTTTACTGTCAGGGTCTTCAGTTCTACAAGTGTTGTAAGAACCACAGTGTTGACACTTCAAACCAATAACATGAAACAGTACTTTGCTTTCCTGAAATCAATGTAAAAAGTGATGAATACAAGCAATCCTAGCTGAGCTATTCCAACTTATTCAACACAAAAACAGAGATTAAATATATGATCTATTGTTATAAAGAAGAATACAGACAATGAATAAAATACTCAACTCATAAATGAAATTAAGGTACCAGACTACTTGATAGCAATCGAGAAAGTATGTACAAATACAGATTGTGGTTTAAATAAAAATATAATGTATGATGTTGTATGCAATGCTAAAACAACTTAAAGACATCATATGTATACAAATAAAAAATTTCAACAGTTATCCGTAAAAAAATATTTTCATCCATCCTTTGTTAACTTCAATCAAATCTGAAGACTTGTAATATTTAACTGTCATGGTTAGAGATAGCATTATGCATCATAAGCTTTGTACAGATAAAGACTGAATCATGAAACATTTCATTTTACAGAGCAAAGGTAAGAAAAGGAATGTCATAAAAGACAAACTATTAGTCAGATAATTTGCTAAAACAAAGATTTCAATACAAGTCTCAGTGTACAGCTAATGCCAAACACAGCTCTTTCAAAATAAATGCTAACCTTGTGACAATCTTTACAAAGAATAAATACATAGAAATCTTTGTATTCATCTGGCATCTTGGTGTTAGCTACTTCATCATCCAATATTTTCCAAGCTTTCCTCATATCCACAAGGCTTTCTCCACAGGTAGGACAAGCGTAGTTCCTAGTGAAATTTCATATAACTTCTTATTTTTCAAATGGTAATAGTTAAAGACTAGTGCATATATTTCACAATGGAAAAATGCTTATAATTTCAGTTAATAAAACTCAAGTAATCAAATGTTTTTCGTTATTTAAACATCATTTCAGGGCCTTTTTGTCTTCTATAATGGAGAATGATATTTGGTGACTTCCCAATTGCAAAAAGCTTCTCTTTTTCCCAATTTGGTGAAAGAATTTCCCCAAAATACAATGCTGAAATTCCCATTTTGTTGAAATATGATTCTCCCTATATCTTGAAAGTCTGTCTACCTTTTCCCAATTTGACAGCAAATCATATTGTTTGAATTCCCCAAAATGAAAGGCTAAGGCCACTTCCCAATTTTCGGTAAAAAGGCCCTGCATTTCAAATTACTTTTTTAAATGGAAAGAGTGCAAATTCATTAATCCTGAAAGAAGTATGATTATAAATGAAAATCAGTTGATATCTTACCCTGTCTTCATACAGTTATCAAGGCACACACTGAAAAACATACATTGACAAAGTAAATAAATCCTTAAATTATACAATGATCAGCCTATATGAAGCATTTCTTAACACAAAACAGATTATATCAACAATATAATTCTAAGCCTAGAAATGTAAGTCCAAGTTTGTTGAAAAGTTGAAAATGTCTTTCATGAGTTCTGTTTTATGGCACTATAGTGCCATGGAATAATTCAACATTTAAGCAACTGCATGAGAAACGAAAATATGCATGATAAATACATGTATATTTTTTGGCAAAATTAATGGAAAACCCAATAGAAATAAAAGAAGAAAAGTTTACCGATGTATAAGATGACCACATTGAGGGATATGTGCATCAATTCTAGATGTATGAAGATCCTCTAGACAAACAGCACAATTCCTACGTGAGCTATCCGCAATACACTGTAAGTCAAACAAATTCATATTCCACAGTGTTTCATTTTGCCGTGCGTCCCGTGTCCCGGATGCATAGATTTCGCTGGGGACACAAAGATTTTGAAAATGTGCGTCCCTGGGACCCATACATTTTGGATTCAAAATGAAACACTGGACCCATTGGTTTTAGGTTGGGACGCATTGTTTTCAAAAAAGTGCGTCCCAGGGACCCATATATTTTGGATTCAAAATGAAACACTGATTCCATGACTTATTCAAACATTTATACATCACAAGGACTAAAATAAATTACTTGTTAAGATCAATTAAAAGCACAGGGGGCTAGCACGTTGATGGGATGGAGTATAATCACGTATTAGGCTTAAAATGGCCACATGGACTAAAAACACATATATCATATATATACATATACAAGGGTTACAACTTCCGAAATGACAGTTTCTGCACCAAGTTTGTTTAAAACTACGTTACTTTTTAAGGAATCGCTCAAATTTCTAATAACTGGTGTCTACAGATAGCTAATACATTATACCACACATAACCAGTAAGCACTTTGTCCAATTCAAAACAATGAAGCAGATATTTAATCTTTTTCCTCCGAAAAATCGTCAATTTCGTTTAGACGAACGCGACCTCGCAACACCAAATTGATCAGAATTACCATGCTAAATACACCTTAAAACAACAGGTAGAGGTATGACAATGCGTGATAACCATAAATATCTCTAAAATACACTAATCCAGCACAAAAGAATAATCCAGGAATGTTCTTCTCACGTAAAATTAACAAAATCGTCGACTCCGTCATAGATTTCCACCTCGCTACGCCACTATGATTCAGCCAATGAAACGTCCGCTTACAAAAAAATTACGGGGTAAAAGTCACTGCATCGTAATATTTGAAGTTTCAATCATGCGACGATTTTTGTAAATTGAACATGAATAGAACGTTCCTGGATTACATTTTTGCGCTGAATCAGTGTATTTTAGTAATATTTATAGTAAGCATTCGTTGTCATTTCTGTACCTGTTGTTTTAAGGTGTATTTAGTATGGTAATTCTGATCATTTTGGTGTTGTGAGGTCGCGTTCGACTAAACGAAATTGACGATTTTTCGAAGGGAAAAGTTGAAATACCTGCTTCATCGTTTAGAATTGGACCAAATGTTTGTCGGTTATATGTAGTATAATGTATTAGCTATATGTAGACACCAGTTATTAGAATTTTGAGCGATTTCTTGAAAAGTTAAGTAGTGTTAAACAAACTTGGTACAAAAGCTGTCATTTCGGAAGTTGTAACCCTTGTATATGTATATATATATATTATAGGTGTTTTGGTCCGTGTGACCATTTTAAGCCTAATACACCATTATACACTATCCCTTCAACGTGCTAGCTCCCTGTGATCAAAAGTGTAAACATATTAAGTCTCATACTGCATGTACAAAGTGCTTAAAAATAAAATCTTCATATTCAATCATATTAAATGGCTATCCAGAAAGTAAAACTCCTCATGCTTAAAAGTTCTCAAAGGCTGTATTGTTAATGTACTGACCCAGGACACAAATTTTACTTGATTTGATCCAATTTGATCAATAAATGTTTGCAAAGTACTGAAATTTGACAATCCAATAAATGTAAAAACCAATTTAAATTTTAAAATGCAAGGAGTTACGAAAGATGTACCTTGTGTTTTCCTTTCAGCGTAATTGCTAAACACATATCACATTTCTCACAGTGGAAGAACTTTTCCTGACCACCAACCCTAAATAATTAAAATGTACAAAAGATAATTGTACAACAATTAACAAGGTTTAGAACAGATTTAGTATGTCAAAGTAATGTAGAGCACAAAGTGAAATTCATGTTATTTAGGGCCTTCAGAATATGACAATATCTCATGCATGTACTCTGAGTCAAAAATATTAAGCTTTTAATCAATCAGGGCTCAACAAATCCAAACATCCGCTCATAATTACTAGTAGAAATTGATTCAGGACGAGTTAAAATTGCAATAGATCAAGTTAAAATTCTTAGCTGTTCGTCCTGCAGGATGAGCAGCCTGAAAAAATTTGTCAAGCCCAGTTAATTATCTGGAACACTACCTGCAGAGACCACACCCATCACAGTGGAATTGTCCCTTTTCCTCATCATCAAATAATCTACATTTAGCACAGAAATATTTCCCAAACTCTACACCACAACTGGAACAGTTCTTCCTCACCTACAAGTTCATTAAATCAAGAATATCATACCAAATGTATAATACATTGGAACCTCGCTAAACCGGACACTTGCTAAACCAGAATCCTCACAATACCAGACCATTTTCAGAGTCCCATATTTTCCCACTATATATTTAATGATAAAAGAACCTCACTAAACCGGACACTCCTATTCCGGTAGTAGATTACCTATAACATATAAAGCTCTCACCATTTACTGAACCAAATGACTATTGACATATTTACATAAAAAGCAGCAGGTTGTGGTTTTCAACAGGTTGTCAAGCAGAAGTTGGCAGATGCTTACAACCCTTACATTATACTGTCCATTAACAATCACAGATTACATACAGTAACAGCTTAATTTGTACTAGAGTATATTTAAGTTGGCATACACTGCCATTTCTATTGCTAATATAATTGATTCTCCTGATAGAAAGGACAGAGCATGGCACAACAATTAAGCTTAAACCATTATATGTAAATTCAAAATTAACTTTATATTTATAATGATTAAGTATGAATATGATTTGATACTATTAATGTAAACATAAAAAAAATTCGAGAACAAATAACAAACCTCTTGAACTACAGCACATTGTAAACACTTTATCTGTATAACTTCATTACGATTAATTTCATGTCTTTCATTTTCATCATGGCAGACCCGGCATGGATAAATTTTCTTACAGCAAGGTGACTGAAACAGGAGGAACATTGTTCATAATAAATACATGCATCAGATCTAGGAGAAGTATACAATATGTATATCCGGGAATATTAAGCATATATACTGTTACTGAGTTTTGAGAATTTTACATCAATTTATGCAGGGCATATGCTTAATTTTCAAGTCAACGAAAGTCATAATTACTGGACAAGGGATATTAACTGCATCAATCCACAGATAAGAGTCATCGTATGTAAGAATGTTGTGAAAAACGAAACAGAAATTCCTAGAAATAATCTTGTGAACAGACTTTACACAATTTTTCAGACCTAACATTTTCCACAACCCACAATTCTGGACAAAAATGTTAATCATTTTTAAGGTGTTATTCCAGTACTCCGAATCGATTTCAGTAGAAAGTAGATTCCAGCATTCCCAAATGCCCCAGTTAATGTTCATTTTCCAGCAACTTAAAGCACTATATAATTATATCTGTCTCATCAGTCAAATGTATTTATGTGTTAATGTGATCATACAATTAATTATTGAAGTGTGTGAAGTTTGAGATTGCGAAACCATCTTATATTTGGAATGACACCATGGTAACAATATGATTTACAAAAATTATTCCAGGCACAAAGAATATACAAAATAAGACTCTCAAGCTCTGAGTGAAATTAAAAATAAAGTGTTTCCGATTATAGTTATGCTATGTCATGACGAGTTTTGCAATTTTACAAATTTGGCGTTGAACATACTTTCGTTTTGGTCAACAATTAATCCAAAATCAAACAATATACGATAAAGCAAAGAAGTGTTTTAAATCATAGACCTACAATAAAACTGCATTTTCTTGCGTAATGTTTACAACCTAATCTTTCGAGGTTTTTAGCATTTTTCTCTGATTTTTCAGACATGTTTATTTTTTTTGTAGATTTATCACTTACATCACAACAAAATATTATATAAATTTATATAAAAATATTCGAGAAGGGCCCATGTTTTATTTTTAATTTGAATGTCAAGTATTGAAATGACTTTTTCACCACAAAATGGAAAACTATTAGAATTCGGTAAAACGATCTATAAAATTGATATTTTGTGGATGTTCTAAGGATTCGGTGTCAATGTGAATATCAGCTCTGGTAAATTATCCAATAATAACAGAACGTGAAAAGCAAATTTTTTAAGTTTCTCTTTAAATTCTTTAATCCAAACGTATTTTTTTTAGTTAATACAACTGTTTCATTGTTCAATTATGACGATGTCTTTATTTAAATAACGTGGATAATAAGCCTTGTAGGGTGAAGCCGTTCTAACATTCTTTGACTGAAAGTGAAACTGAATACTACAGTATACCTATAGCTATACAATATGAAGAATATTTTCAAAGAATGAAACAACCTTGTCATAGTGTAATTATGTTTTGCCATACCTATTTTGATAACAGCAGCTCCTTGAATTTGCATTGATTATCATTTAGGCTTTTTTAGGCTAAATTTAAACATGTTTGCTTAGATCATAATGTTGATGTTTACTTTAGCATGTTGTGTTTATTTCAATTTATTTTTAAATTTTCATTTAATCTTAATGAATAAATAAATGGATTATAAAATGTTGATTACTTTGCTTCCAGGTTATGTCAGAATGAGTAAAGTATTAGAAAAACCTGCCAGAAAACTTTTTTTGGCTGACCTTTGTGAATGCAAGGAAGTAACAGAACCTGGCTTTTCATATGTGTGGTCTACTTATTTATCAGGAAGAATGGTGCAGTTTTATATTGTCACAATACAAGGGATAGTTGTTGAGGTTAAAACATTTTTTCTTATTTTTTCCCTACAATTATTATATGTTGTATATTTAAGATGCTTCTAGATTTTTTCCTGCAATACAATGCCTGTGTATTTGCTATGAACTCACAGTTAATTACTGGATAAAGTCAATGATAAAAGCAAACTTTTGTTCTTATCCACAGAAACATTATACTGTATTTTTTGCCAATATATGTCTGCTTTTTGAATGTTCCTCATAATGTGATAAGATTTCCATAGACAATGATTCTTTTAATGAAAGACCATTGACATAACCATAATTCATGCACTATGATCTTCAGGATATCTTACTTTGTAGACACAGAATGATGGTGATAGTATACTGCTGGATGATGGAACTGCTGTGGCTGTTATCAAAGGATGTTCAAAGATTCCATTTCAGACTACAAAACCAGTTAAAGGTGCAGTATATGTGTATCATATTGTATCACTTCACTCAGTATAAAAAAGGATCAAATGCTTATCTTACTCCTGTGTTCTCAACTTCTGGGATTTCCTGGACTCATAACATGCAACAGTTTAGGAAATAAACGAACAGAAAAATGTGCAACATTGTAGAATGTTTGAAAAAGATGTACAAGTATTGTTGTCTGATTTCTGTTTTATACAAATGTTTTGTAAATAAAAGTGATTAAGTACCTTTTGTGAACAGTCTATAAATATTAGATAATGATCTTTACAGATATGCTGTAGATATTCTGTTATTAATTTGGTATTTTGTGAAGTAAAAAACATGTATTTAGGACAGAAGAGTTGGTCTTTATTGTTAATATTTATTTTTAATTCAAATATGTATGTTTAAACAGACCCTGATGTTGACCAAGAAGAATTATACAATTATTATTAAAGCACCCATACAATGGTGAGTTTATATTTATTAGAAGTTAGAAAAATGCGCCATAATTGTCTGATCATTTTTATTTTAGGTCAATATGTAATGGCTGCTGCACAGTTACAAAAGACAGGATCATGTCCTCAACTTCGTGCTATCAAGTTACAGAATCTAAGTGACAATATTATGATGACTACCATATGGCCATTAGAAGTCATTGATGGAATACTACAAAACCAAGATATGACTTGAATTCATATGATGAGCATTTAGTTGTGAGATTCGAACAGTATGTTCATACATACACCGTGATATTGACCAAAAAGAAATATAGTCTCTTGTTTGTGATGTATTATCTCAGATATTTGATGCTTACTTGGTCATTGTGAGTTGCTTATTAAGTGACATAATCATGGACTTTGGTGAAGATGACTGAAGTTCTATTTTGGATACCAGCATTAATGTATTAATAAAATCTAGCCATGTAATAATTGTATATTCACTTGTGCTTTATTTTAAAAAAAAATTGTTAACTCTGAACATGTATTTCATTTGATTGAAAAATTTGACAAAACTTCTTTAGTTTTACTAAAAGAGGTTGTCACTCTATGTGTATTGAGCCTTCATAAGGCTCACAAACCTGAATCTTATAAGCTTGGAAAGGACTTGTTCACTTAATGAAGCCTTCCCTTTGAGATGCTGAAACAGTGGTGGGGATGGAGAATCCTGAAGAAGAGGTTAGATCAAATGGTGTGACATATTATTATAGATCGGATGTCAGAAGTAAAATAAGCCAGGAAGTATCTAGTATATATTTCATATATACATGTATATGCATAGTATTCATTTGTTCTTGTATAGCAAAGACAAAATAATGCAATTTCAGCAATTGACATATTCATAGTTTATAATTGGAATTGGGGACAAAAACATTGGTGTAAGAAGATTCTGCTATCAAATTGTCTCATGAAAATATGTGTCTTGCTAAGATCTCAAGTCAGTGGCATTTTTATCAGCACCTATGGTCTTTAGAAAGACAGTTTAATAAGTTAGGTCTCATATTTTATATGGAATAAAATAATCTCATCCTTGATCTGGAATTTGGTTGCTTGACAAATTTTCTGTAACAAAATTTGAATCTCTGTTATAAAATTACCCATTTATTACAGAGTGACCAAATGAAACAGACAAAAAATGGTTAGATCAATAAAATTCATTGTATACTGATGCTGAGTAATCTCTAATGCTGTTAGGGATAAATTACAATGTTAGTGTACAGTGAAAGTTAACAAATGTTTATCATCAGTTAGTGTAAATACCTTAAACAGAAAAGCTATAAAGATCTGAGGACTACTGTCTATAATCCACCAAATATCAATAAAAATATCTTGTACAGTTACCAAATACCGTTTGTGGGGTTTAAACTCAAATAACATTTTTAAATATCTCAGAATAATGCATATGCTTACGGGTGACTATATGTTAAATTATCGATATAATTGTAGGAATGGTCAAGTTAGTACCTTATTTAAAAGCAGTCTTTTGTATGTATAGTTACTATGAAAAAAAAAATGTAATAAAGTACAAACACGACTTATCCTTATACTTGTATACCTGTTTTTTGCACTACCTCTTGTTAACTAAACAACAATAACATTTGTTGATTTATTATAAATATAAATGGTGTATTTAAAATTTCAGTATTAACATGATTGGATCATTATTGAAGGTGATATATTGTTTGGTTGATTGATACAAATTTTACAGTAAAGGCATTGCACACTGTTTTGATGCTGCCAATAATTATTACAAATAAACATACTTCAAAAATGAAATATTATTTTTTAAACAAATAGATATTTTTAAGATAATACAGAAATTATACAGAAAAGAAGCAGCAAAACAAATTAAGAACTGTTTTAAGTCTTTTTTACTAATTAGGTTTATATGCCCCAAAATATTATGGATCACCTGTATTTTGTATAGTTTTGTTGAAAAATTTACGTCACAAAGACCTTTTCTATGACAACTTTACAGGTATTAACGTCCAGGTCTTGTTCAACTTGAGTGCGGCCGTTTGTATTCAAATCTATCTAAACTTGCAGTATATAATTCTTGCAAAATGATTATTTTGAGGTTAAGGATTAGATCTTAAAGTAATAAATAGATTTTATTAAACTAGATATTAATGCAAATAGATTAATACTAGAGTACTAGTTTGAGTGAGGCTGATACACTGTTTCTTGTATGCAGTGCGTTAGTCTAGTTTTAGTACCCTCACACCTATGATACTTTGAGTGCTTTGATTTTAAAGTAGTAATTTACATGAAAAAGTGAGTGTTACGGCTTATTTTATGATAATTTTTGATTAAAAAGAAACAACTAATTTGAAAGAAGAGACATTTGTAGTGATACCGCTGTCATAAAGGAAATTTCTCGGACTTGGTTGAGTTAAAATCAGCATAGTGAAAAAATACTGTTTTAACCGGAAGTAAGCTCTTAGAAGGTGAAAAATCCAAAATGGCGTGGCAGCCGGAGGAAAACGGTCTCGGTCAAATTTTACAACTTTTGAAAGAGTCACAGTCGCCAGATAATGCCACGCAACGAGCTGTTCAACAAGTATCCTTTACATAAAATAGAATGAATTAAAATAGTTATAATACATTTTAGGCATGGGAAAAACGGGTTATAGCGGAGAAAGTACCCACGTGCGTTGTGACTACAAAGAATTTGCGCTCTAATTTATTAAAATTTAACGCGAGTGTTTGCTTTCTGTATAGTGTGCGTAGATGTGATGAATTCTAGTTGCTTTGCAATTTCAACCGGCTTTCAAGTAGTAATTAAGTGTGTTATTAGTTTGGTCGATATTATATTTTTAAAAAATCGGAATTTTATCGGGTGAAATAGAGTAACATTAGAATTAAAGAGTCATTTCAATTTTCATTTATACTAGGCACCCCCATTATTTTTTGAATAGTGAAATAAGTGTGTATTTATTATTACATACTAGAAGTTTATATTTCTGTCATTTATATTGAAAATATTGCTCCTTTTGCGATTAGGTCTATAATATCAAGCAGCCCTTTTTTATGGTTTTGGGAACAGGTGTCGGGTCCCTTTGATAGGGGAAATTTGCATTGAGAAGCACAAAATTTGGGAATTATCAAAGGCTTATAATCATTAAAGAACAACACAAAGTTATGTCTAAACCATTCTTTATTTATCGGAGTACTTAACACAATACAGGGTTTTTTTTCACGAGTAGGGGAAGGGGCCTTTCTTATATTTGGGATAGAATAACATTGTATTTTTGCAAAAGGGGAAGAAAAAACTTGATGCAAGCTGAATTTTATGGGAAATCAGCATGGATTTAAGGATTTTTCCTGAGGGGAAGATGCCTATAAATGGCCCTTTTTACAGACGGAAAAAAAGCACTGCAATATTTTACATGATGAATTCCATGGAAAAAAGGTTTTTTTAGTATTTGATGATGACTATTTTCAATTTTTTTAATTATGGAGAAAGTTTTCTCTTTCAATTTGGGAACGGCTGAATACTGGACCCGAAAATGGCATAAAAAAGGCCTGTAGAGTATGTTAGGATTGAGTCATACTTATAAGATTATAAAGTTATCTGACTGCTTTTCAGACATTTGGACTAATTAGCTCATGTTTTTGATTTTAAATATATGCTGAGAATATCACATTTTGTTGAATATACTTATCATGATTTCTGTCAAATTGTAGACAATACATTTCACAAAGAAGTGACATTATGTAAATTTATCAACTTGTGATTGTTCAGTTCCAGTTGACTGATCAAAAGATGTGTGGCTTTACTTTCGATTGCTTGAGGTTTTGAATCAATATATTTTTAACATGTAATTTGAATTTCTAAACATGTCTGATTTTCAGTAAATGGTATGTAGGTCATGAGATAGCTATTAATATCATATTGATAGTTTGATTTTGAAGTTGATTGTCAACCATCATACCATTTGCTATTAATTAGATACTTTTGACTATCATTACCCTGCCATGTGTGTAGATGTAGGTATCGTGTGTTTACATTTGTATGTATCTTGTAGGGTTTTCATTATTGTAAATCATCTTATGTTTAGGCCTAAGAAAACATTTGTTTCCGGTTACCTGACTGGCATTCAAATATAAGTGCTATATTGTAATTTTGACAACAGTGTTGCCAATATATGTAAAAAAAGCATAAAAGAAAAACTACTTACCAACCCATATTTTTTTGGGCATGTAATGGTAAACAAGCCTTTTTTTGTTTAGGCCTTATTTGGACTTAGCTTTGTGATTGACTTGAATTTTTGTTTTTATCTATTATTTGCCTTGTAGCTGTTATTTTAAACTTAGCCCTGGTCCTGTTGGTGTTACATGTAATTGATACATCTAGAATAAAGATATGTATCCCTAGGGCTCTTGCGATGTGATACATATGGCATTATTAGTAGTCTGATATGAATATTTAACACAGTACAGCATTTTAATAAAAAAACAACATTCTATACTTTACAAATGTGTTTTTGAGGTTTGAAACTGATTGAATTAAATTTGAATTCTGATTAATCAGTATTTTAAAACATACTAGATTAATTTAAACAATCCCACTCTGAAAAATGCCAAAATACCATGGACTAGTGTTGTTCTTCTCAAATTGATGCATCTATTGATCACCTAAATTTTGTCAGAAATAAATATTTTGATTGTTATGAAGACTACTGATACAGACATTGCGATTCACTTGACCTACTGCTTTTGGAAATTGCTGCGATACATCTACTACACCGATCTAGTTGGTAAACATTTCCTTAACTCGTTGTCAGAAACTTGAAGAGTTGAACAAATTTCCAGATTTCAACAATTACTTGATATTTGTTCTCACCAAGCTTAAGAATGAAGGTAAGCAGTGAAGTTCTAATTATTTTGTATGTTATGCTTAAGTGGAAGTCTTATCTGGTACATACATTTTGTTCAACAGCATACCAGAATAACAATATGAAATTTTTGTGATAGAATTATGAAGAATTACCAATGAGAATCTTCTATCATGCATACCATATCCCTTACCTTATAAAATATATTTTGAGATCCATGGCCAAGTGAGTGTTTAGTCTCTTCCTTAAGTCTCTGATATGATGGAAAAATCCATTGGCTAATTTAAATCCTGTTTAAGTAAATTATAAATAAACAGTGTTATTGTAATGCTTGGGTATGTGAACTGTACTAATAGAAATGGTAGGGGAGCTGGTGGTTATGGCCTCTGAATATTAATCACTAGGTCCTCACTGATGTGAGTTTGAATCCCACCAGGTATTAGAAAAATTTCACATGTGAGGATGCTGTCCAGCTAGCTTATGGGGAGGTCAGTGGTTTTATCCAGGTGTATGCGCGGGGTCTTCCACCATCATTTAAGCTGGAAAAGTCGCTAAATGGCCCTGACTATTGGTGCAAAGGTTAACAATATCACTTAATTAGTTTTTACCAGCGCTCCATCTCCCTTTTCTCACACCATTGCTTTTGGCAGCTGAGAGTCTGTCACAGTTTTTTTTATAAACAGATATCCAAGAAGAAATGTCTAACAGATGTTTACCATGATTAAATGTCTTAATGTTCAGTGTTTGCAACAATCTTTGATATGCTTTTTGTCAATTGTGCCCCATTTTTACAAAGGCAATTTTTGAAATCTTGTGTGGTAGTTGATGTCTCAATTACTACCGGGTTATATATTTAAGCTTTATACAAGAATGACTTTCTGTGCTAAGCTCCATATATCTAGCCTGCATTTTGTACATTATTACATTTTATTCTTTGTCAAATATTGACACTGTGGTTTAATAATTTCATGTGGTCCGGTATGCACTCCATTCACAAGGCTTGTTATAATATACTCTTAGATCTGTTAGTTAGGCCTGAAAAAATCTATAGCTTGTTTCCACTACCGACTCTAAAAAAATAGGGTTGGTAGGTAGGGATTTTTTTTCTCTTCTTTTTTTATTCCAGAATATGTCTAACATTATTTTTATTTTGACCAAAAAATCATGTCTGTGGCAAAAAATGGGGTCAGTCTGGGTAGCGGAAACAAGCTTTTTTTTCTGGCCTTATTTTGATATATATGCATAATTACATTTTTTCATCCCTTTTTTACATATGATAGTAATAAATCAAGTGTTGATTTTACATATGATAGTAATAAGTTAAGTGTAGATCTCTGAAGTGTGACAACGATTTATTGTTAAGTATAGCTTCAGCTTTTGAATTTCATATTAATTTCTCGTTAAAATGAATAAAATATGACACTGAGAATTTCTAATCTCGCTAACATTATAGTTGTGTTACAGAAAATAGGTTTCAGTTTCTTCTGTGTTGTAATGTATTGCTTTCCAGATTTTATCAGTTATGCATCCTTGCTCATGAGATATGCTTCTGAAATTGCTATTGATATTTGTCTGCAAGTTTCAATTTCTTCAGTAAAACCAATTAAGTGCGCTGTGTGTGACGTTTAAATTGCCAATTCCTATCAGTTGAAGCTATGGTTATTTATTGTTCTATTTGTTTTTGAGAGAATTATCCATTATTGGAATTCTCGATCTATTCTAGAGTTTTATTTTGGTCGTTTAATTGACTTGTTGTATACTTCATTTAGATGTTATATTGACTACATGCTGTCTCCTATGATGTTCACGCACATACCAGTCTTGTTTTAATTTGATTTCTGAGTCTGAAGTCTTTTGATTGAAATCAATTATTGCTGTTGCTTGGCTAATGTCTGCTTGTGTGTCTGTATTTTACCATGTTATGGTTGAGCACTTTCACTTGTACTTATGTTATATGTACATTCAGTGATTTGGTCTTAGAAACTTCAGTACTCTAAAGCAATTTTTTCCTTCTCAGAAACCCCTTAGTGCTGTGAACGTTTTTATTAAGAAATTAATTTTGATAATACTTACAGATCTTTTTTTACCTGAATTGTAAAATGCTTTCTTGAGGAGATTCTGATTATTATGAAGTGTTATATGATTTATCTTGAGGCATGCTCTTTTTATAATTATACTGACTGCTGGAAAGTACCCTATGGCCAGCATTCTTATTTCAGTGATTTTTTACCGCATTGATGGTTCTTGAAAATATATACATTGTACATGTACATAATATTTTCAGTTTTTTAGGAATGACTTACATTAATATCTACCTATATCAGGGGTGTAGAAATGTTTTCGTGTAGCCGGTAAGCTATTAAAGTTGAAGGGGGTTCTTAGGGTTCCCCCCCAAGTAGGGTGCAAAGGGGCAATGCCCCCTGTGGAGAAAAAGTAGCCGGCGAGAAAGTTCAAATAGCAGGTTGATTTTTCCAGATTCTGGCTCATCTCTACACCCCTGCCTGTATGTAATGCATGTTGAGTCCAGGGTTTTCCCTAAGATTTTTCACCCTAGGGTCCCTGGGACTCCCATCTCCAACAGTTAAGGGGTCCCTTGGCATTTTTGGGGGTCCCACGCAGGAAATGCCGAGGGCTAATCCCGAGTCAGAATGGGTCCCGAGGATAAGTTGTTCACTCTTGATTCGAGTCCCTCTGCTGAATATTGTGTCAGGGATGCAAGAAACCTGCATCAGGGAAATCCCTGGTGAGTCTGATATAATCTTCTATATAGGGATAATTTATCATTTATTTGTGGTAACTTTGTCATGATAAAACTTTTTATTTTATAGATGATCCTACGAGATCCCTCAGTGGCTTGATTCTAAAGAACAATGTTCGTGCACATTTTGAGAAGTTTCCTCCAGAAGTGTCATCATTTATTAAAGCAGAATGTTTGAACAGTATTGGTGATCCATCAGCATTAATTAGAGCTACCATTGGTATATTAATTACCACCATTGTAGCTAAAGGAGACTTGAGAAATTGGCCGGAGTTGCTCCCAGCCCTGTGCCAGTGTTTAGATTCAGAAGATTACAGTGTTTGTGAAGTAAGTACTTTAAACACTATCTGATATATAAATCCTACATTGGGTCTCAGAAATAGGACTTTGTGCTGTCTTTTTACTTATAAGTGAATAAATTGAACTTTTAAGTTGAGCACCTTACTGTAGTTTTTAATGATTGCTATAGATGAATTAAAGGAAATGCCTTCATCTGCAACAGGGCCATGTAAATTGCTACAAATTGCTTGTTTCTAACATTATTTGAACACTGAGCTTCATTTGGTGGAGGGGGGGGTAATTTTAATTTGGATGCGCTAGATATATCATGAATCATTGACAGTGTGCCTGTCATTTCACAATATCTTTTAATTTGCCAAATAATGACTGATGTTTACTGCATTTATTTTAATGGACTGTCAATCAATAATTTTGTGATCCTGTCATGTGCTTGATCATTTGCTATTTGATACATGTGATAGTTAGGTCTGTTTATAACAATTGATATGACTGATTTTTTTTGTAATTTTGAATCACGAAGTCATTTATCTCCAATTGGTCCATTGAGAATTTGTTTATATAATTATTTCTCTTCATTTTGTAAACATTTGAGACTACATGTGATACATGTTTACCTGTGAGGTTTCTTGCATTACTTGATGTACCATGTTCTGTTAATTAGCAGTAATGAAGCATAAAGGAAATGTCTATCTTGAAAAGTTAATTATCTCGGGAATCTTCCTTTTGTCTAATTATTTTGCCATGAAATAACTTTTTGTTGCAGTAGATGTTCTATTTTAATCAATTTGTTTGCCAACATTGAGTGCATGGAACAAAACTGCTGTAACTGATTTGTTATCAAAACTTGAATTACAAGAAGTTTACATCTCACCCTTGATATGTAATTATTCAACTTCTGCAGACTCTTAGACTTTGTTGTTGTTGTTGTTGTTGTTGTTGATAGATTTGTAGGCCAGTCAGCTATGTTTTTGTTGTCACGACTAATAAAGATTTCTTTGGTTTTGTGTGGCTGATTACTGTCAAATTGTGTGAACTTGGATAATGGATTCCACACTGTTGCCTAGACTATGATATGGGGGGGAGCTGTGAGAGATAAATAATGGATTAGAATCAATAGTTCCATGATGATAATAATGAAACTGTCTGAGAAAGTGATGTTTTCTGTCTTTCTGCATTCAATAAATAAAGTTAGTAAGACTTATGGGAAATCACTATTTGGCTAAGCATTTAAAGATAGGTAGCAGATTGTTATATTGAAGCGTATTGTTGTTAGTCCTAAACGCGGCAGAAACCCCCTGTGTTTAGTTTGACCTGACCTTTAACTAACTAGGTTACTAGCCAAAATGACCGGATTGTCTAACAGTACATCACCTTAGTAACTTGCATCAAATAGAAGGAAAGTCTGTCTCATCCATGCTAGATCTGCTAAAAATTCCTTTACTTGTTAGTCTGGGAACATTTGGTGTGCCTGTGGTATCGATAAGTGATTTTGTTGAATTCAAATCTTTATACAGTTTTTTTTTTATAACCTAGTTTTATTTCTAGTGGCCTGATGTTTAATATCAATTACTTGTGTTGCTTGATAATTAAGATTGTATCAAGATGAAAGTTGCTTTGAAAAGTTTATTATCCAAGGTTATTTTTCCTTGTTGTATTTTGATAAACTAATAGTTCATGATGAGTCATTTTATGTAATTTTCTTCTGAAAGAAGGCCACAAAATATACTGAAGTGGTTTTCTGTTCTCAACTCTCACTTTAGGCCAGACTCCTGATTCTAGATATCATTTTTTTGACCCTCGCAGAAATGTAAAGAACACACTAACATTGTGACAGATACCATGAATTATTGAGTACTGTGTCATCACCCTTAGAGCTGTTAATCTTTACTGTGTGTATGCTAAAACACTCTTTATGATGACACTAAATAATAATAATCCTGCTGTAGGTCATGGTGAATTGCTCTCTGTAGGAGCACTTAGTCTGATATGAAACAGTTTTCTTATACCTGAAACAAACCTAATAAACAGGGGTGTAGAAATGAGCTGGATGCCAGATAAATCAACCAACTATTTAAACATTCATGCTGGTTACTTTTTCCCCACAGGGGTTTTGCGCATTTGACCATTATGGGGGGGACCCTCAGACCCCCCTTCCACTTTTATTAGCTTACCGCCTACATGAAAACATTCCTACACCCCTGAATAAATGTCTCTTACATGATTAAAGGTATATTAATGGTCAATATTATCATTTTATCGTATATCTTACATTCACGAAATTTCACTGTAAATCATAAGTTCAATGATTATAAAAATGTTTGACAATATTTTTTCTGTATATTTTCTTCTAATAAACTCGATGCAAACCGATACGATTCTACTTATTTTCAAACAAGCCGCCATTTTCAAACCGCTCAGAAGAGATCGGTTACGTTCGGAATTCATCTCATTTGCATACGGAGACTACCTGTCGATCAAAAACGTTGCGACTTCACGGTCGGTTTTCGCACGAATTTCTTCCTTCAAAGTTTTCCAACGACTTGCTTCGCTGCCTAAGTATATTCTTGTTTGAGCAATACCCTTGTCTCTTTCTAATTTCCTCCTTTTTCTTTCATACATTTTCTTTCTTGTTCTTCTGATTCCTCCCGCTTGATCCGCCATTGTTTTGATTTTCCTATATGGAGAGACGCTAATCACGTGACTATTTCCGAATATTTACGGAAACAATCGGAATGCTTCGCGGCAAATATAAATCTTATTTGACTAACCTAGTCAAATAAGAAAAACGATTTTTCGATATGCAATTAAATGCACAAAATTATTTTTTCAAGTTGCAGAAATCGGTGAATACTCATATTATTATGTAAGGAATAGTGTTATAAAGCTTTTTTGGAAAAACAAAAAAATCATTTTGACCATTAATATATCTTTAATAATCCATCACATTTAGAAAAATGAAAATCATGGCTCACCATAAATACTTAATAATCTTTCAAATTATGTACAAAATAAAATCAAGTAAACTTGTGAATACACTTACAAAGACAAACTGCATAAAAGTCTACATAAACATGTTGATCCTCAATGATGCATGTGAAACATATCTTAATGTTTAGAGTATTATACTGTATGTTCTGGCAAACCACGGTTTTGCATAGGTGTATTGGTAAGAAAGGTTTAGACGCAATATTTTGTAAGGGTAGATAAATTGGGTTATTTTTATTGCTGTCATCGAAACATATATGTTTGTATGTGAATCTAAAAGTGTATCGTCAGTATTGACTATTCTTTGAATTATGTAAGAATTTTTATCATCTCTTACTGAGAGTGTAGTTTTGATTTATCTTTTGATTCAAAACAAAAAGTGGTTAATTTAATCAATGTTGAGACTTCAGAAAGATACGATCAGTTTAAATGTTTCTCCTATTTATCAATCAATGAAGACACGTTCACTTGTACTTGTGGTAAAAATAAGCTGCATTTAAGAAAACATTGATTTATGATAATTGTGCACCTGTCATTTTAAGAGTTTGTTTGAGAAGCGTTATGACCCTTTACTTTGTACAAGTAGCATGATTGGAAAGCTGAAGAAATTATAATTTGTGTTAGCATAATATAATACAGTAGCACCATTCACCGCATAAATTAATAGTATTGATTTGATGCGGGTGTAATTACAATCCTTTATTTATTGAATGAATGGTTTGAACAGTTTGAAATTTGCATATAGTAGGAGGGATTGCCTTGTGTTCACCATTAGTGGGGGATGAATATAATGTGAAACTCGTGTAAGAAGTTACCTGAAAGACTGAATATTAAGATCTAGTCAACAAAGCTCCTTGACTCGTTCATAATTTAGTGTATAATTATTCATAATTCTTACTTCTTTACAAGACCAAATGATATTAATATGTTCTTCACTAGACAACCTATATCACTTCTAAGGAAGCAAATAAAATTCAGAGATAAGTTTTTTTAATAGTAAAAAAACACTTGTGTTAATTATTTTTGAGGGAATATTCATAAAACCCTTCATATTGCGTATATTATTACTGTTAAACTGAAACTTGAACCAAAGCTGAATCATATTTATTCTATGTACAATAGATAGTCTTTAGGATAACATAAGATCCTTTGTTCTACTAGCAATGAAAATAAGAAGTAGTTGAATTTGTTGTTTTGTCTTGATTTTTTTTAAGTGTGATCTGGCATCCATCTATGAGGTAGAACTAGAAGTCAAATTAAAAAATCTGTTTTTGCAGATAAATTTTTGAAATTCAAACTTTAGTTATTTGTTTTTGTGCTTGGTCTTGGTTATGAGCTGAGACTGAAAGAATTCTTTACACATTAATCTACTTACGCGTACTAACAAATATATAAAAAAAAATCAGTGATAAATTTTGAATGACTTAGTATTTAAATGTGATGAGAACTTGCCAACTGTACCAACAGATAGCTTCTTGTACAGTTTGTCCCAATGTACAAAAGTGATGACATAAGCACAAATGTGTAATTTTACCATCATTCTGCTGTAGCGTAACTCCAGAATATCAATTTAGTTGTGTCTTATATCAGTTTTACATCCAGTATTGTTTCTCTCATTGTTATTCATTGATTGATTAAAAGGGTACAGAAGAATATGCTTTTGTAGAAGTGAGTACAACACACCTTTCACAGAAGGTTCAACCTTTTCTAGGCCTTGACACTAACTTTGATAAGTGGTCATGTGTCCTAGAGGGATCCTTACCTATGTATATATATATATATATATATATTGGTGTCCCTCACTAAAATTTAGGATCCCACTTTTTACAGTTATAAAGCATAAAAAAGTTGTTTCTTTCATATTTTTATTCCATGTGTATGCAATTTTTCATCGTCAATTTTTTACTTACCCCTTTAATAAAATTTTGTAAACTTGTAAATTTAAAAAGCGTCAGAAGTTGTGAAAACCATTTCAGAAAGAGTTCACTCTCTTGGTTACATTAGTGGCATTCAGAATACTTTGTTCACATCAAATGTGATAATGAAAATAAGCATCTGACAGTTTATTTTGCCATTGATGTTTTTAATCGATTTTTTCAAACCAATTTCACATTGACGTCCAGTAAAAATAGGGATCCTGTAGGGACATCCCGCTTGTCAAAATTGGTGTCCCTCTCTAGTATCTGGGATCCTCAGAATCCCATGACCCTTTTAAAGTACACTGCCGCATATTTGCAAAAAAACACAAAATCCCAAGTACAGCTTCCTGAATACCTGATGCAGTTGTATGAATTTACAATTTCATTTGTAGCTTTTCAAGTGTAATTAATAAATTATGCAAGTCTGAATTTTAATTTGTCAATGATAATTGATCGAGTCTATCCAATTACTGTTTAACCCTTTGTCTCATTAGCATATTTTATTTTTAGACTCTTCCAAATTGAAAGCAAATATACTATACAACAATTTATTTAAGAAAATTGGGATATTTCTCTCTAACGGAGCGAAAAGCATTGTGTCAAAAGAAGCCATTACTCGTTATAAGCAATGGCTTCTTTTGCCACAATGTTTTTAAACATTGTCTGGTTCAGGTGCGGGAAATGCGGTATTATGAGGCAAAGGGATAATAAGAAAAGTCACTTTTGAGTTTATGAAATACTATAAATTATATAATATAATATTGATATCAGTTGTATTATTTGCAAAGGTTGTTCATTTATTCATGTTTGCAACGTCCTGTTTCCTGTTTGTTTATGAAATGTATGTACTGTATTACTTAGATTTTAAGTGCATAAAGAAACGAAATAAACGGATGTTTTCCTTCCGTTCCCGTCCTATCCAATGTATACTTTCATGCATATAAATTGATTTTAAATTCATGTTATACATTCAGTCACTTAAAGAACAATATGTTCCATTTTATGTTTGTGATTTGATGCTGTGACCTTCTGTTGTATGTTGTATAGTCTTTTTAAATTTCACTGTTGAGGATAACAACTAAGTACTATGTATATAATATCTCTCATATGATTTAATTGGATATTAAATTCATGTTTGTAGTTATCTTTATGATAACACCATTATTCTGCATGTTTCCTAATAAATGTCACCAGAAGCATTACATTGTACAGAATTTTCACTTTGTCAAATTATGATCTGGTTAATTTTTTGGTTCTGTTATTGGAGTCAAAATATAGTGCTTTTCTAAAACAGTGTAAATGTTTGTACTGAAATTTCTGTATGTCTTTTAAAATATGAATTGTTTCAATTTTATTTTACCCCATTGTATATTGTCTTTACTTCTCTGTTTTAGGGAGCTTTTGGTGCCCTACAGAAGATTTGTGAAGACTCTGCTGAAGCCCTGGATAATGACCCCAACAGACCCCTTAATATACTGATCCCCAAATTTCTACAATTTTTCAAACAGCCAAGTCCGAAAATCAGGTAAGAGTTACATAATTATTAATATGATGTACACAAGTCTCCAGAAACTGAAAGATTCTGTATTTAGATAAAGAGTTAATAACATCCTTGACCTCATGAAAAATGAAATTCTTGTGGGATGTGTTCATTGTGTAGCGTGTTTTTATTACTTTCTTGATAAAATTTGTGCACATTCTTTCTCTGATGTATTTGATTACAGAATTATTGCTGTAGTTTCTGAAAAGTCATTAAAATGCAATTTCCGTTTTATAATCATTGGGTATTCATTGATCCAAGATAATGATGAGATGCATTTTATGATGCTGACACAAATCCTTCACATGTGTAATTGATATATTGTTTCCCTGGTGAAGAGTTCCTCCAATCTATCAGTAATAAATCAAGCACTGAAGTCAATGACTGTCATTTTCTAGGGGAACTGATAATTAGAAAACACTTGGCCTCCATTATGTTTACCATTAAACGTCAAGAATTGTTCCCCTATCTTCCTCATGAAGTACATCTTAATTAATCCTGTATTTTGATTCATGTTCAGAGGTTTTAGATTGATTATGAAAGATCCAGTCTATACTGTTTGGAAACTATGGGTTGATGAAATATTGCATTTATTGTGCTAAATTCACATTATTCAGAGTTATTTGTCACATGTGGAGGAATGAGTTAGTACTGGTTGATAATCCAGGTACTCTGGTGAGGTTAATCAACCTTTATAAAAGTGTGCATTTAAAATTTGTGAAACTAATTGTCAGAGATTGTAAAATTCTGTTGATTTATTACATCCCAAATGCAGTAAACATGGCAAGTTTTTGTCCTTGGTACGATTTTCTTGTCTTGAACATGGGCAAATGGCTTAAGTCTTAGACTGATATAATCAAGATACTGTAGGTTTATGGTTTATTAGTTCACTAAAACTAACCTCGGTTTTACATGTTTTTTTTCAGATCTCATGCCATTGCTTGTGTTAACCAGTTTATCATCAGTAGAACTCAGGCATTAATGGTCCATATTGATTCCTTCATTGAGGTATATTGATTCATTTTCTTTGAAATATTTTCAAAAAAAAAAAAAGAAATTTTATGAATTAAGTGGCTCCCTGTAAGTGATTTCAGAGCTCAGCTGGAGGCATGATGGATTATATGACCACTAAATTGCTTCAAATATGAACTTCTTTTCAATTAAAATAATACTTCATTTTAAGTAAATGCATGTGAAAGTCTTTAGTTCGTTGTGGTGTTCAGTGTCTTAGATAGTCTATATTCTTCCCATACTTTGTAGAATTTGTTCTACCTGGCATCAGATGAGGATACTGAAGTAAGGAAGAATGTATGCAGAGCCTTGGTAATGTTGGTTGAAGTACGCATGGACAGACTAATGCCTCACATTAACAGTATCATAGAGGTATGGTGTGAAGTTATGAACATTTTGTTACTTATAAGTTTCCAATGTATTGTTTTCTTGTGACAATTAGTAGTTTACTGCTTTCATAAATTGTTCATATTTTTTTTTGCTTTAACTCATCAGAGATGTCTCAGTTGATGATATTCTTTGTAAACATTGTATGAATCCATAAATCATAAATATTTACTGACTTAAAGTGCAATATGCCTCACTGGGGAATTCATGTCTTGTACGATGCTCTGAAATTGTGAAAAAGCAAGCAGCTAAGTGCCAGATTATATTTTACAGAAGGAATCATTAATCATTTGAAATAGATAGCCAGTTTGCAGGAAACTGGAGACTAGCTAAATAGGAGTGTAGAATTTTTTCATGTAGCCAGTAAGCTACTAAAAGTAGAAGGGGAAGTCTTGGGGCTCCCCTAGTAGGGGTGGGAGGGGCAAGGAGTCAGCGCCCTTGTTGGGAAAAAGTAACCAGCGAGAATAATAAAAAAAACCTGTTGATTTTTCTGGCTCATTTCTACACCCCTGTCTAAAGTGGATTCAGGAAAGTAAGGAATTACTGTAGTTTGCTTTAAGTAAAATGAAAAATAAGATGTAAATGACCATCTTAGGAATGGTGCTTACAAACATTAATTCCCACTTTTATGGTTACAGTACATGATGATGAGGACAACTGATGAAGATGATACTGTAGCTCTAGAAGCCTGTGAGTTCTGGCTCTCGCTTGCTGAACAACCTATATGTAAGGAGGTTCTAACTGCACATATTGAGAAACTTGTACCTATTCTTGTTAAAGGAATGAAATACAGTGAAATTGATATTATTTTGCTGAAGGTAAGTTGGTGCTAAACATGTGAACCGATGTAGAAACACTGACTTTCATTTATAAAGTTTGTCTTTTTTTTACATGTTTCTGCTAATTCAGCCATAAAGGTATTGCAATACTTTCATTCCATGCTAAACTGATAAATAATTGTGATACTCTTGTGATAAATAAAACCAGTTGTAAAAACCCTTTTTCCCTCTCAAAGTCATTTCTGCATTTTCTTGATTTTGCTAAGCATAATATTAGTCATAAATTAATTCAGTTGGTATTACTGCATGAATGATTTCAATGTTAGATTCAAGAAGAATGCCTGAATGGCTCATTAAGTGTATTTATTTTGTCTACATTTCCCAGATTTAGTTGAAACTGCAATTTGATTATATAGCAGGTGCCTTGTAAGTTGTAAGTTTATATAGTTAATTTACTTTATCTGTTTTGGCTGTCTCTGATAATAATCAACCCTGTTGCATATTAATTGAATAGTCCTTGTCCGACTGATTATAATTTATCTTTGGAAGTTGTCTAATTACATTAAATGATTTCTCTGAGTGGTTTAATAATGTTTATTGGTGAAATTAAGATGTAATGTTTTAATTCAGGGTGATGTTGAGGAGGATGAAATGATTCCTGATAAAGAATCTGACATTAAACCACGATTCCATCGAGCAAAATCTCACTCGCAGAAACATCAAGAAGGGGAGGAGGTATGTTGCAGGATAGCGATTTTATGAAGGAATTGAATATCGCTAATAAATTATGAACCAAATAAATTGTGCAAAGTTCTGTCTGTTTGAAATCTTGCATTCTCGAGAGAAGGGAATATTTCCTCCGATATATTGATTCAGTTTGGGCTGAAATTCCTAAGAATTGTTCACTTTATATCAAATGTGAAGAATAAATTTACATTTCATCTCGTGAGTTTCTATTGGCAATGATGCCTCCTGAATAAATAGAATTCTGTTGTTGTTTGACTTTAATTCTAGTTTAAGTCTTGGACTATTTGCTTGTCCTATTCAGGGCTAGACATTTTTTTTCAGGCCACTTTTCCTGTAGGACTACCAGCTAAGAATTTTAACAACTTCTACAGCAATTTCAGCTTGTCCTGACTCAGTTTCTACTCGTAGTTAAGAGTGGATTTGTCGAGCCTTGCTATTATATCTAATAATGATATCAAACAGACTGTATGTTTATGTTCTCTGTTACAGGGTGGTGGGGATGGAGAGTCTGATGATGATGGTATGGATGATGACGATAGTCTTTCTGATTGGAATCTTCGTACGTATGCTAATAGTTAATTAAAACTAATTTTAAAAAATCCTCAGTATTTTGTGTAGATTAATTTTACTCAGTTTCGCTTCAGAAGAAATTAATTATAACAAAAAAATTGATGTACAATTATTTTTTTGTAAAAATAGTGACCTTGGAAGGTAAAAATTTTGATGTTAAAGATTATGTATATACTTCTGCTGTGCTGTGCTTTCAGTTTCAGTATAATGACTTAAAATGCTGTGAAAAATAGTTTGGCTACAAGCTCCATGTGACTTCTATGATGTATTTATGGACAAATATACCAGTAGATAAATGTGGTATTTTAATATTTTCCCAGATTTAGACATTTTTTTATCTGAAATTTTTATTTTTAGGTAAGTGTTCGGCTGCAGCCTTGGATGTCCTAGCTAATGTTTTTCGAGAGGACATCTTACCTGTACTGCTGCCTATATTAAAGGAGATTTTGTTCCATGAAAACTGGGAGATTAAAGAGTCAGGTATCCTAGTTCTTGGTGCAATAGCTGAAGGCTGTATGAATGGCATGATACCCCACCTACCAGAACTTATCCCTTATCTGATAGGGTGCTTGTCCGACAAGAAAGCATTGGTCCGTTCTATAACATGCTGGACATTGAGTCGTTATGCTCATTGGGTAGTAGGACAACCTCATGATAGTTACCTGAAACCACTTATGACTGAGGTGAGTACTTAGAAGTAGTTTTCTTTATTTTAAAGACATTCTATAAAATAGTTGTTTTGACTTAATATGTATTTAACATACTCACTTTCTCTTTATGAATATGTATTACTGAATATTGGATATGCCTTCTAGTCTTCTTAACAACAGCGATTTTGTTCTTGTATACCTAACCATAGATCTAATTTAATCAGGTTTGTATGGTGTTTCGTGTGATCAATTCAATGTGTAAGCTTTTAAGACTGGTTTTGAAATTGTAAAATTCAGTTATTTTATGTAATACTCAATGGAAAAATGACTAATGGTGTAAGTCGAAGACAGCATATGATCATTGATGTTTGTATGTTTGTATTGTAATGAATTGTTCAGTTTTTACTGGTTTCTTATGGCTTTCAGCTGTTGAAGAGAGTTTTGGATGCTAACAAGAGAGTACAGGAAGCTGCTTGTTCGGCATTTGCTACATTAGAGGAAGAAGCTTGTACTGAACTTGTTCCCTATCTAGGATTTATACTCGAAACATTAGTGTTTGCATTCAGCAAATATCAGGTATGTAATCATAATTGTAGTATTTTTTGTAGCATCATGATGTGTGAATGAGACAGAAGTAAAATTATCTACCTGTCAAAGAATATATTTTCATTTCTTCATTTTGTATAAATTGCCCATCTGTTTGAACTAATTATTTTGTTGAATTCTCCAAGTATTGTTGATGGAAAGGTCAGTTACTTGAATTGAAGAGAAATTAAGACTGTATGAATGGTAAGATACCCCACCCGCCAGAACGAAGACTTAAGTGTGTGGTATGATGGACTACACATGATTTATGTATGAGATATATATCAACTATAGTGACCTTATTTGTAGTTAGAACCCATTTGTACTGATGGCTTTATAATTAGTTCATACATAGATGTATGCTGAATGATGACATCTTAATGCACATGATAATACATGAGTGTTATGCTGTGTATTCGTACTGTCTGACATCGTTATTATACATTCTGTGTCATAATCATAGTGACATTGAAATTAAAGTTTGGAAAAGATTTTACTGATAATTAGTGTATACTGGTTGTATTGTGGCGTCTGATTGCAAATTATAGCACGTGAATGTCATACTATGTATTCATACTGACTGACTTAGTAGCAATATTCCTTAATTTCCATTATATAACAATTCTCTGAGTATAGTTTTATTCAGACAATAATGCCATACAGTTAAAAAGTTTGGTTGATACATACAATCTATTCCTTCTTTATTTCAGCATAAAAATCTGCTTATTCTGTATGATGCTATTGGAACTTTGGCTGATTCTGTTGGTCATCATCTTAATAAACCTGTGAGTTGATTCATAAAATTTAATTAATAGAACTTAGTATGTATGTATTCTTAATTTAAAAAATGTGTTTAAGTTTGATTATAACACATTTTTTCTTTTTAATAGAACTCATACTATTCAAATCACAGTGATAAATCAATCATTTAGTCATTATCTGTTGTCTGAGTCCAGTGATTTTTTCCCCTTCTTTGTTTGGGACCCTTTCCAATTGGAAATAAAGAATTTTTACCCAATTCCCAGCCTATTCTGTTCCTATTTTTGACATCACACTGCACATTTCTCCCAATTGGACTGGACGCAGACCACTTTCCCAAAATTGCCAAAAAAATCACTGGAGTCTTGACAAAAACTAGTGCATCAAGTTGTGTGTGGTCTACCACAGGCTTCATAAATTAATGACTAGTTCAAGGCCATGTTAAAAATAATTTTTAGCCTTGGCTTTTACCCCTTTTGGTTGACCTAATCTTTTTATGTACCCCATGGAACAGGTATGCATATTTTGAGTGTAATCCTATGTTTCTGTTAGGAGATGAATGATTGTTACTGATGTAATTGTATCATGCCTTACAGGAATATGTAGGTATGTTGATGCCACCATTGATAGACAAATGGAACGTACTTAAAGATGAAGATAAAGACTTGTTTCCACTGTTAGAGGTAAATGATTCAGTATCAGCTTTATAACTTGATCAATTCTGGAAAACAATTATTCTTAAATTTTGCTGTTAAGGCATTATTGTGTTGTTGATTTGTATGTTTTTGTCACACAGGTCTTTTATCTCAAATGATAAAGAGGAGACATAAGGTATAATAGAAAAACATTTCTTCTTAAATTTCATTTTCACTGTTATATTTTGAATTATATTTCACATATTGAATCAAATGCTTGAATATGGCTTAATGTGTTGTTTTAATTCATTATTTCAGTGTTTATCCAGTGTAGCTACAGCTCTGCAGTCTGGGTTCCTACCATACTGTGAACCTGTGTATAGAAGATGTGTATCTTTAGTTGAACAAACTCTTAGTCAAAACTTGGTATGTAATTGTTTTAGTATGAAAATGATGCATTCTGCTGAATTGTCTGCATTTCATTGAAATTACTCGCATTTGCATCACTTTCAATACTAAGCTACACATTTTTATAGATATTGACATTGTTGAGTTTTAAAAATTGATTGATTTGACATAAAAATAACTGTTTTTTCTCTGCCATATACATATTAAAGAATTCAGAGTAATGTTGTGTAACCGACTGTATGTTGGTCCAGCACTGTGTGTTACTGTAGATATTGCACTGTGTGTTCCTGATAAATGCAAGATTGATCACTGAAATGCAGCGCTGGAGTTCTAGACATTATTGAATTGTTTTGGTGATGAAGAAATTGTCTGCCACTTCTGATATGTCTGCTCTGTTTACAAATAATATTATTACAGTGTTCCTGAATTCCTTTGGAGAACTGTTAAAACATTTGTTCTGGTAGACTAATCAGATTTTAGTAAGTGTCAGGTTACTCACAAACGGAGTAGTTGAATCAATCATCTACTGCATTTTGTTGACAACAAACCCAATTAATGTTGAGGTTTTATTGTTTCAGTCATACAAATGATTGGATGTTAATTGCTTTTACATATTGATAATACGGTGATGTGATACTTGATCAGTAGTTGCTACATGATGAATTTATTGAACTCTCTCTTTCTGAGAATGCAGGAGGATACTTTTCAATACTGAGCTGCTACTACATTGTATTACACTCCCTTGTTGAGATAATTATAGAATGATTATGATACTGTATCATAGTTTATGAAATAATTGAGTTTAAGTATCTATGTTGCTACATGATGAATTTATTGAACTCTCTCTTTCTGAGAACGTAGGAGGATACTTTCAATTCTGATGTGGCAGCTTCACTCCTTTGTTGTGATACTTAAGGGATGATGCTAGACTTATATAGAATTAATTCAGTAATTAAGGTCAATTTAGCGAAAATGTGAAAATGTATCATTCAGCATTCATTTATTATAGATGCATGAAACTATTAGATTGCAGAAATTAGGGGAAAATATGATACAAATGGAAAATGTTTGAAAATTAATTCTGATAATATGTTGTGAATTATTGAAATGCTGGTAACATTATATGTGGAATTGATTTTTCCTGTATTACCTTATCTGATTACAGGCAAACATTAAATCAACTGTTATGATATTTCTGAGAAGTGGATTATTTACATATTCTATTTAAGTATTATCTTACGCTTTGTGTACCTTTCTTGTCTGTGAAGAATATTAGCTGGTCTGTTATACAAATATCAATATCTAATTGTTACAGGCAAGTATGCAGAATCCAGAACAGTTTGACCCACCAGACAAAGACTTCATGATTGTGGCCCTCGATTTACTCAGTGGATTGGCTGAGGGTCTGAATCAACATATTGAAGCACTTGTGTCTAACAGCAATATACTTAAATTATTGTATCAGTGTATGCAGGTAAAGTTGTCTGTCAATGTTTGCAAGTTCAACAATGAAAAATTTAATATTGATTTTAGGATTGATTTTAATTAGTCTATTGTATACGGTTGGTTTTAATTGATTGCGTCACCAGCCCAACTTTTGCATTCTTTTCATCTGATATGTTATGTTTAATTGTACAATAAGTAAAAGGCTAAAGTAAGGGTACTGGATGGATCTGTTCTTGCGCTCAGAAAGGTCCTTCCCTGTTAGGTCATTTTTGATGAATGCTCAGGTTGACTTCTGATGTTGTGATGTTAAATCTTTTAATATTATTCTGATGATACTGTATCAGAGGGGTATGTGTCTTATGATTATAAGTATTGATGTGTCAGTCATTTCACATGATGATCAAATCTTGCACATGATACTTAACATGAGTGTTTGCATTGTATTCGTACTGTCTGATGAAATGATTTGATTCCTCTGAAGCCCTAGTTACTCTGTAATGTTTTATGAGAACATCAAAGCTAAGTTATGAATTTATGATCACTTGATTTTTTTAGGATCCTATGCCTGAAGTGCGACAAAGTTCATTTGCTTTACTAGGTGATCTAACAAAGGCCTGCTTCCAGCATGTAAAACAGTGTATAGGTATAAATAGCCTTCTTTATGTTGATGTACTTAAAGAAATGACATTTTTTCCTTGGCGAAACATTGTTGATATTTTATTGTCCCCTGGAGGATGGACCACCTGTTCTCCTCCTTGAAGGAATGAGTAGTAAAACATACATCAAGTGGGATGACTTGCTAAGATTCACATAGCATAAAATAAGAGACATAATAAAATGTTCTTATTGTTTTATACTTCTTGTTTCTGATTATATTGTTTATTATTCAATACCATTGGTTTGAATATTTAAATAGCAGAAAAATTGATTATCCATTGTTGTTGTAATGAACTATTTAATAAATAAATGGATAAATATATAAATAAATCTATGTATGTAAAAACACTATTTATTGGATGTATTTTTAGTATTTTATTTTTTTAACACAATTTTTTGGATGTATTTCTAGGTGACTTCATGCCTATCCTTGGACATAATTTAAATCCAGAATACATATCTGTGTGCAATAATGCAACTTGGGCTATTGGCGAGATCTCAATAAAAATGGGTAAGTGATTTCTGTGATTCATCATCCAAGCTGTCTGTAGTGGGCTTGACATTGTGTTGCTATGTTGGAAGTTTTGTTGTATTTGTTTTACTAATTAGTGTATTATTTGTTAAAATGAAAAATAAATGTGCATTTTTTTCTTCATGTATATGGACATACCATCAATGATTATATTTGATACTAAATTGTCTGTTTTTGATGAAGTCATAATTGTTTATTTGTTCTACTTTGTAGTATGTGATGTTATATAGTCGAAACTTTTATTTGTGTTGTAAATGTGTTGGGAAAGTTTTCAAATTAGTACAAAATTAGATCATAAGATTGTTGTTGGATTGTTCCATTACGCCAGCTTTGCAGATTTGTAAAGGCATTGATTTAATTACTTAAATATTGATGGCTTGATTTCAGGAGCCGATATGAAGGAATATATCCCGGTTGTTCTTGGCAACTTAATAGAGATTATAAATCGACCTAATACTCCCAAAACACTCCTAGAAAACACAGGTAAGCATCGTTGTTGTGGCTATTATGACTGTAGTTTTGCCACAATATATACATATATATACTTGAAAGTGGTGATAATTTGTTTTCTTGTCAATCATTATTTTTTGTTGTATTTGGAATGGTTAAAGAGAGCACATAAAATAGGGCAGATCAGTTATTCATCTTTTCATGTTTTCATTCAGTCATTATTTTAAACACTTGTAGATAGGTATAACATATTGAGATTGTGTTTCAGTTAGTAAAAATCTTGTATATTAATGTTGATGTATAAAACTTTGAAGTAAGGGTAATAAATATATTTAACATGCATGATGCTAATTATTTACCTTAAACAATAAAATACTCAGTTTTATGAAGATACGTTGACTGTGATTAAGAAGCTGTAAAACTTAGTTGATGTTTTGGTACCATCACAGAGTTAGCATGAAGCTACTGTTGTAGTATACATTGTTTCTTTTGCTGTTTGAACATGTTGTTTACCCACTGTAGGATTTTTGTTGAGCATAAGATTGTCTGGTGACATATTTGCTGTTTTTAAACAATTTGAATTGTTATTTATTAGTTGAATGTTGTATTTCAACACGATTGTCACATGTTATGCTGTTTTCTGGCTCAAACGTCGATGTTCTACCTTTTGCGTGTTAATAGTATTCTAGAGGTAATGACCTTTTTACACTTGTATGTGTTCTTATTTTTGTAACAACTGGATGACAGCTTGTTTCATTATGTTGATTCTTTGTTGTTTCTCCCTTTTTATATCTGCCCCTTCGTCATCGTTGCTGATGTCTACATAACACAAATGGATAATAGCAATTACGATCGGCCGACTTGGTCTCGTCTGTCCAGCAGAAGTTGCGCCTAATTTGCAGCAATTTATTCGTCAGTGGTCTGTACTTATTTCATTATATTTATTTACTATATTTTTACGATGTTTGAGTTTTTTTTCTTGGTACAGTGGATGCTTTATTGAGTTTGGTCTTGTATATTGTATTTTGTACCTTATTATATTGTGTGAACATAACACTCTTTGACAGGTAACTGATCTACATAGATTTTATTTTCAGTCTTTGTTGTCATGGTGCTTTATTGTTTGTCTAAGAAAACAGTTATGACCTAAAAGTTCATGTGACATTTTCTGTTGTGTGACATAGTTTTTCATTATTTATGCCATCTAATAACCCTTGATATTGTCATAGGGACAGTTCCAAAATAAGAAAGAACTGGAGCATTGTGGCATATATTCAGTGTCTGCTTAATTAGTCATATTTCTCATAAGTAAATCATACTCCATAGGTTTTGTTTTAGAAATAATAACTAGTTATAAAAACAGTTCTTCCAGCCCATACAAAACCTTGTTTATTTGTTTGAATACAAACAAATTTTAATAACCCATCTTTTACATGCATAATTGGAAAATATTCATTGTTGTACATTAAGTTCAGATCCTGATTTGAGATAAATTTTATCATTCAGATTTAGAAATTCAATGATAAAACAGTCCTGTTATGTTCACCACATGCCTTTTATTGTTTTGTTACCAGTAATATCACATTGTGTATAAATTATGCTGCCATTATCCAGTACAAATGTTACATTTAAGTTTTACTGTCATTATCCCATACTAATATTGTGATACATGAACATTTTATGAATTATCACTCACCAATTTGTTCATGTATCTTCTTGTTATGTTGTAGTATTGTCCTAATAATATTCCCCGTGTAAAGTCCTCTCATTATGTAGCTTGTCAGGATTGCTTGTAGCATCCTAAGTTAGTTCTGTTACACCTGCAGTTGATTTCTACATGAAACATGAACTCAGATACGGGGAAGGATAATTTCTAATTTTTGAAATTATGTACATTTCATGTTTACACCATTCTTATACTCGCCATATAATTTGACCATTTGTTTTTAAGTTAAGTTACTATTTTTCGGACAGGGGAGGTAATTCTTGTTAGAACTCACTCATTATGAGATGTTGCTATTTTATAGAAGCATCCACTGTACTGATTGCTGTACTCAATCATTGTTATATTGTGTTTTCTATCATTGTAGTTTGCCTCATGATTAAATTATAAATGGCTTTATTTGTATGAAGTAGTAATTTCAGCAGTGATATTTTAATCAAATGTTGGGTTTTTGATCAACGAAAAGTTTTTTTTCATTCTTCTGTTGTATTCCGAAGCATTGACTACCACAATATTGACACAAACATTTTTTACAAGTTTTGTATGATAAGATCATTTGTCATTATGAATCAATTTCATTTTTGGAAAACACTTGTTATTGTCTGATTTATGGAAACAATGGTTGCACCCATTTGCTCTTTCAACTACTTGGTTTATTTACTGCATGTTTCAAGTTAGAAGATAAACTAAAACAGTAAATGCTTTGGTTTCTGTTGTTTTTCACTAGTTATGTTACATAAGAAATGGCCAAATTCAGAGCCTATTTCTACAGAAAATGTGTATTGTAGGTGTACATCATTGCGTAATATCCGTGACAACGAAGAGAAGGATTCTGCGTTCCGTGGTGTTTGTCACATGATCAGTGTAAACCCTGGTGGTGTTGTTCAAGATTTTATCTTCTTCTGTGATGCCGTTGCATCTTGGGTACATCCTAAACCAGACTTAAAGGAAATGTTTTACAAGGTGAACAATACGTTACATTAGATCGTGAAATTTATACATTAGTCTTAACGATATCGGCTTTTGTGAAGTTAGAATGAATTTTATGCTATTGAAATATTAAATGTTTTGATGCTTTTTAAAAATAGAGAATGTCTTGTCTTGTCACCTACGTAGTTGTCTTTGAAAACTGGAATTAAACCAATTGAATTAATGCACAATTACCCTGATTGTATATACATGAGTTGATTCATTATAATATATTCATAGGGAAGTGCATATGCCTAACTGTGTGACCCCTCTAGAAATAGTCTTTATTATTAATATGTAATGTTTACATTCTTAGTGTGTTTATATTTGCAGATCTTGCATGGTTTTAAGGATCAGGTTGGTGAAGAAAACTGGAAGAAATTCTCTGATCAATTCCCCGTTCCTTTACGAGAACGCCTTCACGTCCAGTACGGGGTATGATCTGCGTCTGATAAGGGTATGTGTTAACATCCTATCCAGAGCTCGTGCAAAAATTGCTGAGATTTAAATCTACAAAGATACAACTTTGAGTGTTGATTATTGAATGATTGGTTTAAATTAATAAGGGTATTATCTGTTGATTGTGAAAGACTTAAATTGGTTACAGTGAGTATACAAACATTTATTCCCTGTGGTTTAAAAGTTGCCATTTCATTTTTGAAGATCTTAGTATCTGTATGTAAGTATGCAATTCTTTGTGATCTGAAAGTGAGTTTATAGATAGATGCCATCATTGCACAAAAGGCAACCAGCCGTAGCTTAAGTATTATCATTGATTCATTTTTTTTCCATTTCAGGTCTTGGGGAATTTCTGGGTATCCTTACTAGGGCGGGAGGGTTCACTCCACAATAGCCTACATCGGGTCCAGGAGGGTCGGTTATCGCGTTGGGAGGGAGGGAGGGTACAGAAGGTTGGGCTTCTGTTGCTACTTAGCTCCAAGGGATAAGACGGTCTTATCGCGGAACCGTCACACATAAACTTCGCGCATGGGAGGGACGCGTCACTGGGTGGGAACCATTATTGCCATCACCAGACTTTCATCTAATGGTGCACTCTTGGATCAAGAGAAAATACACTTAGACTGGGATGTGAGAAGATGCTGCTCAACGTTGACCCGGTCTCATTACACTTGTATCAAGGAGTGTTATAGCATATGCAGGGAGGATTGTTCGACCTGAGCTTGAATATTAACTAGCTAAGACTGCTGTATTTTGATTCCAGCTTGATCTGGTTATACGACATATTTGGAACCAGACCTGAGCCTGTATAACTGCTATTACTAACATTGTTATCTCATCATTTCTGAAAGTAGTCGGAATCAATGAATATGATTTATCATCTATAATACCATTTTCATTTGGAGATAATCAACTGATCTTGATTTCGCGTTTGGGAGGTATCGCGTTGGGACATATCATTTAATGTAAGGGGTTAATCCGCGAATCTTATTTTAAAGGGCCTTAGTTAGGGTTTATGGGACAACATCATGTCACTTGTGTATCTTCATTGGAAATGGTAAACTTTATGCTGTGTATTTATCCAGACATGTGGCCATTATTGAACTATGTATATTTATTGGAAATAGAAAATGGAAATAGAAAAAAGTATTTGTTGATTCCTGTCAAGATATAAGCCGAGATGCTAACATGAAAGCCTCGGAGACATCAGCTTTGATCAGTGCTGTTAACATTGATAATTATGGATGAAAAAATCATGCGTTTAGTTCTTTGATGGCCACAAAATTGAATGAAACACAGAACTATGTATACCAATGTAGCACCAATGTACATTTCAAAATATGTCGCAAAATTACATGCTTATTATAATACTAATGTACAACTTGTAATCGGCTTTGTAAAGTACAATAATTGCTTTTGGGAATTATAATGACCAAAATAGTTGTCTAACTTATTGAAATTGTTCGAAATTTTTTCGATTTGATAACAGATTCAACATTGTACTTGTGGTAATTAATTGTCAGTGAAATAAGATTTTGTTATGTTCCAACAGTATTTGTGGTGTCTGTAGTGTAATTATTGGGTTAAATATTTAACAGGTGATGTCTTTTTCCATTCTTATTTACTTGTAGCTTGCATTTATACCTGTTGATAAAAACATATTTGTAAGTTAGTAAGATAGCATACAATTTTGTAACCTGTATCTGTCAGTTGCAACTATCAGTTTTGCAATTATTCTGTTTAACAATTCTTCTAGGAACTATTCTTGGATTTCCATTAGTAAAACTTAGTGCAACTTGCTGAGAAAAGATGCATTTCTTCAATGGCTCAGATTTTCATCCTTTTCAGTTTATTGCTTAAAGGAATTAAATCATTATGTATTTAAGTAATAAATGTTGATTTGCGATGCTTCAGCATTTTTGTTAAACAGTTTCGTTTTAAAATCACCAGCCACATTTTCATGTGTACGTGAATATGATTTTTACTAATTTGTGATTAATGTTCAATCAGAATAACTCATTCTCTTGATTCAAACTTTTTTCAGAATACATTATTATATTATCCCTGTTATCCAGTTAGTGGTGTCTTTACATTAAGGTTCCATTACACTTGAACGTAAACGCGGTGAATGGTGCTGCTACTTGCCACTGGGAGGTGTTGTAGGAGAGGCGCAGTAGGTTAGCACGAGTGAGATATGTCTGAGCAGGTTTTTTTTTGCACTAGAAACCCCCTTTTTTAAATGAGATATACCAGTTTATCTCATTTGTCTTTGCTTGCATTTTTGTGTGTCAAAGTTGGTTTAATTATAACTAATTTGACTTTATCTATTTTATCTAAATGGTAAAGTTTTGTTTAATTTTTCTTACATCCTTTTTTAGAGTGGTTGTTTTTTAAATAAGATATCAAGAATACATTTGTACATTGTTTATTCTTTGGTTATATGAAAGGTTGTCATCTTGTGGGTAATACAATCTAATATCTTGAGTCTCTCTTTTTCTGGTGGATGTGTTATTAAATATTATAGTTTAACTATCACAATGGTTGATACATCATTGAGACCAGCCAGTAAGGGGATTAATATGTTTGCTGTTGTAAGTGTGGAGTTGCTGTTCCTTGATTTTTGTTTTGTAAATTTGTTTTTTTTTCTGTGTAAAACATTCACGCTCTCGATGCTTAATTGTTTATTAATTTATGTTTTGTTTATTGTGCTTGAGCACAACAAATAATATGTGTAGGTTGAATTATGAGTAATATCTGTATATATTTGTTAAATACATATATAATAAGTCATAGCATATGATTCAACAAGTTCCTTATTCATTATTGGAAAGTTAGATTGTGATTTTCATATCTGGTTATACCTGATTGATTTACTCTTTTTAGAACATGAACTTTTAATAAATGTGAACTATTCCACCCCTGATGTGTAACTATGCTTGAAATTATGCTGAATTAGCAAACCGATTTAGACCTGTGTATTTAGTTACAATAGCTGAGACATTGTCTGTACTGTTTACGCTTTGTGTTATTATGAAGCAGTTAATCTATCACTGTTGTAGTTGGGATAAACTAAAATAGTCCTTGTTTTTTTTTTATAAATCTGTGATTTGTTTTTGTGTGATGTTGGTTTAATGTTAATATGCAGTTCTATCATTACCATTTATAAACGTTGAGACACTCTTGAAAAGTCTGTATCAAGTATCTGTGGTATATATCCAGTTTTACCAGCTGTGGTTTGTGAACATTTTTTCTCATGACAATAATGCAAGCATGGTTTTGTATTGGGTTAGAGTAAAGACTTGTTTCAAAATTTTCTGGATAATGTTCTACGTATCATATTTTGTAGGTAAATTAAATTTCAGTAAATGGTAGGATAATCTTGTATATTTGTTGTTTTTTTTTGTGACACTGGTGATATTTTTTTATGTTATTTTCATCTCTGAAGTTTTAAAAGTGAAGGGAGTAAGACTAGTGTGATGTTGGTTTTAAATTTGTGTATTTTTTTAATCCTGTTCTATTTCTATAACATCTCACAGAAGCCAGAATCTGTAGTGTATCTTTTGTATTCACCAACCTGGGTTCCTTCAATAAACTTACTACATTGTAATTATTTATCATGGCTGTTTTGCGAATATGTTCCATTCTGTAGAGACAAAAAATTAATTTAGTGCTTGTTCAATTAGTTAAAATTTTAGGATTAACAGCTGAGTCACTGCTTTTTGTCTATAATTTGATGGTAAAATATTTTAGTTTTGTTTGAACATTTAATATGTATGACAGTGCTGATGCTACTTTGTTTGTACTTACATCTAGTAATAGGTGAATAGAGACTTATTTGTGGTAGTATTATGTTCAGAATTGTATAAAACAATTGCTTTATGCCAGCCAGTTTGTTTTTTGCTTAATAGTTTCATGTTTTTTTCTATGAAAACCTCACCAATCTGTCTTCTGTAGCCTTTTGTTATTTATCTAAATCTTAAAAGATTCGTTCACTTCTGTATAAGTTTTAGTTAATTACAAATTTACAGAAACCATGATGTAAAGCACTTGTTAATTCTTCTTGTGATTACCTGTGATAAGTTCCATTCCTATTGTTACCATGACGATTTGTAAGAACTACTTATGTATGCTAATTAACATATCGTTCTTTTCTTAGATAATCGAGCACCAACTCCTGATCTAAACCTAATGTACTTTGACTTGATATACAACTATACATGTCTGTGCTTTTGAGTCTCTGGTTTGTTGTAAATACAAATTTTATCCTGCATGCTTAATAAAAGTATGGTGTTGAATCTCGTATTTTTTGTTCTTAATGAAATTTTCCTTCGTGACACAAGTACCTAGTTTATAGCATTCTGATTGTAGCCATACACATGAGGTGAAATTTTAAGCACAGTACTCAATATGACAAGGACATAGCATTATGATTTCTGCTGTGAGCAATTTTAGGTAATTCAATTGTTTACCATCAACCAAATACTGAAAAAATACTTGTGTTTCATGGAGTCTTGACCATTATCTGTGTCCACAAATTACATTGGTACACAGTTCTTCATTCTCAAAACCTATGTGTTTATGATAGATTTTATGTACTAATAAATGATAGACAAATGTTTCCATAAAGTACCCACAACATTTTTTACCCTCCTGCCACAGGCACAATGTTCTTAGACAAAAAGTTTGCATACACAATAAAAACAAGTCTTGAATTAATTAAAATTTATTTCGTTTGATTGTAGTAGCACCTTTTTAAAAAGTACAATAAAAATATCTAAAGTCTACAACTAAGTGCCAGTTATCTGGCTGATAATAAAACTAAATACAACAAAAATTGACATAACTACACTACACTTAATTGACTGAGACACTGGTGAGCAACTTCAGGATATGTATGCATGCTTTGCTATAATTATTGAGGAACTTAATTGAATATGTAACGAATGGAAATCTGTTTAATGTTTACCAAAATAAATGATTAATATGTAAATGACAATTACTTGATTTTGCTGGAATTCAACTCAAAATAAAAAGTTATTCACAGCATTTGAAAATTTAAAAATGAAAAAATGTTTTGCTGAAACTTCTATTCAAGTACAGGCATTAAAAACAGTCACATGTTTGACTTACAAATAAAGCACATACATACAGGTACATCTTTCAGCATTCCTAGTTACTGCTTGGTAAATTATCATGTGACATGTTAATCACATTACATAAAATGCTGAATAATAACATAAATAGATTGAAAGACATTTAGTGGATGTCAACACAATATGATGTCAACACAATATCACAATTCATATACAGGAAAATAATGCTGCATTAAAATAGACGAATATTCCTGACAGGCCATAAAATATGTTGCATGTTTCCAATTGATAAAAAATTTGGTCAATTTGTGGTCATGAAGAACATTCTGAACCCATCCGTGTAAACACTGGTTAAAATTAACCATGTTTATTCACTTTGGGGCTGGGAATTTCCTCAAATTTAGTAGTTTCTCAAAATAAAACTACCTGCCCCCTTTAATGACAGTCTAGGGTCGGGGGACAGATATCTTCAATACCTACTTTACAACAATTGACTTCTACAAGCTTCAAAGAATGCAAAATCATTACAAAGCTTATGCTTCCTGAACATTCTTTTTCATACATTGTACTGGCAATTAATCTATAACATGAATCTAGCATTTTCCTTGTATATTCCCACACTACTGCATCATACATTTGTTATCAGTAAGAAATAAAGGCAGCCAATATCAATGTTGAGGAAACATAAAAAATAGGTCTTTGAATGAACCTATTCATATGACAGTATAATCTTATCTGAAAGAAAATTCAGGCACTGATAAATACAAAACAACCTGATTACCACTCTTTAAGAGTTAGAGTTAATTCAAAAGTAAAAATATATGCTTACATATAAAGACATAAGCATAATAAATGCTGGCACATTTAATGCTAGACTTGCATTTTATACATGGACAGGACATCTTGTCACAGCATAATATGCAATGTTGTATAAAATGACAAATACAGCACCGAACATGAAAGACTAACAAACAAAAATGAAAAAAGGGAACAGTTTTATGTACAAAAGCAAAGTTTGAACTATTATCAAAATTATTTATGTGCAATAATCCTTATGCTTCTTGGTATGTATAAACATAAAAAAGCCTGATGTTAAACATTACAATTTACAATTTAATAACAACCAAGTAAAATCTTCTACATCTAAGGCTTACTTTCTGTTTAAGGCCATTTTTGAGATCTCCAGTGTAAAGTGATCATATCGTGTTATCCAAATTACAGACTTTAATAAACCTCACAGGGAATCAACAAATTCTCAGTTCTCACATGGGTTCAACTTTTAAAATGAAATGTACAAAAAGTCTAATAGTTTTCTGTCATTTGTTAATGTAGATATTTTATGAATTATATAATACAGTACAGCTTAATTCAAACTTAATATTAGGATATTTCTGTTTTACTAATGCTGTAGATATTACTATATCTGAAGATCTGCATGCATGTAGTAAGCATTTAAACCCTTGACACACCTTGTTTTTCTTTACTTCTGCCCAATATTACAATAAAATGAAAGAAACAGTTTTTAGATAATAATAATCAGGAGCTTAATCCCTTTATAGTAAAAAATATGCAACAAAAGTATATTACATCAAATTACACCACATTTTATCATCATATGGTTATAATTAGGGCAACATTGATTCCATGATATCTTGATCAAACAAAATGCATATCAGCACAAAATGGCCCATAATTTTAAGATTAAATAGTGATACACAGTGGTTGTAAACACCAGTATTTTTCAAATAAAATAATTTAGACACTTAAAACATGACTTAAATAACAATTAATAATTTAATGGGTGTGCTAATTGAATTGAAAAGATGACACAGATAAGCTATAACTTTACCTATAGCCTTTTAGGCTCTGAATATTGCTGAAATGGGCCTATATAAAATTTAATTCAATTACTATAATGAAGAGATGTAGATGAGTATTTATTAATTGCATTAATGACTAGAATGAAAAAATACACCATGGCACCAATTTGTGTCTTGCAATGAGAGTGAGGCAAAAAGCATAATTTAAACATGTAAAAATGGTAGTAAAGAAATGGACATGCTTGCAAAAATAAATTAACATATTTAACATACAAAATGTAGCATGTTAAATTGTAATAAATACATATGTAAAGTTCCACTTAATGACCTGTCCAGTAACATGACAGTCTCTACATATTATGACTGGGTTTTAAGGAATTAAATTATAAAATCATCAAAGCTACTTTATGTAACTTGGAATATGTTGGGTCTCCTATCTGTGATTTGATATCAGTTGTAACTTCTAAGTCAGCAAAAAAATGTTGATATTGAGACCGAACAAAATTTAGTATAATAAGCTAAATTAATAAATAAGACATCTTCGTCGTTTTGATATCGGTTCATAGTTTGGGGAATCAACTTCCATTGAATCATTCATAAATGAATTCCTGGTCGGTGTTTCCTCTGCTTTACGTTTTCCAAGCACATTAGCACTAAACACTAGACGGCAATCACCCGCCTTTCGAACATTCCAGTAATGCATCAGATCATTCTTCGATTGTTCTGGTCTGGTATTTGACGACGACATTTTGCGGAATGTAAGTTTCATAGCACCTGTTTGTTCAGTGTTATAGACAACTGATGGTTTATCATAACAAGTTTGAACAGACTGTAGCTGTACCTGGTTATGTGTATACCCATGTTGCATAGAATTCAATGGTGGAGCAGTATTGCATGAATAAGGACTAAGGCTTTGGGTAGGCACATACTGGACACTATTTTTACTCCACTGGTTTCCTTGTAAATAGGGACTAACAGGTTGGTTCCCATGCAAATTGGGTCCAACAAATGAATTCTGTGGTCTAGGTTGGGTAACAAAATTAGTTGACATGTATGAAGTTGGTTCCATATTTGGTTCCATATTTGAACGGCAAGCATTGGTCCTATTGTCATACTGCACAGAGGTTTTGGACTCTGTGGCATTTTTAGAAATACTTTTTCTGGAGCCTTGTTTTCTTGTGCTTTGAGATGGACATTTCTTTCCAACAGTTTTTGATTGCGTAGGTCTAGAAACATTAAAAGAAGCAGTAAAGTCATTGGAGTTGCTTTCAGCTATTTGTGACAAATCAATTGTTTGCAAATTTCTGCTTGAATGGTTTGAACTTCCAGGTGATAAAAATTCTGAAGGTTGAGGATAAAAGTTCATTGTCTGAGGTGGCACATTGACTGGTACAGATTGCTTTGGTGAAGGCTGTTGAGACCCATACATTAAAAAAGTTGAGTTTCGAGACAAAAAATGAGGTGGAGTGTTCCCATGTGTATAAAGGGGGAGCTGTTGAAAGCTTGAAGCAGCATTTTTCTGGTGACTTTGAACATTATGTGTACCCTGATGTACAGGCTTGGCATGATAGTGCTGTATTTGTGATGCTTGCATCTGTCCACTGGCAGGTTGCTGGGATCCAGGCGAAAGCAAAAAATCCATCATACTGGTTCCATTCTCAAACTGCAAGAAAGCTGAATTCACACAAGTTTGCATATGAGGATATTGACCTTTGTTATAATTTGTAGCATTTGATGGTGAATTAAGATGATAGCCATATTGATTCAGTGCAGGTTGTTGACTTCTATTTGAGTAAACCTGATTATTACACAGGACATTTGCACCACTTGCAGAAATATGATTATGTTGGAAGTAGTTGTAAGGGTCACATGTCAGATTTGCAACACCATTACCATTCTGTGATGTCACATGATTCTGCAACACAGGTGCTTTCTTAGTTCTTTTAGGCTGGCTTACTGTTGTCTTTCTTCCCTTTGGGGTTTCTTTCTTCTTTGAGTTCTTTGCAACTGATTTCAATTGTTCATTAGCAAGACTGGTCTGACTAGAAGGCATTGGAACTATTGGTCTGAATGACTGAGCTAAGTTTTGCACTACTGGAACATTTTCATTTACACCTGATAGTTTTGATGACTTGGGAGCACTAACAGTATTTTCACTCATCTTTTCATTATGTGGTGTCATTTGATTGTAGGCAGTTAGGGCAGAATTTGAATAACTTAGATCAGTTCCTTGTTTCAGGTTACTATATTCTGCTAGTGTTTTATCACACATTCCATTTGTGTCCAAACTTATATTAGGATCATTTTTTAATGAAGACAATCCTGATATTTTAATTCCTCTAGCAGTAACAGTAGAGCTGAGACAACTTTTGACACTAACATTGTCAGAATCTATCGACACATTCTCCTGATTTCCAGTAATATGATTCTTATCACCGTTTCTACTATTACAATCAGTAATTTGACTTGCATATTCTTTAGATGAATTAGCACGAAAATTTGGCAATGTACAATCAGAAATACTTGTGCCACTCTCAGACCAGGCACTGTTGGAATATTGATCAACACTAAGTCTAGAATTATATTTCCTGACACTGCAAGATTCATCCATTTCGATATCATCAATATTTTTTTTTTCGTCATCAAATTTCTCAACCATTTCAGGACAATTCAGAAAATTTGTCTCAACACATTTTTCCGCATTTATTCCAAATTCTGAATCAAAGATATTATTTTGAATCCATGCAGCCACTTTAGAAGTATCATTTGTTTCTTCAATATCCTTTACAGAAACTGGTACCTCTTTAACATTAGCTTCTACTTTATCAGGAACTTCATTGTTATCACAATTCACACTGGTATCAATAAGTGTAGCGTCCAGACCTGCAGGAGAGTTGACACTTGCAAAATCATCCATTGGAATTAACCAGTTTCTGATAGTGGAACCAGTATTGGCTCTTTTCTCACATATCTTTGCACGAAGAGCATCTGTATGGTCCTTACTTGGTGTAACTGAATTCATATCTTTGCAAAGTAGATCAGTATCAAAATTCAAACAATGAAAGTCTAAACTAGGGACAAGGTTAGTATTAGAAATTGTCTTATCACAATTAGATGGTTTACTTTGATTTGATTCCTCAGTAATATTGCTATATTCTGGAAATTGATATCCTACAGAGGATTTCTTGTCTACTATTGTGAGCTCATCATTCAAACCTGATGTAGTTTCCTGATTCCTACCAACATTTATATCTTCTTGTAACTCATTCTTATCACAATGTGGTAAAACACCAATACATTCAAAACCTGGTGAATTTCTTACGTTAACATCTAAGTTTTCACTTCCTTCAAAATTTTTACCAATATTAACAACAGGAATATCTAATGCATCTGCTGAATCAGAAACAGTTGACTTATTATCATTATTACTTATTGATGAATATGATCCACAACTGAATTTAAGTGATTGAGATTTGAGGCTTTCTTGGTCCTTGTTTAGAATGGAAAGAACATTACCAACGCCTGTGTCACCAAAAGAATATGATGAGGAAGAGAAATTTGCATCAGAAATTGAGCGAGTATGAATACCATGTTGTTTTGGAACATTCTCTTTGTCTGACACACAGTCAGTATCATGTGCACTAGTATTTACATGATTTGTACTAGAACCAGTAGTTATATTGTTATGAGTATTTTTATTACAAACATTAAAAAAGTGATAGTGTGGTTGATCATTATTCCCATGAAAACTATTCAGATTGCCCAAATCACTTGACTGCTCCTGACAGTTAATGTCAGTGACACTTTTCAAGACATCATCAAGTGAAAATCTCTGACTATTTCTTGATTGAATACTCCGCTTGGAAATGTCACTTCCATTATCAATACTTTCCGATACATTTTTACATACTTCTAGAAGATTTTCTGACAATATTTTTTGTTCATTACTCTGCAACGTTTTTGAATTTTTACCTGATGATATAGGAAGTTCACAATTAATAGGCAAATCTCTAACATAGGAACTAGAAGGTAATATTTCATTATCACTAAGAATATTGCCTTGTTTTAATCCGTGTTTATAGGCAAACCTTTTAATATCTGGCAAACTTGAAGTTACTTCATTCAAAGTTACAAAATTTTCAGCCTCTGCAATAAATTTTCTGTGTTTGCTACTGTTTAAGTGTTCTCTGAGACTACATTTATACCAATGGTCACATGATTCACAATATCCACCTAACTGGGCACGCCCACTGACTGTTTTTTTCTTAGATTGATTGTTTTCATTTTGTTTGGTAAGCACAACACCAATATCAAATGGAGACCCACACTCACTATAACAAATCTGTGGGAATTTCTCAAAATGTTTAAGAAGTGGTCTAAAGATTCCTTCTTCATCTTCAACTTTAATAACACACATGTTTTCTTTGTCTTCATCCCACAAGATAGGTGACATACCACACATTGGGTCTTCTTGTTTAGATTTTTGAGAACATGCTCTGACTCTTGCCAGCAGTTTTGATGAACAACGGAGGAAACCAGATGGACTTTGTATTTCAACTCCAAGTTTTGTAGCACTTTGCACCAATCCATGACTGTTGTTACAAACTGAAGCACTTGCTTGCCCAGATGCCTTCAATAGTAAGGCTTGGCCTGAAACATAATATTTAGAAAATATGTAAAATTATTATGAAAAATATAAATGTGCTCTCACTAAGATTCCAAACTAGGTTCTCAATAGACTATGCCATGGTATTCTTGGAGTAGTCTTTAAAAGTGAATCTTATATGCAAACAGAGGAAGTAAACCTATATAAATACTTGCCCTGAAAAATAAATCCTAATACAGAATCAAATTTATTACCCAGTTGTAATGATAGTTTGAAAGAAAAATTAACTGCAATAAGTCCTAGAAAGTGAAAATTGGATTTTTGGAAGTATTGTAGCATTATCATGACATTGCACATTTATAAGGACTTAAAGAAGGTGCATCTATGTGTTACCAACTAAATACTAAAATTTCAGCCATTTTTCTAGTATCTACATCTTTGCATTGGTTGGCAACATTGAGACATCCTTGTAAATGGAATTGCTTTGTTTCTTTCATAGCTTGTAAACATTCACAAAATTGTTTCAATGTGACGGCCCTAAGTCATACAGTTGTAACAGTGTCGTATATATATGTGTTTATAGTAGTTTGTATGTCCGTCTGCCTGATTAACTCAGTTGGTAAAGCAGCTGACTTGCAAGCAGAAGGTCGCGGGTTCAAGCCCCGCATCAGGAACTTTATTTTCTGCCTCCTATTACATTGGTACAGTGAGTGTGTGGCTAGAGTTGGAATCCTAGAGCTAGGGTGAAGTAAAGGCTGGGTTAGCTTAAAGAACCTGTGGTTGTTGCTTAATTAATCAAAGGAAGGAGGAGTGTAACAGTGTTGTATATATAATATATGTGTTTATAGTAGTTATGTCCGTCTGCCCTATTAGCTCAGTTGGTAGAGCAGATGACTTGCAAGCAGAAGGTTGCGGGTTCGAGCCCTGCATCAGGAACTTTATTTTCTGCCTCCTATTACACAGTGAATGTATGTCTGTTTCCAATCCAATGAATTGGTGCTGTAACAATTCCTAAGGCAAACAAAACCTGCAAATCAGATTCATAAGCAAAAAAATGTCAGAAAATATGGGAAGAAAAATGTCTGTTGATTCATTAGATTGTAAATTGTGTATCATCAAAATAGAAAAATATACTACCTCTACTTAAAGGTATTGCCTTGGAATGTTTAAGGGATGATGTCTGTGTGTTCTCATGTTCCGCATCAGTTCTGTTACCATAATCACGCTTTTCAGTTATGAGTAACGTCAAGTCCTTGGACAAAAAGTTTTCAATCTGACCACCTAAGTTCAAAACTCGCTGAATGATCTTGGTCTTCAAGGAACTAGATTTAACATCAATGTAAAAAGTTTTGCCAGCGTATGGAAGTTCTTTCGAGTCGAAACTGAGGCTCCGCTTTACACGAAATCCGCTGGATTTGGAGCTCATAGTCCACAATCATCTGTCTATTTCTTCCAAATGATCGGCCAACAATTAATATAAATGTGTATGATCACCTTCCTACCCCGATACCTCAATGGCTATCTGTCTCAAAAATAATTTGCAACAGAACAGAAATTCAATACTTAAACAAGCCGCCATTCATGCGTTCCAAGCATCTGCGTAACTTGGCTAAGCGGTCAGTGATCCAGATTTCAAAATGGCTGCGCCCATAAGAAAAATGTTTAAATTCATCGGTAAAATGTTTACAATTTTGTACACTTCAAACAAAATTCATTTCTGTACCGAACTTTATTTTAAAATATCTGATTTTTAAAATGTCTGTTCAGTTGTAACATTGGGACCGACATTGGACTGATATTCTCTTATTAGTAATATAATTTCTTGAATCAGTGTTAATGTTGTGCAATTTTGTATATTCAAATGGGATTCATACCATTTGTATATCTTAGCTGAGATATTAGATTTAAAATGCAAACACGTTTTATCCTGTAAATTATTCCGGGAACTGTTGTCAGCTGCCAACGGTATTTATCTGAAATGTATATTAATAAATGTACCATTATCAATAGCAGGATTTTTTAAGTTGAAAAACTGCTGCCTCTGATATGAAACGAGTCTTAGAAAACTCATTAGTAAACCTAGCCTCTCACTGAAATCCCTGCTACATCACTCATTTCCTGTTGATAAAGATATTACCTCTTATGTGAGCCAAGTGAATTCATGTCTGAAATATTAGTTGTATAACAAAAATCAATGCATTGGTTTATTTAAACTTTCTTTTAATTTATAAAAATATGCATTATCTTAGAGGTACCTTGACCTCATTGCACTGACCCCATAAATAGATAAGTTATGTAGAAAATAGTGATTTATAAGTTCTTGGAGTTAATGATAATATAAATTTATGGATCATTTTACTTTTTTTTTGCTTTGATTATAATTGTGATGTATGACTAGTTTGCATCTATAGTTAAAACATTTTTTCATTGATACATATACTTTATTCACTTCAGATATCGGAGCCAATTTAACAGGTAAGTTTTTCAAGGCCCCGAAATTATTTGGAATACACTTAACTAGATCAAAGAGCACATGAGACTTTTAATTTATCTAAATTGTTTATTTTTTAATTTAATTGTAAATTATCAATACAATACTGTGTAGAATTAAATGCTCAGATAATTATAGTATTGAACTTACCATTACATGCTAATTTTATCTTATTAAGTTAGTTAATTGATGATTGCTTTCTTTCAATGTATTTTAGACCCGGTGTTTAGGGGCCTTTATAGAGGAAAACAAGCACATGAAGGTATGGTTGATTACTGTAAAAGTCAGAGTGAAATAAAAACTGCTTACGCAACCATTTAATAGATAATTGAGCAATTGAATATTCATGCCTTGTAAGCAGTCTTTCAATCTCTTTTGCATAATTCAGTTTCTTGTTTGGTAAAGAAGTGAAGTAAAGTCAGTTTTCCCTTATGTTTATTGCTGTAAATAACAACAATTAACTTATATTATTAAGTACTGATATATTATTAATTTTATTGCATTGATATTACAGATGATTTTGCTGACATGCTAAAGAGGGCTATGGATGTTGGACTAGAAAAGGTACTTTGTTTTATTCTGTTCATGGTATTTATGATTGACCAGTGACTCATTTCATTTTATCTCTTGGTTTATTATACTACAATGATAAAAGTCAACATAGGCATCAATATAGTGATAGTGATATCTAATATGATTTCTTCCTACGATTCACAAGAAGCTGAACTTACTATACTATTATTGTGGTGAAGAATCAAAGTGCTGATTATTATTTCATGAAAAATAGTGTCTAGAATACTGGTAATGTTGTACAACTTTTATTGGGATTTTTCTTCATCTAGTGGATGACTCAAATTCATCGTTGGTTAAGAAATATATTCATAAAGAAAGTGCATTGATAACTAAATCATCAAAATTGTTTGACAATTATTAAGAGTTTCCATGGGAACCAATCCCTATTATCCACTCCATTGACTGAATGTTATAGCTTCAATTTCAGATTATGGTTACTGCCGGATGTGTGAGAGATGCTGTTGAAGCCGTGGAGTTAGTACAGAAACATGGTATTATTTAGGCTATTTAGCTAATACAGTAAAATCCCTGTAAACCAAACTCTGAAAACTGGAATTCTGTGAAATTTGGATGATTTTTCAAATCCTATTTTTTTCTCTTCTATAATCAATAGTTCTCTGAAAACCAGAATTTTCTGAAAATTGGACATTTGGCCCTTGAACTTAATATAAACTTAGTTTATATTGAACAGAAATTAACACCCGGTTGCTTAACTCTGGCATGCTTCTTCTTTGAAATAAAAATGTAGCCAAAAGATGCATTTTATCCTAGCCAAACTCTTGGCCATTTCTGGACATGTGCAATTTTAAACACTTCATTAAGATTTGATATTATAAAGCTGAAAATAAGTAAAATTTCATAACTCTTACTTGAATATGTTGTCACGATAATGTAAAATGCATACCTGTGCACAAACTTATTTATTTTGTAGAAGAGTTGTATACTACAATAGGTTGCCACCCCACACGAACCTGTGAGTTTGAGAAGACAGGAGACCCTGATGGTTACATGAATAAATTACTGGATATTGCTGCCCAGAATAAAGAGAAAATTGTTGCTATTGGAGAATTTGGTCTTGGTAACTATTTATTTGTTGTTAAAAATAATGATATTCCTTGTTATTCTGTTTAAATGCTTGAAGAAATTTCTTTCTCATATGAATTCTTGATGTCATATTTTCCTGGCAAAGATAACAACCTTTTTTCACCACTTAGGTGAATGTGTCATCACATCATTTTCCTACCCAAATTTCATAAGCTTATTAAAGATTTTTGCATTTAATTGTTTCCATAAGACTTTGATAGATAAAAATGATGAAACCGGTAAATGGCCTTCTTGGTGATTGGTTGTCAACATTACTTTTCAAAATTTCTTCATTTTTAGATTATGACAGATTGCAATTTACTGATAAAGAAACACAGCTGAAGTAAGTCAGGTTTACATTTGTTGCAATTAAGGCGTGGAAATGTTTCAGTTAAAAGGGAAATTGTTATTTGATAAGTTACTAGTTCTTCACAGTACAATATACATGTTAATATGATTGTATTAATGTAAAAGATAGATTTTTTGTTAAAGATAGGAATTGCTGATGATTCAATTCATGTACATATTACCATTAACAGTTTGAAGCTGTCTTAGTTACATTTGTAATTATTGACAAGTCCCAGGATTGTTAAGATATTGAGATATCGTGTCAATGTTTGAAGATCAACATGATTCAAAGCCTTCCACCTAATACATGTACAAAGACAATTCAATAATATATAACAATATGTACAAGTTTGTAATACATTTCTTACACTGTTAGAAAATTCAAAACTCTAATTCCAAAATAATAAATAAATGCAGTTATTAATTGTTATTTTTGTATTACTTGATGTCTTTATTATTCAGATATTTTGAGAAACAGTTTGAACTAGTGGAACATTTGCAGTTACCATTATTTCTTCATTCACGCGCTGCTGCAGCTGATTTTTCTGCTATAATTAAAAGACACAGAGATAAGATAAAAGGTGGTGTGGTAAGTTGTTTTATTGAACATATATTACCTTTTGATACATCAAACATAGTTACTGTGCCACAAATTCAGTTTGATGTAAACATTCTTAAAACAGATAAAGATATATCTTAATATGGGTTAATAATTGAAGGCACAGGTGTTTTAAATCAAGAGTGATACAAAACTGTCTGTGGTGTGAAGATCTTACAGTAGATTCTGAATCTTCTGATCTGCATTCCAATCCTTTGGCATCTTGTGAGGAAGCACTAAATTATTTAGTCTTCAAATCATACAAATTGTATTACTTAACGGATAATCTAAATTAGATATAAACGAAGTATGACGTTTATGTCGGAATCTCCACGTCTTATAGTAGTTATATTGGCTGTTAATTTAACCCTTATATTTTCTCTTATTTGCTCTCATTTACTGCTTCATGGAATGATGAATTACTGTCAGTACTTATCCTTATGTCAAGCATGTGGAGGTGTGGAAAAATCTTAATACTGACAGGATTCAAGCACAAAACTTGTTGATAAGAAATCAAATCTGGTACTGTGCCTCTAAAAAGTGATGTCCCATTGATTTCATTGTTGCTTGTTATGTTAACTTTAATGCTGATTATCCACAAATGGCACTCAACATAATGTGTCTACAGTCTAGTACTAAATAGTCATGATGTGAGTGTTCAAAAGAGCCGAAGGAGCACAAAGAATTTTAATTGTGTGTCTTTAGCTACAAACACTATGTTGATAACCTGTTGATGAACACTTTCTAATTTTTTTAAAAAAATATATATTTTAGGTACATTCATTTACTGGAAGTAAAGAAGAAGCTGCTGAGATTTTAGATCAAGGATTATATATAGGAATAAATGGATGGTCTGTATTCTTTATCTTAATTGACTTCTTGGTTTATGAAGTCTGTCCACATTGGTTGGATATTTGACATCTTGACATTTTATGCTTTTAAAACCCCTTCTGTTTGTAGTGTAAATTTACTAGTATTACTTTCAGCTTTAATTGTAAATTTGATGACAGTGACTCTCCTAACTACATCAACTTCAATAGCTAAGTCACTGATCATTGGTCTGCTTACTTGCTTACTTAATCCTCTTCGCCCATGGGTGGGCATAGGGCCTTCACCACTGATCACTGATCAAGACTCCTGAGAAACTATCAATGCATACATGTATTACTATGATATACAGATCTGATAGAAACCATATTAGGGGGGCCTCAGTGGGTGGGTGGGTATAGTCTCAGACTAGTAATGACTGTAAGTTTGAATCCTACAGAGGCAAATTTCACATGTGAGGAAGCTGTCCAGCTCGCTTATGGAAGGTTAGTGAATTTACCCAGGTGTATGTCTGGGATCTTCCCCTACTGTTAATGATGGGAAGTGACCTTTGACCTTTGCTGTAGGTATGATATTAAACCCCAGTGAAAAAAGGAAACCAAACTAATTTACAAATTTTTGTTATTGCATTTTAAATATTTTAGTTCTCTGAAGACGCAGGATAATATTGATGTCATGTGTTCTATACCAAGTGACAGACTTATGTTAGAAACAGGTACAAGTTTGTACTTTATCTTCTAAATACTGTTTACAAACCTTTGATGGCTTACATTTCACACAATTCATTCATTTCGTTTTTTGATGTTATATTATTAGGTGTAACAGATCAATTTATGTAATGTACTGATGTTAAGATCTATCTAAATTATGTTGTATGTATCAACTTAGTGACTATTTCAGATCCTAGATATAGAGTTTGAGTAGGGCAGAGGGAGATTTTTATGCTAAGTTACTGATAAGCAAATGTTATTTTGTTTACCCAATATGTGATTTGGTGACATACATACATACACTCAGTAATAGAAAGATTATGTAGACTTGATCAAGTTTAAGTGCATTTTAACATAATTACCAAAATCCAAGTACATGTATACATGTGTGTTTATATCTGTGAACAGATGCACCCTGGTGTGATATAAGAAACACTCATGCTAGCTCCAAGTTTGTGCAAACACAATTCCCTTCCAAGAAGAAAGAACGTTGGGAAAAAGGCTGTATGGTGAAAAGTAGGAATGAACCAGCCACTGTTATGTAAGATTTTGTACATATTTGAACAGTTCAAATGTTAGTTTTATGTGTAAAACATTTCATTATGTTTAGCAGGCTTCACGAAAGTGCTTGAATACTTGCCTGACATTTGGTCAGGCAAAGTTAGGCAAAGTTAGAATTTCTGTCTGACCAAATAAAAATTTGTCTGTCCAAATATATTGTAAATTAGTGATAAATACTGTAAATCATGCCCAACTGCCGGACATCTGGTCCAGTACTTGCTGAAAAGGTATTGGATCTGCTTGAAATTTGCCTGACATGTCCGACGGTCCGGCAACTTTTGGGACGCCTTGTTTAGAGACATACATTATGTACTTTGAAAATGTTAAACAAATGTGCAACATTTAAGTTCAGTAAAATGACGGTGAACTGAAAGAAAATAATTCTTATAAAGATCTTTCATTTTCAGGTAGCTGTATATATATACAAAATTACAACTGTATTAAATTAAATGAGTAAATAATCATTTACACTACATGTACATTTTTCTGTCATTCTAGTCAAGTTCTGGAGGTCATGGCTGGTGCAAGAAAGGAAGATATATCAGAGCTAGCTAGTGTAATATATGACAATACAGAAAAAATGTTCTTTGGGAAAGATAAATGATTGTAATTTTTTAGCTTCTTCATTGGTAAAGGTTTTCTACTGACTCCATTCTTCTGTGATTTTGTCACTTTTTTGCAAGATTTTGTGCTTAATAATATTAAAATAATATTAGAACCATTATTGAAATATGATTTTTATTTATTTTTTTTGAGTTTGCTATCCATCCATAAAATGTTGTCGTATTACTAATGGTAGGGTTTTCACTAGATGTCAAATGTTGAGGGTCAAAAATGACCCTTGACTGATGAAAATTGAAGAATCAACAAAATTTCCTGGTAATTTTATTGTAAATTTGACCCTTTGGTACAAATTCTGATGAGTTAGAAGCTTTATCTTACTGACTTCAAGAGTGAAAATGCTGTTTTAAGGGTCAAATGAATGCCATGGTTACTGTATATGAAAATATTGCAGTGCAACCTGATGTGGATTATAATACATAGCTTCTTATTAATGGAAGGCCATACAAGACTGTGCACCAGACATGGTTTTACTAACATTTATCTTTTTGAAGATCTAATTGTTTGTGTTTCAATTGTTAATCTTAAATAATTTCCAGGTTAATGTTAGTTATAACCATGTAAAAGGAATGAGTTTTCAATATAATGTTTAAACTGACCTGGGTATGTTATTTATTTTAGAATAGTAGATAATAAACACTAATTGACAATATTTTAGCCCTTGTTATTTTTCTTCGTATGTTCAAAGAAAAAATTTGTACTTGTAAATTCTCAAGTGTTATACTTCTTATAAATTCAAAGCTTACAAAACATGAATTTATTTAAGAAAATGGGGTTATTTCTCTCTCACAGAGCGGAAAACATTGTGGCAAAAGAAGCCATTACTCATTACAAGCATTGACGTTTGCTGCAATGTTTTCACATGTCGTCTGCTTCAGATGCTGGGAAATGTGGTATTATGAGGCAAAGGTTTATATACCTGTTCCTGTCAAACAGTTACATACTTCGTATTTAATAAGTTATTCAATTATATGCCTTGTTTATAGTCACCCATTGTTAAAGCTGGAAAGTCACCAGCTGTTGATGTGATGTTAAATCATGCTACTGTGTAGTTAATTTCTTATCGCTAGTTCATAAACGTTGATGGCCTTGACATAAGTCACTGACCTCTCATCAACAGATTAAGTACACATCAAACACACCACTTTAATACATATTGCATTACAAAGTTTTACTTCAGAAACCATCACAGAGATCCAGAATTCAGAAGTATACATATTTTTTTTATTTTCCGTAATAAATTAAAACACTAAAAACAATAGATTTTGAGCATGAGAGAATAATTATAGTGAACAGTAACATTTTACAGGCAAGCCATGTACAAACTGCCAACATAGATATGGTAAAGACTGAACAGAGAATTGCTTGCATTAAAAGATACACACTAAATAATAATCAATATACAGTGCAACCTCTTCAGAGCATCTCTCTCTCTTGAGCAACAACCTCCCTTTTTGCCACTGTAATTTTCAACTACTAATTTGACCTCTCTAGAGCAACAACCTCCCTTTTTTCCCACTGTAATATTTAACTATTAATTTAACCTCTAGAGCAACAACCTCTCAACAGCAATATAATTTTGCTTCTCTAAAGAGTGTTGCTTTGGAGAGGTTGCACTGTAATATTAGACTAGCAATAATAAGCAATAACATTGTATGAGAAATATCTTGCTGCTGTTTTCTTTGATGTCTTAAAAGATTAAATGATAAAACCATGATAGAGCTTCATACATATTACCTCAAACATGTATTTTGTGTAATTTACAAACTTTGTAACAAGCCAATAAAAATGTTTATATCCATTCTTTAAAGTCCAGTAAAATTGATGGTAACATAGTAAATATATGGAAACTGACTCATACTTTTCAGATTTAGTACAATACAACATTTAGGGGAACAAAATAGTTATTCTTGAGTTGTTATCATTTTATTAAACAATTTCAATTCTAAAAGCCAATAAAATTCTTTAGAGTTTCATGAACATGGTTTTAATGCTGAAATATACAAAGAAATCAACACATTCATCATTATTTGGATGTTTTAGGATCTATATTTATATGAAAAGATGAATATGCAAAATCTTTCGAACCCCATTACAAGAAAGACCTGAAATATTGGTGATTTACATATTTTTCAAACAGTAGTGGAATTGTAGCAGTTTGTGCAGTAATTATCTAAGACATGACATCTTTAATAGAACAGAGCCAATTACCACATAATGATGACTGCATGATATGTTTTAACGAAGTAGGATTTTACTGAACAATTTTACGATACTTTATGATGGAATACACAGTACATTTTTCTTCCCATTCTATGTTGTCATTTTTACATCAACAATATGTACATGTAACATTTTTTCAAAAAATACGAAACACAACTGATTAAACAAATGTAAAATATAGTGCAAGACATTAAGACTGAAATACATACTGAGAATTGCCTTCAACCATTTGAGTTAACTGTCATAAAATGACCAACAGCACTGATACATAATGTAGAGTATGAAATTTTTCCAACTTTATAGAAAAATAATCTCAATATTTGAGGACTTATAGTTAATATAAATATGTAAATGTTGCACCATTGATTTAAATATAAATATATTTGTTCTAAATAAAATACACATAGAACACTACAATAATATCTAGTATTAAATCATAACAAAGATTCACACAACTATGAAAAACAGATAATCATTTTATCATGGAGGGATAAATAATTTGATTACAACAATTTGTAAAAAGTATTAAACAAGAAAGAAGCTTTTCATAACATTATTATCAGGACTTTGGCCAACAATTTTTCAATTTGGCCACAAATAACACAAACCCAGTCTTCAAGAGGGGTCTATACAAACATCAAAAGCTAGGCTAACAAAACAACCCTTCAGAAAATATGCCACAAAGTGTAATTATTTCAGTCATGAAACGTCCTCTATTTTCATTAATAATACCTTAGTTAATACAATTTATGATACTCAGCTCAAACATATTAAACATCAACACAAAACCCCAAATCAATACCACAACAACATATCACTAATAACGTAAATGAGTATTTTGGCACACAAGATCTACATAGTATATCATTTTCAGCATTCAAAAAAAAAAGTCACAGATATCATTTCATAGACACTTCTAATATCAGATTTCTTATTACAAAAAATGATAATGGACCATTTGAAACAAGCACATGACACATACTGTCCAGTGTGTATAAAGTCCACACACACAAATAATGCATCAATGTCAGACATTGTATTTAAAAAGTATGGTATACAAAGAAAACTTCATTGTGCTTGTTAATTTGACACCAGCTATTCACAGAACAAGAACAGCTGAATACAATATAATTAAAGACAAAGAAAAACAAGTCCTTGTCTGGTCATACAAGCTTCAAGGCAGCATAAGACCTATATGTATTATTACTTATTTCAAATAGGAAAATGGTGAAATGTATAGATAATTCACAAACATGTTTTATCAATGAAAAAAAGGGAATTTGACAACAACATTTTAACTATAATTGGTCATGGGACCCAGAAGCAGAATATGTAAGACAGATAATGAACAGTTCACAATGAAAGCTGATAATATGGCATCGCAGTTACAGCGATAGAAGAGTAAAATACTGTACAAACATAGGGACCAGTATTAACAATATTATGTACATTAATTATGCAACATACATTAAGTCATAATTTACACAGTAACATGTACATTAATGGTATCAATTCAGATATTCTTCACTACACAGCAAACACACCATGTTCACATGAGGTAAATGGTCAGACAGAGAAACTAAACAATGCTCACTTGCAGTTTCATTTAGCAAAATAATTGTACACCTGATTTAACATATCATCAAATAATTACTGTTAGGATCTGATTAATGATAGCAGATACATTAATAATTGAGCAAAATTCTTGACTTTTGCTTATTGTATTTATAATGCCTAAGAAAACATTCTTCAAAGAAGAATCTGTATCAGAAATTGAAAATACTTAATCCATGACATTCCAAAAAAAAATAATGTTAAATCACACTAGTTAAAGAAATCAACATAAATCAAGCATAACCACAATCAAAAAAATTTGTTCATGAGCGATGAAAATCATCATACACATAATATTTGCGGTGAGAAGTAGAGGCCATTTTATCACTGTATCATCTATGAAAGACTTAGGTAATTCAGTTAATTCTAATTAAAAATAAATATATGCTATAATAATTGACTGGCTGCACTCTGACTCAGATACACCATTCCTCCAACAAAATTCACACCAGCCGCGATTATGAACACCGGAAACCAACGTCCATGACTTTGTGTGACCAACTCTGCAGTCAAAGGCCCACACAATATGCCGGGAATAGTTGCCTACAAAAATGACACATGGAATTAAAATATCAGAATCTAAACTTAAAGATTATTAGAAATGTTCAAGAGATATCCAAAAGGTTTTTAGAGGAGAATTATAATGCTTAACACCAATATAGATTGGTGATGAATGTACAAGAGTCCAATTGATCATGTACAAAATATTGCTTAAAAACTGACTAACAAAAACAGTGTATCATAAAAATATCTTTTTATATCAAATTCATACTTTATATTGTTCAGACCATCCATTAGAGCATTCTTGGAAAAACTAACAGAAATCTTATCATTTTATCCAAGGTTTTCTAAATATCTCAAAACTTTACCATATACACATACAGATTTAGATACTTACAAGTGTATTAGAAATAGCAAATGTGATCCCAGCATGACTAGGGGCTACTTCAGCATGATTGCTGAGATGTCCTGACGAATTACAGGCACTCAATCCAAGGCAAATTGTAACAAATCTACAAAAATAGTTCAAAATATTTTGTCATTTATGATGGACATAGATCATGTTACTACACAACATGGCAAGACAAAAAGTTTTTTTGACAAATCAACGAATTCATCATCTTTCAAACAGTGAGCATTGGTATAAGATCAATTATCATATATGAAAAATTTAATGCTGCCAGAATTTTTTACCATGTTCTGGAAATAAGCAGTAAAAATCTCTGTACTAGCCACAAATAATTTCATACACAGTCAATTATTATGTTCTATTATTTCTCCAGAATATGACACAAATTAATAAACTAATGAAGTGATTAGAACTACTTACAACACAGCCAAAGGCAAATTAGTCACAGCACTGAAGAACAGAATAAACAGTCCAGGTCCCATAAGACCAATACTTGTCATTAGACGACGTACAGATAATACTGTCCATTTATGTTGAGTTATTAACGAGTCTGCAAAATGACCAGCCGCTGAAATACAATTAATTAATATTATCATATTACATATAAGAACAAAGACTATGTGTATTTGTACAAAATATGAGCCTGTTCACCCAACATAACAGGGATGCATCTATAAGTTTTCTGCATTGCCGATTGATCATAAATTTGAGCCAACCCAAAACCATCCATAAATTATTAAGCATCATTATCCCTGTCATATTTAATTTAAAAAGCCTTGAACGTACTAGACACTTTATCTTCTATAGAAAAAATGTGTCAGCACCCCTTCATCCAGTAAGAAAAATATTGTATCCATAAATGTAGTAACACTTAGACATTGATACAGGTTTGTAGTTTAAGAATGGAGTTGCAAAAAGAAATGTTTAACACAAGTCACTGAATTATTGAACATAAGTTATTGATGTACTGGTTAGACAGTCCATAGTGTGATCATTACAATAAAAATTAGATGCACTTACCTACACCAACTACTGAATTCATAACATAAGGCACAGCTGTTAGCATGATATGAGTTTGATCAGCACCCAATGTACGTGTTAAATATGTAGGCAACCAATGCATGATGATATAGTTGGACCAGTTCATAGAAAAATGAGCTATGTATATAGACCACAAAGGCCAATGATTAATAAATTCCCTCCAATTCACATTGTGATTATTGACCTAAAACAAGTAAATAACTTAATTATATAGTCAATTATTTGCAAAAAGCTTTCTTCAAACAGCAGGTTTTTTTTATAATTTCTTTACAGCCTTAATGGAAATATAAATGTAGAGCAACTACAATTTATAGTGAAAGTAGGTCCATACTCTAAAGTTTATAACAATCTAAAACAGTTCATTCTTCTATTTTCACAAACAAATTGTTCTGCATCTTTCTCGGCATATATACAATAAAACCTCAAATAGCGACCACATCAATATTACAACTACCTTATTATAATGACCACTAATTTTCAGACCGGCTTCCAATAACTCCCCTATAATTCAACTTGATAATGTGAAAACCTCATTATTACAACCAATTTTCAGGTACCCGAGGTGGTCTCATTTTTGAGGTTTTACTGTACAGTTAAACTTGATGAGATATGAATCATTCAGTATATATATCACTAGGTCTTGCATTCTATCACAGTCCATTATCCATTATTTTACATTCAATAGTACAAGATTTCTGTTACACAGACAGCATTTTTAATTATTATAAAGCTCTCAGGAAGTATATACTCACTTTAGGAGGCTCGACAAACTCCTCATCAATTGAGCCTCTTGGTTCTTTATAAACATACAACCACACAAATACCCAAATAAACCCAATGGACCCAAACAAATAAAACATCCAGCGCCAACTTAAATGGGGACATATCTACAAATATTCAGAGATAATAAAATACATGTAAGTATATTCATATACATTGTGATCGAGAACAAAACAGATGTTTTAAATACTTATTAATTGGTTCTGTTTTAGAAGTAATCTGAAATATAGTTTCAGCAGCAAATCAACATCGTATAAAATCAATTTTTAATTCAAATTAAAAAAAAATAAGCTTACATCTCTGACAAGAATCCTGATTGAAAAAAACACCAATGACAAATCAATCATGAGATTTTACATTTTGAGGTAAACTCACCACAGAGGCTACAGTCTGTCCTATAGAACCAAAGGCTACAAGATATCCAAATGATCTTGATCTTTCCTCACTCGGAATACCATGTGAAAATATGTGGAACATTGTAGGCAAGCCTGGAACATATGAGTCATCTTCAAAAATAATCTTAAACTTTCCTGTTTCAACACCATAATCAAAGGCAAGTGTTAAACAAAGCAAATGATAAGCTCAATAAGTGGATAAACTAACCAACAGTATGCAACTGAACTACATCTGTTTGTTTGTTTGTATGTGACTTATTGTCACTGGGGTTTAATGCCGTTTTTTCAACAATTTTTCCATTATATACGGTGACAGGTTCACCTAACCAGTTTCCCTGGACTGTATACTAACTAGTACTAACATACCGTTCCACAAGGAGCTGGCAACTTCTCCACATATGGAGGAAAATCGACATTTTTGTCAAATTTTCACGGAAGGGTATGACCTGCCGCAACCGGAATTCAAACAAAATCATCTTTAAATGTAATATACATGTAATATAATAATGTAAGTATATCTTAACGTTAAAAAGAAAAATTGTAAATACTCAAACACACCTAATCCCTCTCCTAAGCCAAGAATCACTCTGGCCAATACAAGTGCATATATAGAATGTGCAAATAGGGGTACAAGAAAAGTTGACATAGACCATAACAACACAGATATGGTCAGCACATTCTTTCCTCCATACTTCTTAGTAGCACTAGCACCAATAACCTGTAATTATAATACAATTACCACAGAATAAAGTAGTCCACATGAGAACTGTCATTGATTCATTCAGAGACATACCATTGATATTTAATGTGCACAAATATAACTTCTGGGGCATTGGTGGAAACAACATGACATCATACTCATATACTTAGAAAAAGACACTTGAATTTGATAAAATGTAGAATGCATTCATTTTTCTCAAGACTTTCATCAGTTTTGCACTGTACTGCAACATTATTACACAATATTGGTTCCAGCAACTGATGAGAGAATGTTGCAATTCAGTTTTAGACATTGTCATTTTAACAACTTCTGAAAAGGAGCTGTTGTTTTTTCCAGATACAAAATGGTTCTTTAAATTTTTCATTTAAATAATTACATTTTTATAGTTATACACCATCCATATTTTAAAATTGGTATCAATTATCAATTGACCAGAAAAAATGGTCAATATATCAATATCATTCTTATCATTGACAGCTCTAATCCACAGATATTAACAGGAACATTTCATCATCGAAATGAACAAGTTACATAGAAACTAGAATAACATGGAGAATCATTGCCGCGAATGTTGTAACGTGAAACAAAATAATAAATTTAAACTAGAAAATTGCAAAACACTCGAAAAAAAAAAAGAGCTTTTAAACACAAGATATATGTAATGAAAATACCTGACTACTGATATAACCAACTGCAAAGGAGCTAAGGACCCATCCTTGTCCATGCATGTCCCATTTAAACTCGTCTGTCATAGGAACTATAGCAATTGGCATAATAACTCTGTCTGCAGCATTGATAAAATTGGCCACAGAACACAGCCAAAGGGTATGTGCTGGTTTGTTCAACATATTTTATAAATCATTAGATGACTCCAGTTCTATTTAAATGACTAGACAACACATCCATTTTGCTCTGAAATATTTGATACAACTCAATTTAATTGTAAATATTATGTCTGACATACACAATTTTGCAATTTGTTTACAGCTTGAAAGTAAACTAAAATGGTAATCTTATCTAAATTTAAGTAAGGTGACACAAGACCAGACCCAAGCTAGGCTTCCCATCATCTACAAGAAATAAAGTGAATGAATGGATATGTGACGTCATTTGATATTCAGCATGATCATTTGTTAATTTGGATGGCCGTTAGACTCACTCATTTGAAGAACATAGTAGTTATTTGTGGTGGTCACATACCTGAGACACAGAATTTTGATCATTTAATGAGCAGTCTTAACTGAGTAGACACCATTAAATTAGTTGTGGATGCCACAAATAATGGAGATCAGGAAAAATGCAAGCCAAAATTTACAATGTTGTCTTTTGAAGAACATATATTTTTGCAATTAGTAGTATTCACCATCCTGTTTAAATGTTTCAGAATTATGCAAAGATAACCAGTTAACTTGACTTGATAAATTGATGACAATTGAAAATGGGTCATAGGCGGCTAACTGAAATGGTATGATCGTGTAACAAGTTTTCATGGTATTAACAAAACATTGCCATATTCTATGTAAAGTTTTCTTTATTTCAGGTTATTTTGCAAATGATCATCATTGAAATTCATTATTATAGAAATCTTATCTGTTTTTTAAAACAAAATTCCCTTCAATACATTCATTGGAGCGTTTCAAGTTAACCAGGTCAACAGTGTAGACATAAAAAAATTGGACTGGTGTTTTCCTGGGCTGTCTCAAACTACCTCAAATTTACTGCTATCACTCAATGATTTTTTGTTTTTATTACATGCTTATCTTGATATATTTGAAAAAGTCTCCTAGGCCAGGAACCAGTTGATAGCTCCACCTATCTACTGATATTCAGTACACAATTAAAAGCATTGCCTGGAATAAGAATTCATTGAACAATGAGTTTATAATAGCCTGTTCATAGCTTATTGATGGCAAAAATCGCCAAGCTAACAAAACTGTCAAGATGATCTGTTTACATTTTTTCTGGAATAACGTGTATGCCCAAACAGGAATGAGGCATATAAAAAAAAAAAACAACACGAAAACTTGTAAAACCATGAAAACCTGTTCCTTCACCATATAATAATTTTGTCACTTTTTAACTTTTATCTACAACTTTATAAGCAAGCAAAAAATACACCAACAGTAGTATATTTGAAAAAGTTACAATGTGTCGTACAGTGTTACTAGTTTTGTCAGCTCTTCCATTAGTTTTTTACTCAACTGAAATCCTAACTTGAATAAGCTGATTAGAAACACATTATAAACAAGAATATCAAAGCTGAAATTTCAGTCCATAATAAAAATGGTGACAATGCAGATTAACCTATTTCATTTATTATGACAAATAGATGGCAGTCAATTGATCGAAGTAAAAAAAATGGTATCGAAAAATAAATCATGATAGAATCTGTGTCAGCCGGCTGATTGCTGCAGAATCGGGCATGTTGTAACCTGGATGCAACATTGTCATTTTTTACGAGATAATGATAAAATTTATGGTATACCTAAGCTAATTACGTTTTAAAAAGTCCACGATAGACAATTCAAGTTTTGACACAACCATTTACTGAGATTCGGTAAAAATCTTGTTTGTCAATCTGTCAAACACGACGTGGCAGAGATATTTTTCGTGTTTGCTTATATCATCGCAAAAATTGAAGTGTTATTTACACACATATGATGAGTAATACCGAAGCTTCCTTACAATTTCGAACGAAATATTTTGTTAGATAATTTACTTTATGAAATAATCAACAAATAATAAAATGACACTCTATTCTGTATTTTGTATTTGTTATGTTGTAAGCATATTCATACCCTTTGTTATTCGTACTCAATAATTCGCACCGGGAAAGGAAGCTATTGCTAATTCGATATGACTAAATGAAGGAATTAATCCGGTTTGACTTGAAAAAGAAAAAAGACAAACAAAAGACATTACTATACTACCTGAGATATTTTTTGTCGAGTCACTGACCATACTCAAGGGACCGCGACTTGACTAAAGACATACTAAGGCGATTAGGCCACCGTCGAATACAACTTAAGAAGAAAGTAAAATTACTTGCGTGTTATTAGGTCCATAAGCATGTGGCTAAGAAAACCATAAAACATTTTTGTTTACTATTTTATGAATTTTATAAATAAAAGAAACTTTAGCTACCCGGCGATTCAATATCGTACTAAATATTATGCCGGCTATTCATAAAACTGTAAAAAATAATCTACTTATTATGCTTATTTAGGACAACAAATTTAAGAAAATAACTATATGATAAGACAAAATCCAGTTTGTCGTACCAACCTCTAGTTGGGATTTTGAGTTTATGCTTAAGTAATATTATGATTGTATTAGTAAAAGTATCGACGATATTTGTGTTTAGCGCAAATTCATTCGTCTAGGAATCTTGTTAAGTGGTGAACTTATTTGTCCGTAGAGATATACCATTTTATTGAATATTTGGGGAATCAAATGCACGTGTTATCTTCCCCGTACACCTACATGGTTATACTTGTTTAGTTGGCCTACCGAGTTGATATCGAGTAATTAGCTGTAATTACCATAAAGGAAAGTACTCCATCGCACAGATAAAGATCTCATGCGCACGAGGACATCATATATACGTTCACAGAGTCGAAATTCTAAACGTCCAACTAATAAAACTGGATGCTTGGATGAAACAAAATAAGTGAACTCTGATTCTTACGTTTTACGATATTTACAATCAATTATTCAAAATTAATGTTTGATCGAATATATCAGAAGTTCACTTAGTAACAACCACTAATCGGTGATTTTCTTCCGGTGCTAATAAATACAAGTTGAACGTTTAGAATTCGATTCAGTTTATATAGGCGGTTTCAGCCGATCCGTATAAATATCTGCAAATTATATCAAGTATCATTTTGCGTGGACAATACATTTGTCAACTTTGTTGAATTCGAAGCCCCGAATTTTGTGAAAGACGAAACTTTACTCGCAGATTTTACACATTATACATTTTACACGTAATGCATTTTTGAATCTGCAACATTGAAAATATGAAGACAATCAAACAAATGACTAGTGGTAATGGTAGAGAACTTAACTTGATCTAATTCCTTCAGGAACTCGAAAATTTACCTGACCGCTCACGGAGTATCCATATTTTAAAATATTCAGATACAAGTATTAGTTGAAAAATCAAGGCCGTTTAAACATTACCTAGATCAATAACACCATTATGAAATATTTTAAATCTAAATTAATGCATATTCTCTGTGTGTCATATCACTCTTTCAGATACATTAATCAACATTTTTTTACATTGTGAATGGCATTAAGTCTTAATTGACCATCCCGGAATAAGGAAATTAATGGAATCTATAATACGCTATGAAAAATCTTAAATAACATAAATGTATGACGTAATCAATTTATCATACACACTCGCAGATATATTAAAGTAAACACTTAATTCGTACAAATTTCATGAAACGTAATTTGATATATTGGCAAGCTGAAAGTCGAACTGATAAGCCTTAAGTTTATCTTATTCACTTCTGATAAAATCTACTTATCGGCGATTTCAGCGTAAACAGAGACGCAATTGGCTGGTAACGAAATCAAACCAAGAGAACCCTGATTGCAATCATTTATATAAAAGTGAAACAAAGTTTGTTTCACGTTATTTTTCTACAAGAAAATATTTATACCGGTATATAAAAATGATAGATGCGGAATGGTTGTTCGAGGAAAGTTAGTATCTATGTGATGTTAAAGCAATGATGTTAAATTGACGATATCAGTTGGCTTTATTCTTCTAATGATTAGACTATAATGAATGAATTGAAATAGTCTATTGAATACTCATTGTGATATTTTTTTAACATCATGAAGTGGCCTTTGTTGTTGATTTTAACTGCTGTCGAATTCACCGCGGGATTTAATTCTCTGTTTGACGATGATGATGACGGTGAGCCGCGGATATTTAACTACAACCTGTATTTACAGAAACCATACTCAACAAAAGTAGATTCAAAATCCAAAGTAGAAACCCTTGGAAAAGTGCTAAAAGGTAAATTATACAATATATACATCTTTTATTTCCTAACTAAGTGTACTTTATGATTAGTTCATTAAGGATAAAAATCACTTGACATGGATTTTTAGGCACTGTTTAGAAGTAATTCATTTACATTTAAAAATCAACATGTTTAGAAATCAACTATCGCTGAAGCGTAGAACTGGATCTTTTCCATTAATGCACGTTTCCATAAATGCAGTCTTGATTTTAATGCAAAATTCAGTAAAACAATGAGAGTTTTTGTGTTCTATGAGGTTGTATTTATCAACTTGTTTATAATTCTCCGGTCTGAAACAAAGTGTCTTTACAAGAATGGTTTCATAAGTCCCGACTCACACAGTATACAATGTACGTAAAATGGCTTCAATTATTTGATTGTATGTTGTCCCATAGCTGCGCTAAATTATCTGAACACTTCACAATACTTCTTTCATTTTACCTCAGTCTACATGACCTCGGTACGAAAACAATGTGTAATAACAAAGAACTCGCGTAAAATACTTAATACGTTCTAATGCGTATATGTTGTTGATTTACCACGCGCAAATTCAACTCGTTATCTATAAACTAATAATAGAAAAGCCGGAGAAGTGAGCTATACCTTGTTAATATTTATAGAGAATGTTAACTTGTTACCATCTTCATCGATATATTCTGATATAAAACATGTGTAAAACATATGTTATAACCTAATCTTTCATGTTACGTCTACTATGTTTTGTTTATTGTTTATTTGCAGGGCACATAAAAGAACTTAAAACCACAGCAAATAAAGAAATAGATTTAATATTTCTGGTAGATAGCTCTACCAGCGTCGGCAAAAACAATTTTAAGGAAGAAATCAAATTCGTCAAGAAGTTGTTATCTGATTTTACCGTTGATATTAACCATACACGTGTGGCTGTGATAACATTCTCGTCACGTGGACGCGTGATAAGACACGTAGATTATTTCGCTGCAGAACAGTCTGATAGGCATAAATGTTCACTTTTAGAAGAAGATCTGAAGAAAATATCATACTCCGGCGGAGGAACTTTTACCCTCGGAGCGTTTTTAGAAGCAAAGGTATATAACTTAGACACACACCCGACTCTCGCTCTTACCTCTCTGTACTTAGCTTGATAAGTATCTAATTTTTAAAAACTGAACTTAAAATCATATTTCACTTGCAGAATATACAATTTTATCAGTTTTTGGAAACAACTGACTAATGTATTTCGTTTAAAGAATGTTTTTTTTTGTATATGTATTTGTATTTCTATTTAAATAGAAAGTTTTAAAGAATGCCCGAAGCACTGCCAGCAAGGCGATATTTTTAGTAACAGATGGATTTTCTAACGGCGGGGACCCTAGACCGGAAGCTAAAGCTCTACGCAAAGATGGGGTCAGAATATTCACGTTTGGTATTCAGAATGGAAACGTTAAGGAACTTTATGACATGGCGTCCAATCCAAAGAATGAATCTACTTACATCCTAGATAGTTTTGAGGAGTTCGAAGCGCTGGCAAAGCGAGCTCTCCACGAAGGTATGTGTAGCATCTCGTATAAACATTGACTGACTGTTGACTGGAATGAAAAATCAACAAATAAATAGAAGCAAATAGGATATGCTTGATGCTCCTAATTCATAGCTCATAACAAGAAATGTTGATAGATTGTTGTAACGGATACGTGAATTATAGTAAACAAAACATATTACATCATTGTATTGTTTAGTGAAATTGATAGTCTACCCTAAACACGTGAGAATACAGAAATGTTGCAATAAAGGTTGATCACAACCAAAATTTGCTAAAACTGTTGCGGGCTTTGGAAAAAGAAAAGTATTTCAATCCGATTTATAAGTTACTGTTATAAATAAGATATTCATTTTTTTTACAGATTTAACTACTGGGCGATACATTGAACAACCCGCGAAGAAATGCGACCGTCTCTGTGTTGGACTTGGTTGTTGTGATCACGTGGCAACATGTAACTGTGGGACTCATACTGGAAAATATGAATGTATGTGTCCGGCGGGTTACTTCGGTAACGGTCTTCGAACAGGAGGCTGCCAAGGTAATATACGGCTACATTTTATAATGAAACGTGAAGTAATTTTGCTGCTTTTTTTAAAAGAAAAACCTAGCCTAAATGCAGCGAAATATATTCATTATGCAAATGCTGAAAGCTTCCATATTTAATAAAATTTCTATTAAGTGTTTATTAAAATTTCTGTTAAGTGTTTATTATAATTTCTATTAAGTGTTCATTAAAAGTTCTATTAAGTTTTTAAGAAAGTTTGATTTACTAATATTTACCATACTTTACAAAATGATTTACATGATTTTCATTGAACATTTTTGTTTTATTTACAAGCGTGTCCGTCAGGAACGTATAAATCTGACAAAAGGACTGGGGATGTTCATACATGCAGTAAATGTCCTGACGAAAATCACGTGACAGAACCTGGGGCCACATCAGTTCACCAGTGCGTTTGTAGAAAAGGGTACCGAAACTTTAAGGGCAGTGGATGTGCGGGTATGTAACACAATGTAATTTCATCGTGACAATAGTTATAAAGAAACCGCATAGTAGTTTTATTGTAAAATATATTCAGTGATTATCTTGAACAAATTCTCTTCGCCTTTAAGCACATTTGCCTAACATCGAACTTATACGTTGTTTCTTGAGCATGTGCACATATAAATATTTACTTGTTTAGAAAATATTTTGTCATGTAATTTGCCACCGTAAGAACTGCCTTTAAACTTTACTGGTGAGGCAAACAATCTATTACTTCGACAATATAAATGTGTCTTATTATAAATTATTGTAGAACATGTAAAGCGACATTTAACTCGAAACTCGTACCTCGAAAAGAAAAGTTGATCATTTTATTGTTTTATTTCAGTGTTGAAATGTCCTATACTAGAGGTACCAAAAGATGGTTATTTTGTGAACGATAAATGTAAGAATGTTTTCAATGCGGCTTGCGGTTTGAGATGTAAACCAGGGTATGAACTCCGTGGAAGCAGCTTACGGATTTGTCGTGAAGACGGTACTTGGTCGGGGACTTCAACACAATGTATCAGTAAGTATAAACGCTGATTACGTATTACAACATTTTCTGTTTCGGAGATTATAATATAAATTATTAATGCTGATGACTGCTGAAATAAGGCTATATGTAAGAATATCATTAACATGTAAGTACTACAATATAATACCCTATATCTATTTATAATTCAATTTCAAATACTGCGAGCTTTCGGAGTTATATACTTTAATATGTCCCAAATCATTGCAATTTTTATTGAATGGGTAACCTGGCGCCACAAACCGGTCGTAAATGTATTTCTTATCTCTATTAGGCCACTACGTAATTGGTCACATAAACATGGTCGTGAAAACTTTTGTATATTGTTTTAAAATTTATCATTTTAACTATAGAAATATACAATTGGAGCTTATGTTTGACCCGTGTACTTAACATAATACACATAGGATCATGTACTAAAAACATACTGGAACCTTTTTAGTGAAGACTTGCCCAGCATTGATGATTCCGAAGAATGGAAACATGATATGTACTACGGACGACTTCAGTTTTAATACCGTATGTAGATTCACGTGTGATACTGGGTATAAACTTGTGGGGTCAAGGAAGCGGACATGTCTTGCGATTGCCTTCTGGACTGGAATTAATACCAGATGTAGAGGTAATACAGGTTTCCCTCGTATAAGATGTGTTTAGGCCTAAAAATAGGTTTGTTTCCCGTTACCCGACCGACCCAATCTTTTACCTGCCGACTCAAAAGTTTTTGTGGCATCCAAATCGTAGTGCTATACTGTAATTTTCACAACAGTGTTGCCGATATATGTAAAAAATGTAAAAGAAAAAAATCCCCACCTATCGACCCATATTTTTTGGGCATGTAACCGGAAACAAAACTTTTTTTGTTTAGGCCTTACATAAACGACATTTTTTGTTTATCATTTCTTTCTTGCTATCCTTCACTTCATGTAGTAATACAAACATACATATACTATTGTCTAAACAAATCCATCTTTCTTGTTATTTTGCGATATTACATCTAAAACTGACTATCATAGGTGAGACATGAAGTAACCAATGCCTTTTAAATGATAATTTAGACTCCACATAAACCATTAGAACTATGCGCAAGAGATGAAAAATGCAATAGTAGCATAATATCGTATGTTATTTACTATATTCAGAAATCACCTGTCGACCATTACCTGTTGTAAGAGATGGAAGTATCTATCCACCAGCGTGTACAGCTGGTGATGTAGCATTTGGTACCACGTGTTTTGTTACGTGTCACCCAGGCTACTCATTGATTGGTCCACACAGTAAGCAATGTCTACCGGAAGGGGTATGGACGCCAGCGACTGATACCAGCCGATGTGTCGGTAATATTATTTTCATAACATTAGCAGAGAACTCCAATTAAATCACGATGATGACGTCATCCTTTGTTCTGTCAGTACAGTATTTTTAATTCGGTACAGATCATAGCCGTCCAATCTTAATGTGTTCCTATGGTACTTTTTCAAAATGAAACACGAGAAACTCATGCTCTGGCTATCATTCATTGAAGAGGCTACCCTTAGTGTATGCTTATACAGGGTCAAGTGCTGTAAAGATACGATTGGTTATTTTCAATGTATATCAATGTATCACGTTAAACAATCACCGCATGGTCACAGACAATATAAAATGTTATCCTATCTAATTTTATTTCTATGACAATTGTTGACAGCCGATTAAACGATATTGATATCTGTTTTAGATACGTCACCGCCTTTTATCATGTGTCCGTATAATATAGAGGCTGAAACAGACTTGAATGAAAACACGGCTACAGTATCTTGGTTGGTAAGGTGTCCTCTACCTTTATCAATTTCGTTCTCAGAATTCTCATTGACGTTAAACGTCACATACAAGGTGGCTTACACTGGAAGAAGTTATTACCGCAATGTTTTAAACGAACATCTCAAAAAATGACACAGTGCTCAGAGCACAGATGTTAAAAAAGGCTACCATGGAACTAGTTCAAATAGTTAGACTCGAGTTCACCACATAACTTAGTTATTTGCGCGTTAATAGCACAATAAATATAATAGATTAATTCATTTTACGAAGTATCTGTACCATTTGGGTACAGTCTTCAGGCAGTCTTCACTTTACTATTTCTGCCTCAACATCGTTACTCACTTCTATGTAGGCACGCAAATTATTTATCTGATATTCATACATTGTTTCAGGTACCACTGGCTGTGGATAATTCTGGATATGTACCGATTTTATCATCAATACCTGCCGTGATGCCACCGGAAAAGTTCCCTATTGGTAAAACAAAGGTCACGTATATTGCTGAAGATCTAAACAAGAACCGTGCTGATTGTCACTTCTACATCATTGTCAAAGGTTGTTTTTGTTTATAATGTACATATATATCATATACTCTATGTCATATCATATAATATACTGGCCGTCATAAGAAAGTAACCAGTAAGTGATGTTGATAAAACTTAGACAAAGCTCAAGTAATCGTGATGAATTTAATTCTGGAAATAGCTGAAACATTTCATGATATGGTTGATTGATATCCATTATTGATCATAAAATTGCTGTATACCATTAAAATTTCATGGTCAGTATATTAGGCCAAATAGAAGAATTTTTATGATGGTTACTTTCTTATGACAGTATATGTAAGTTAGCATGAAGCTTTTTTTATAAATGATATAAATTATGTTGACCGAGTAATTGGAGTTTGTATAAAATCCAACATGGCTTCGTTTTGATGCTTCATCCTGCTTTGTATTAAGATTTGAATTGTACAAAAGTCTGCATTTTCGGTATAACACACCTGCATGTAAGTGCATCAAGGGATGATTACAAATGAAACACGTCAATGTTACCTAATCACAGTATAAAACATAAAATGATACCCTATTTCAGATAAACAACCGCCTACTATTGATAGGTGCTTCTCCCCATTACCAATTGTATCACCAGAACCATATGCTGAAGTAGACTGGGAAGAACCAATGTTTAGCGATAATTCAGGCGAGGATGTTCGCATTCGAAGATCGCACGCCCAAGGTCTCTTCCCCAAGGGTAAAACGGAAGTAGTTTATACTGCTTATGATAACAGTGGCAATAACAAAACATGCGTACTGAAGATTAATGTAATACGTAAGTATGAATGCAAAAATACAGCCTAACCTGTGAATAAAGGCAACCCTTGGAAAAAATGTGACCTGTATTGAGAGATGCCCTTTATTTTTTAGGGCCGGTTTGTTCTAAATAATCAATGACATTTATTCACGGGAGGAGCTTTATTCGGAGGTTGCCACAAACGCATCTTAGACTGTATACAAAAATGTATTCGCGTTTTGGAGAAATTACAATAATCCATCTTGATTTCTAGACGAGATAATCATTGCTTGCCAATAAATTAATTTATTCTTTTTATTTCTTTTTAATTTACGGAAGCGTTCATTGTCTCTTGATATACAATTGCTTATCCTATGCGTACAAAAGGCCAGGCAGGTACCAAAATCCTATCACATATAAATCTGTACAAAATCTTCCGATATTATAAATGATAATAGAAGTCTAGGGCTATGTCAATGATTTGTGGTATCATCATGTACCCTTTCAGCACATCCTTGTGAATACCCTCCAGCACCTTTGAATGGTAACAGGACATGTCATGAAGACAGTGATGGTGTTGTTTGTACCTTTGGCTGCAAGGAAGGATATGAGTTTGCCCTAAAACCAGCGGATCAATATAGATGTGCCTTTGACAATGTTTGGGAACCAAAGGATCAAATGCCCGTGTCTGACTGTTCTGGTAGATTTAAAACTAGTATTGCGAGAAAAATGAAATTTCATGTACAGTGAAACACTTCAAAACCGGACTCTCTGAAAATAGGAATTCTCTGAAAATCGGATGATTTTTAAGCTCCATATTATCTCTTCTACATAAATAGTTCTCTGAAAACCGGAATTTTCGGAAAACCGGACTTTTGGCCAATTTCGGATGGGGTCCGGTTTTCAGGGGTTATACTGTATAGTAACGACAAAAGTATGGATTAATCAGAAGATTAGGAATATCTATTTAGCTAGCCGTTATCACTTAAACGTCTTTTTTATATTTCGTCTGAACAATGGCTTTTTAATTTCTTAGTTATTCATGTTATTTGTACAGTTATAGCTTTATTTTCTACCAAATTCTTTCAGTATATTTACTGAAGTGAATGCATCTTTGGGTCACATTATTTGCATTTTTGCTTGATTTCTTTTACCATGGTATAAACATTTTACAGCTCTTCAGAAGGCACACGATATTATTCAACCAGCTTCTTTCACATTCGCTGGACTTGTAGCATGTACGAGAAGAATAGAACTAACAAGATTGGAGAAAGACTTTGAGCATCGAGTCATTAAACGGGTAATTCTCAATAATATGTATTTGTTAGGTGTGGATATACTAACCGAACCAGTGTGTCGGGTTGTTCCACTGTAAACGGCCAAGGACAAAGCGCCAACGAAAAGTGTTTTTCAACAATTGAATAATCATTTCTAGGTCGATAAAAGTAATGTATTCTAATTGAGTGGAAATAAATTGTTTGCCTGCGTATCGATGGCTTGCACCAGACAGTATTATGCTTTTATCTACATACATGTAATTTGGCTATTTTCTAAAATAGATGCGCTGAGAGTACATCAAACTAATGTGTAATATGTTACAGGTGAAGCAGTTGTGTGAAGAGGGTGTAGATTGTTCTATACGTGATTTAGAAACAACGTGTGAACAAAAAGATGGTAAACTGTTTAGTTATTGTTATTTCAAATACTATGTAATAGCGACATAATACTTGTCACAACGTGACTACACATAAAATATACAACTTGTAGTACTAATACCCTCCGTAAGTAATGGCATTTTTACCAGACTAGTATACAAGTTCGCATGGTACAATACCCTATGTCTATGTATTAATGTTGAAGAAATCTTAACAAACTTCTTAAATCCATACGTTCATACTGTTTGCCTGGATACTGCCGGGATTTACAAAACTTTACAGCGTTCCTTTATCAAAAGCACTTACGTGAGGTGAATTTATGTTCAGTTTGCTTTCTTGTAGCCATTCCTTATTATTTCATATATTAAAGGTTCGGGTGTACGCATTGTGTTAGGACGTAACAAAAGGAGCATTAAACCTTTTCTCAGAAAGCGACGGGAGACAGCTACCATAGGAACCAAGGAAGCACTTATAACATTTGACTACGTGATTTCAGGTAAATTTAGATTATCCAAATGTAATAATTTGTTGTGATGTATTCATCGCCATATGAGTGGTAAATAGTTTGCCATTAGTTACCATATAAGCTAATCTAAGTTTGCAACCACCTTTGAATGGAGATAACCTGCGGTCTATGGCCACTCTTTAGTTCACATTCACTGATAAAATAGATAAAATATATATATCGAATGCGAACAACAAGCTGTACAAAAGACCATGACTTCCTCCCTTTTGTGGCCCACTTTTTGCAGATTTTACTGCATCATAAATAACTTAATTAACCCACCTTTTTCATAACTGATTTCACAATTGGCAAATAATCATCCATATCTTTCTTCGATTCCGCAAATCTCTTCTAAAACAAAAGTCTTTCATTGCAACGATTTTTAAGGAAAATCCAAAAGTAAAGAAATTCACAAAGAAGTTCCAGATCAGAGTAAACTGTTGAAAATTGTTGATAACATTAAGACATCTCTGGAGAAAGATGCCAAGAAAGGAAACTTTGATCTACAAGTGAATGGAAATACTCTAGCTCTTCAAGATATGACCTTTGATGACAAGCCTATGTATGTATGTGAAGAGGGCAGTGTTGTTGTCGATAATTCTTGTGGTAAGTTTTTAACACATTTCAATGTTATTCCATAATGTCTTTGATTATACGCCATTTTTCTTATGTAATACATTTGTCAAGAAAAAAGAAAAACAGGCTGTACGTTCGGAATGCTATGCTTGAATTTTTATAAGCAAGACAATTGCATATGTCTCCACGTTTTAACACTTGCTCATGTTAAACAATGAATTTAATTTTTAGTGAAATGTCCAATTGGTACTTTCTTCAATGTGGTGTCGGAGCAATGTGAAAGTTGCAAGAAAGGAACGTTTCAACCTGTTACTGGACAGCTGTCTTGTTTGTATTGTCCATCAAACACATCCACGCCAGGGTTACACGCCACCAGTGAATTTAACTGTAAAGGTAAGTATGCCTTTTGTGGAGCAACTCGGATATTGTCGCTGGTCGACACATGGTTTGCACGTGTAAACTTAATTGTTTGCTGTTGTGCGTATTTTCATTTCTTTTGCTTCATTCTGTTTCAAGGCAGTACCCTTCTGTAAGACTGTATTTTGTCTCTCATTGTTGTAAGTTTTTACATGTGCGGTAGGTTGTAGGTATGTGGGTTTTAGTGAAGTTTTTGGGAAGATGGGATTTTTGTCTATTTTTCTTCTGGACAACCTTTTCTTGTCTATATACTATAGCTGAATGACATGTAAACCACGCGGAATTATGTTTTACTTATGTTGCAATAGCAACATTTTAGAAGGAAAGATTTGTCTGGTATCAAGTACAATAGCTATAAAAGAGTATGAAGAAGCACCTAAACAAAACCTTGGAGGCTTACAAAATATATTCATTAAAGTTGATTACTGTAGTCGCCGCCTTTTTCTATTCGTATTCTTTGAGAGATGTTGTTCTACAAATTTACGAAACGTAATGTTCATGATGTGTTCAGTGTGCTGTAACAGTGAAAGAAGATATTGACTTAGACCATGATCACCATCTGAACTTACCTGTTATTCGATTTCTATTCAAGCATTGTGTCTGCCTGGTACATTCTCATACAATGGACTTGAAATGTGTGAAACATGTAGACGTGGTTATTATCAAGTGGAGTACGGACAGACTGATTGTAACAAATGTCCCAAACGTCACACTACAACTAGAAGAGGAATGCGAACGGAACAGGACTGCAAAGGTTTGACGAGACTCGTCTTGGGAATTCATTCTTTATATTCATTCCGGGAATGAAAAATATTTTACATACAATGTAAAATGTGAAAAAGTTTATTTGGAATATATAGCAACATAGATACCGGCTGTTTTTCAAACGTAGCTTCGATTTTTTAACAAAGCAATACCGCCAATATTTTTTAGGAGATTATAACATTACAAAGAAATATGTAAATATGGTGCGTGCGTTAATCCAGGTAATAAACATAACAAAACGAAAAGAAGCAATATGTTTTAAGAATGAATATATGAGCATAGTAAGCCGTTTTTGTTTATGCAAATAAAGAAAAAAATGCTTTCCGGTCATCTAATGCTATACATAAAAACTAAAAACTGTATTTAATATCACCTTGATCTGTATGTAAATTTTTGAAGAAATAACTTATTGATAAGTGATTTACATACATTGGGCTCATGTCATGTACCTCGGTATGTCACAAGAATGTTAAAGTGAAAATATTATTCTCACGTAGCACCTACGTAATTTGAAATTATACAATAAACTTGAGCAAGATGTTACAACGGTCTTAACCCCTTTCTAATAATACTGCATTTTCCGCTTTTCGGAGAAACTCAAAAAAGCTAATTCTTATCACCTAACGTTATTCTAACCTCTTAATATAATCTTTGTTTAAAGAGCTGGAATAATGGTAACTCTTGCTATCACAAACAAACTAGATACATTTGTTTGATCAATGTTTAAATAAAAACTATGTTGTAATATACAGTGCAACCTCTTCAGAGCGGCCCTCTCTTGAACAACACGGTACAATTTTTGCTATTGAAATCCTCTCCTATGTAAATTTTAAATGCACTATTTTTTAATCTCAACCTCTGTTTTTAATCTAGAGAAGTGCCCTGAAGGATATGTCTCGAAAACAGGATTACAACCATGCTGGCCGTGTCCCAGCGGAACTTACCAACCAAAGGGAGGCAAATCGTCATGTACGAAATGTCCATTAGGTGCAGACACCGCTAATAGAGGATCAACATCGCTTACAGATTGCGAATGTATGTATTATGGCAGAAAGTCTTACTGAAATATTTTTTTAATGAATGCGATATTATAAGATGTAATTATTTGTCAAATGCTATTTCTTCAGAGAAGAACAAGTAATAGAAATCCCTTTTAATGAAACACCTGTATGACAGAAATTTTTAATCTTGCATTTTAGAGATACTGTTAACAGGCATTAAATGTGTTTGAAACGCGCATAGAACATGGTGCGTCTAAGGATACTCAAACTGAAGTAAGGCTCATTGTAAAAAATAATAAATTCTGTACAGTGATTTCTTTTTCGAATTTTTCTTAAAATTCCAGTCGAATTATCTGATGGACCATTTAACTACAACATATTTAATTTGGATGATCAACAAAATGAAGTTGGTGTGGATGGCTGCTTTGAAGAACCTTGCCACAACGGGGCCACTTGTAAACCATCTTCCTTGGTGAATTATGAGTGTATATGTGCACGGGGATTCACTGGTATGTGTTCAGTAAACATTATAATTTCATATTCATACTGTACACTAGGATTTAAATTATTCCTGATCTTTAAGTCAGAAATCCTCAAATATTTAATCAGAAGAAAGTTCAGATGTGTAATAAAACAAAACTGTCTGTTGGCCAGCTAGGGATAATCTTCATTTGAAATGTTGATATCAATGAACTTACAATAGGATATGTAAGAATAAAACTGGTCTTACTCTATTAATGCTAGAAGGTAAAAAATGTTCTCCCATCCAACGCCGTCTTGCGAAAAATCCACCATTCCATAAAAATTAAATAGCATAAAAATTACATGACTAACAAGACAGCTATCAACACTCAGCGACCAGAAGACAATGCACCAGAAAACGAATCATAACAGAAACATAAGAAATCCATGTAGCCACCAACATGGTCCATGATGGTTTCTAACCAACACAGCTAACACCAACCGTTATTGTCAAAGATAATCCACAAACTTATTAACCTGGCTCACACTAAGAGCTAGACTATTAAATAAATGATAGAATATCATAAAGAACAAAAACATAAAATGGTACGAGCTAGGATGTTTCATCGGTTTTAACCCTTTTTCCCATAATACCGCTTTTCCCTGCATCTGAAGCAGACGACTTTTGAAAACATTAGGGCGAAAGAAGTCATTGCTTGTAATGAGTAGCGACTTTTTTGCCACAATAATTTCCACTCTGTCAGAGAGAAATCACCAAATTTTCTGAAATAAATTGATGTTTTGTGTATTTGCTTCAAATTTTGAAGAGTCCAGAGTATGCATATGAGGTAAAGGGTTGGACGAATGTGAAATACGAATGTAATATATATAATAATAACTATATATGCGACATTGAAGGTATATTCTGTGAAAGGGAGATCGATGAATGTGAAACAAACCCATGTTTAAATGGTGGGAACTGTACGGATCTCATTGATAAGTTCGAGTGCACATGCCCAAACGGTTATTCAGGTAATTTAAATTCAATTAGAGCCGACTTTACAAGAACTTACAGAACATGCACGCATGTTCGTTTGACCTGATTATGTCAATCGATTACAGTATTTTAATACAAGTTAATGATTGGCAGTCAGTTTTTTCACCGGAATTTAACGTTACACCAACATCCCGGGCCATTTGGCAGCATTCTTGCTTTAAATGACACTACAGGACGACCCCAGGTGAACACCTGTGTAGTAGTAACGATCTTTCGTGAGCTAGCTGGATAGCTTCCGCTCGTGCAAAGTTAGTTTGGTCACGGCGGGACTCGAACACACAGCGGTGAAAAGATCACATTTAGGGATTTCTAGTCAGCGACCATAACCAATCGACCAGGGAGGCCCCTGAAATTCGTCGGTAAAATGCGTTGCTGATTTTAATTTTAACAATGTAACACAATTGTAACCATCCAAATAAACTTTTTTTCAGAAATGTGCTGTTACTCAATAGTAGTAGAAAATACGGTAAATTGTTGACTTTTAATGTTCCATATTTTGCTAGGTAAAAAATGTGAAACCAATATCAATGACTGTACTTCTGCATCATGTAAAAACGGCGGTACGTGTTTAGATGAAGTCAACGGTTTCTCATGTGTCTGTGATAACGGATACGAGGGTAAGTATTTCGTCTTCAAAATATCAAACGTATATTCAATATTAAAATTTCAACCACTGATACATTTTTTCTCACATAAGGAACACTCAAGTCAATTCATCTAATCAAGCGCGCATCTCGAACCTACAGTTAAACAAATGTTGTGCGATAATTTTCTTGAATAAAAAAGAATTGACATTGTTAAATCACCATGACATTATCGCTAATATCTAGTATTTAATCATCCAATGCAAGCCATTTTGTTGAAAACGTATTGACTAGAACTGTTGTTTAAGTTAAACCATGCGCATGAGTGATTTATGATAAAAAATGCACCATTTTGTACATTGTATTGCTTGAAACCAGTAAACCACGATGTCATGTTCATGTTTATGCGGTGCTCCTAGAATTCACCACGTTAGGATCTTGTATATTTCGCATTTCGTCTAGTCCCATAAACGATAAACCACCCTAAATTTTAGTATTGATTTATTATTGATACATGCAAAAACAACCTGTGGTTGGTTCGTTTAATTGCAAGAGCGTTAGGTTCCTTTGAATTAAAATTTTCGTTTTCATCCATCCAAGCGAGCAGTAAATATTTGCTGGATATAATGTACCCACGAATTGTAACGAGAGACCTTATGTCCAGGGACTTTATTTCACGAAATAAGCCAATTCGGCAAACACTGGCACATGCAAAGAACAACAAAGAAACACAGAACCTTGTATCTATTCGAATGTATCACGAATACTGTGTCATCTGTTATCAACAGGTAAACACTGCGAGGTTAACACTGATGATTGTACATCTGACCCTTGTTTGAATGGAGGCACATGTGTCGATGGTGTAGCTGGGTACACTTGTACCTGTCTGGATGGCATCAAAGGTGATCAGTGTGAGATAAATGATGATAATTGTGCTAGTGGTCCTTGTCATAATGATGCCACATGCATGGATGACATGGGTACATTCAAGTAAGTTCATATTGTCTGTAAAATATCATCTATATTTTGGAAGGGTTTATTTTCACTTCCCTATTTTTTTCTTTTTCTTCTATAGTTCCATTCTCTTGGCACCCCCTTTTTTCGGGTTATCAGGGGCACTGTGATCGGGTTTCGTTTCGTGAATGAGGCTTCTCTTGTTCTGCTTCGATGTCGATTTCTCTCAGAATCAGTCGTACATAAAAAGTTATTTGTTTTTAATTTGTCGTATTTGCGAAATTTTGTAATAGGGTCACAATATTGTTGGGAGAATACAGATGACCACTGATGTCACTGAGGTCCAGAAGTTAACTGCTTCCTGCTAAAGAATCACATTGATAATACTTTATAGAACATCAAATACAGAAATTATATACAATGTATTTGATATTCATCGTAATTTCATATTAAACAGTCATTGGTACTTCATGAAAAACTGTCTGCCTTATTTCAGTCGATTTAACTTTCGTTAAATTGTAGTAGAAAATCAAGTGACTCGCCAGTAGTTCTGACTTATGTTCATGATACTAAAATATTTTTTCGAAGATTTTAAACGAAGCGCATCTATTCAACGTCATAAATTTTCTATAAAAGATGATAGATTTCCTGAATATATTAAATTTCTGCATTCGCCAGTCGTCAGCTACATTGTATTATATTGGTTATTATTTTAGATGTATATGTCAGAAAGGATTTGAAGGTCCTCAGTGTGATATTGACATAGATGATTGTAAAAGCAAGCCATGTGCTCACGGTGCGAAATGTGAAGATTTGCCGGGAGGGTATAAATGCCACTGCCCGAAAGGGACCATGGGACCGGAATGTAAAACTGGTACGTCTTATCACTGATAAAATATGGTCATTGATGATTCAAATAATAATCACAAAGCTCGAAAACTATTAAAAAGTAAGCGTATTAATTGGCTTCGCTGGTATAATAAACAAAACCAATCATATTAATTAATCAACACCTAAGAATAATTATTCGAGTAAAATACACCTAGTAACGGATGTAATGGTTTATAGATAGGCCTGAGCAACGTTTAAGGCTTCAGGTTTCCTCTCTTCAGGGGCTTTGACGTACGATTGTTCTATTGAAGTCTCATTCCATAAAAATACTCTACATTTTCTACTATCAGCTTTAATATTCCAGAAATTAATAGATTTTTCCAATATGACTTCCCTTCAACCGCGAGTACCACAGACTATGCTCGTGTTGATATGAACAAAGATTTGTCAGCGGCTACTGTTTGTTTCTGGATGAGGACAAAAGATGAGAAGAATCAAGGAACACCATTTTCATACGCCAATGGAGATGGAGATAATATATTTACATTAACTGATTATGACGGGTAAAGTGAAATTTATAATGCTATTGTGTTAAGCGTAAATTGTTACCCGTAGACTTTTTTTATTTATTCAATATTTTAATATGTTATACAGAAGTACATGTACAAATATCCGTTCCCCGTAGACTTCACCTACGTTCTCCATCTGTGCTTTGGATATACACACGCATATAATTGATACAAGTTTGTACAACGCTGGCCTTTTCAGAGTACTCGGTTATTGCATTTGTTCTCTATTCATTTCGTGTTCCGAACATACGGGCACCGTATATTACATCATAGGACATTTACAAGTACAATGCATTCATGCATGTATATGCAATTAATGACCGTTATAAGTTCAAGTTACCTATAATATTTTATACAATTCAATTCGACTCGATTCGCCAGGCCAATCCAGGCCTGGCCACGCCACGCCACGAAACGGCAACATACTCATAATTTAGTTTACCAGAATATGTTAAAAGATAACAGCAATGTTTAGTTCGTAGTACAATCATTTTCAAACAAAATAAAACTCAATTTATCTCATGGTGTATATTGAAAGGTATTGTAAATGCAGCCGTAAGTAGACAAAATATATGAATCGTGCAGAATAATGTAGTTTTATCAGTGCTTGAAATTAAAGTTTTGATATAATGAAATGCAGACTACATATACTGTGGTTACATTTAATTTCGATGATACCAAATTTCGTGGATTTGCCTTAATTGGTAATTTTGTGAGTATTTGAATTCGTGGATTTTCGGATAGGATGTATTTTCGGATACATTCGTATTTTTACTAGGATCTTAATTCGTGGGTACTTGAATTCGTGGTTACGCTCAGCCACAAAATCCGCGAAATTAATTTTTCCCACGAAAATTTGTGATTCTACAGTATGTAACAATATTAACATTGACTACAACGGACTAGTAATCACAGCCATGTACTGTTGTGAGTTTGAATCCAACCCGGGACCAGACAAACTTCACATGTGAGGAAACTGCCCAGATAGCTTAAGAAAGGTCGATGGTTCTACCCATGAGTATGTCGGGGGTGTCTTCCTCCACCGTTAAAGCCGGAAAAGTCGCCAAAAACATGGCTGTTGATGCGGCGTTGAAAACTAGAAAAAACTGACCATAACGACAACATAATTTGCAATTTTTTAATAATACGGTCATTTTATGAAGTTATAAATTAACTTAGGGGCGTTATGATGTTATTAGCCCCATTTTGCTTCAGCTCCTTGTATGTTTATACTATATCAACCTCAGTAAAACCTCGTTATCTCGAGGAGTCATCGGAACAGACTAAATGCTCGAGATAAACGTGGTGCTTGAAATAACGAGGTATTTGTATATTGGTTGAATATAATACACAACTAAAAACAAATATAGACGGAGCTTTTAAAACTCCTCGAAATAAGTCGGGTGCTCGTGATGCTGGTAATAACGAGGTTTTACTGTATTTCTTTGTATACGTTTTAGATTTGTGTTTTACGTGAACGGGGAGAAGAAAACGACGATAGTGAAAGCAAACGACGGTAACTGGCACCATGTTTGTGTTCTGTGGTCAAATAATCGCGGATCATGGAAAATCTACATGGACGGAATACCAATGGACAGTGGTCGCAACTTAGCGAATGGTCAGATTGTCAAAGGTATTTAAAATTATGTCTTTTTTTCTTTAAATTAATATAAATATAAAGCAAATTGATATCAAGCCAACAATTTATGTGAAATGCTAAAAATTCTTGCGACTTAAATTTTGCATTAATTTCACAATCTGGACTGAAATGAGCTTCTGTTTGCTCAAATAAAATATGGATCCACATTATGCCAATGGCATACAACGCCGTATCTACACTGAGGCACACTGAGGCGCATGCCTCAGTTTAAATTTGGGCAGGTGATGGGACAAAATGGCAGTTTGTAGTAAAAATAAATCCGGGGTAGCATGCACCCGAATCCCCCAATTGATTGTCTCGGTTTAAATATGGGTCTGGCTACGACACTGGCATACGATATTTTTAAACAGTTTAATAAACTTACATTGTATCTACAATCACAATTATCTTAAGGTGGTGGTCAGTTTGTCATTGGTCAAGAACAGGATTCTTTGGGAGGTGGATTTTCCAGTGCCGAGACGTTTGTTGGCAAGTTGACTCAACTGAACTTATGGGGAAAACAACTTTCTCTGGAAGAAATAGAAGCTTTGAGGCAAAATTGTACAACACCAATGGGTGACGTCATAGCTTGGTCGGATTTTGCTGGAAAACCACAAGGCGCTGTTACAGATTCACCTGTTGAGTTTTGTAAAGGTAAATCATACAAACGACGACGGAGAAAATGTATACCAATTTCTTGTGGATGAGAAAGGCTTGAAAATAGCATTCTGATGTTTGTTTGTTTGTCGCAAATTGTGCTTTCTTTGTGTATTTTTGTGCTTTTGAGATGCTAATATGCTTGTAATATTTACATTACCTTTAAATTTAATTTAACGATACCTACAACATGCAGCACTTTTCCACGGACTTGCCATGAAGGATTTTGTGTATATAATCATGTATAATTATATGTACTTGCTTTCTAAACACAGCTTCTACAAGAAGTATGTATGTACATTGTAATACTGCATGCGTTTTGAAGCTTGCCAAGTATTAATATCACCTTTGTGTATTTGTACTGAAGAAGTGTTGAAATAAATCGATTTGTATGAAAAAGCAATTATGTATGTATAATATATTAGAATACACGAAGGAAATATATCTTAAAATTTGAATATTTATGCATACATGCGCCTGTGTTGATCGGTATTATACGCGGCTCTTCTTTAAGGCGTTGAATGCATGGCTGGCGTAATACACATTGCTTTTAAATACCAACTTTAACACGTAGCACACATAAGAATGCATATCCATAATATTCAAGCATAGGAAGATTGAATCGAACTCGGAATGAAAGCATGTGGATTAATGACCTATGCACATTCCGGTAAATATCATTTATATTATTGTTATGCTAATACAAGAATGGGCCAAAGCTGCGGCATTATGACACAATATAGGAGTAAAGTAGGTCACGGTTATTGTACTGCGCCATAATGTCTGGGTACAGTGTGTCAACATTGTGACATTACGACACAATGTCTAAATAAACAGAGTCAAAGTTGAGGCATTGTGACACGATATTTGAGTAAATTTGGTCAAGGTTGTGTCACGGGGGCACAACATCTGAGTGTAAATTTGGTCAAGGTTGTGTCACGAGGACACAATATCTGAGTATAGTAGGTCAATGTTGCGTCATTGAATAAACATGGTCAAAATGAACATGGTGATGATGTTTGATGCATTATCTTAGAGAATTAGGACAAAGCTGTGGCGCTGTGACGTAAGAGTAAAATTGCTGCATGGCTTCAGCATGTGAACACAAGTTTAACTGATGCATTATGATGTGAAAGTCATACATGGATTGGTAAGTATTCTTTTGTGACATTTCATTCTTTTAAGCGTATACATTTAGAAAATAAGAAAACTTATTCATAACAGTTGACTAATAGGACATCAAGTAGATTGATGATCATGTTCAATTTTATGCGCTGCTAGATTCATTGCTTATACACAAGGAAAACTAGTTAGGCGAACCCGCCGCCGTATATAACTGAAAGATTGTTGAAAAACGGCTTTAAACCCAGTGAAAAAATGCTTAGACAGAAGTAATACAAGTATGCTAAAATGTCATGTATTTCTACCATTTCGTGAAAAGTAACGCAAGCTATGATATACATGTATTTGTTAATAAAAATCGATTGCGAGTCAAACTAATTATAATTTCTCTTATACTGATTTTGGATAAAATTAGTTACCAGCATTAGAAAAAGAAAAAAATCAACTTACCGAATCAAAAATCAGTTTGATGACAACACAATAAATGGGTTATCATAGGTCAACAAGTGTGGGTGAAACACGGACTGGAAACGCTAAAACACCTAACGTGACGGGTCAGTAGTCAGACCGGAAATGTCGGCATTTAATTAGCGTGAATCGCGATAGAAAATAGTTTGGCAAATTTAAGGTTAAGCATTTTCGTATCCTACCCTTACCCAATACCAATCACGTTTATGTGTATAGCCTATAATTTTGGAATTTGGTATTTATCATTCATGTATATTAATAACTGTAAATTTATAGTTTATATAACCCGCATAGAGAATACGATGGATGTTGGAACATGCACATGTTTCTGTTCACAATCTGTCACTTATATCTCATTTTGCAACAGTATTAAAATCACTAATGTGTGGTTATAAAGGACAAGCTTGCGTTTCAGATATGTCTTTCTAGGAGACAGTATGCATAACGTTCGTGGAAGTTTTGTAAACTTGCATTGACTCAGGGACGTGGTATCTAAGTAATGTGATTGCTGTATTTCGGACCAAGCTGTTTGCATACGAGCAATATGTATACATGAACGATAATATACAGATATATAAGAATTAAAAGAATAGTATGAAACTTGTGATTTTATCATCTAATTGCCAGTAAGTATGTAAGACTGTAAGTGATACAACATTAAATAATGATTAACAATCTTCACGTATAATTATTATATACAGAAGACCTATATCTAGTTCCATTTGTATGTATTCTGTAGAGCTAACATATCGTTATAATCATATGAAAGTCAAATCGATTTATGCAAGTATTTTCTTTTCGTCAGAATGTCCGGGTCTTTCAAAAATTGATTTTGGGAAAGCAACGTTTTCTGGACTTACAGCGGGATCAACTGCTTCTTACTCCTGTAATCGTGGATTTCAACTGTCAGGGCGAAAGGATAGACTCTGTTTGGTGACCGGAGAATGGGAAGGCATAGAACCAACATGTGCACGTGAGTCACCCGACACCGTATTTACAGGGACTGAGTAACAATTTTAAAATGTGCAGTTTTGTTATACCAAAACTCTTTTAGTGAATAGTTTATTAAATCAAAAGTCAGTTTACGTTTGATGAACTTTAAAAGCTATTTTTCGCATTCATCAGTTGGACGAGTCAATTTTGAGTTCAGTCCCTATAAAGGTAATCTATCAAACTTATTTGTTAATGAAAATCAGTTCATACAAATGAATTTGTATGTATACCAATCAGGTGGCCGACATTTTTTCTATAAGGGTCCTGAAAAAATATGCTACATTCTGTTATGACCAAAGGATGTTGTTATTTTATGTGTGGATACAAAATTTCCAATGCTATAAACAGCGCATTCTTTTCCGTCTAAATTTTTTATTGAATTTTTGTACAGTTTAGCAAATCTATTTTTCCATATACAGTGTGCCCATATCACGTGCCTCTGACGTCATTTTTTGGTAATACGGCAAGCAAAGCTGATCAATAAATGGGAAAACGGGAAAAGTGTATTTTACCGAACTCAATTTTGCAGAAAAATATAGTTTTCCCGATTTCGGGCAAACACTGTTCATCTATCAAAAAACCCCATAATATTGCGCTTGTAATTCACACTTTTGGCCTTAGCCTCCGCATTTTTGCCATATTTGATGAAGAAATAATGAACTTACGTGAAGTTGAAGATTTCGAATCGAGCGGTTTGTTGATAAACTTTACCAAAAGTCACGTGATATGGGCATACGACATATAAAACTACGCATGATTACTCTCTAATTGAGTGAAGAACTTCAGTTTAATAATTTGACATCTTCTATAACGCTTGCTTCTCGCGTGCTATTCTGCCACAAACACCCTTATTACACACTGCTCGTTAAGTAGTTCTTTTAAGATGATGGAAAATGAAAATAGCGGTATTACTACATACAGATAATTGCAATCAAACTTGAGTACACGACAACCAGTGAACAACGGCCATTATTTGGCAAGCATACATATTTATACAACATAGACCAAATAATGACCTGAATAAATGACCACTGTGTATACCAGTATGTCACTTTATTTGCCTCTGTCCACAGGTTTAACTGTATCAATTTGAAAATAATATACATATATACAATATATCCCGTAAAATATTTTTCCATATATATATACAGTCAAACCTGTAAATAAAGGCCACCCTTGGGAAAGAGAAAATGTGGCCTTTATGGAAAGGTGACCTTTATTTGGAGGTCAGTTTGTTCTAAATAATAAACGTTTTTTCAAGGAATGACCTTTATCCACAGGGTAGCTTTTATTCGGAGATGGCCGCAGACACAGGTCAGACTGTCATGTAAGTCACATAGATAAGTTCTTGTTATGTATATGCTGTTTGGCTTATATAGGTTTATTTCATTTGCAGGAAGACAATGTCCGGTACCAGACACTGTTGAAAAGGGGTGGTATACAGGTACTAGATATACTTTTGACAATCGTATCCGCTACGCATGTGAAGTAGGCTATAAACTGGTCGGTTCGGAAACAAGATATTGCGGTGAATTCGGCTTCTGGGAGGAGGACGCACCAACGTGTGAGCGTAAGTTATCAAAATAATTTTGCTACTTCCCGAAAAGACACTTTTGCCTTTTTGCTTTTCTCAAAGACTCTTGAAACTTGGAATCTCTGGCTTGAACGTACATGTATATCAGTTTTATCAGTCAAAACTTTTTCTACACTTAGTCAGACAAAAACATTCTTACTAAACATTCATTCTTTTATTATGCAAAATTTGTGACTTAGAATCTAATACAAATGTACTAGTATTTGGTCGAAAATATCATCTTAGCATGTAACAGTAAATGAGCTTTTCGGTTTGAAAATCCTTAATAATTCAATAATTCATACCGGGTGAAATTATAGATGCGAAAATAATTTTGGAAGGTTTGAGTCCATGGTTAGCCCCATCAAAGGGAAAGTGATGTAATTATATTACGTTGACAATATTTGTTAAAGCCAGTAAAGTCTAGACTTATACTTACAATGACAAACAAGATGTCCATTTTGCTTTTGTTGCAGAAATAAAATGCACAGTACCTTTGTTATCGGTAAATACACGGCTGACTAACCCTACATCTGACCAGAAATTTTCTCCAGGGGATGATGCGTTTTTTGAATGCACTCCCGGGAACAACTTCTACACGGAACACACGAGCGTCTACTGTCAACGAGATGGCACTTGGGACAAAAGCATTCCAACTTGTGATCCTCAAACGTGCAAAACACCACCTCCCATAACGTTTGGACGGTTTTTAAACCCTTCAAACTTAAAAGAATTCGCAGTAGCCTATGTCGCAAAATATGAGTGCGATTTTGGATATCGTTTCTCACTAGCAAGCAATAATCCACTGGGGCAAATTAACTGCCTACCTTCTGGCCAATGGGAACCCAATACACCTGAATGCGTCATTGTAACATGCCCAGAACCAAGTGAGATTGCAAATGGAGAATACGTAAAGACCGGCATAGAATTCCTTAATCAAGTACAGTACTCATGCAATATCGGATATGAACTTTCTCATAACAACGTCTTGGAATGCTATGAAACCGGGGAATGGAGTCCGAAGGCCCCCGAATGTATCCCGGTCAGATGTGGACGACCAGATGATATTCTTCATGGATCATTCGAAGGGACAAGTTTTACGTACACAGACAGTGTTACGTACACATGTAATCTTGGATACAAAATTGTCGGAAATGCAGTTCGAGAGTGTTTGTCAAATACATCTTGGTCCGGAAGTACACCGGCTTGCAAGCCTAAGTCATGCGGAAAACCAGTTTCACCAGATCATGGTTCATACGTGGGCCGAGATTACACATTGAATAACGAAATAAGGTATGTTTGTGATCAAGGTTATGAACTCCTTGGTTCGGAGACAAGTGTTTGTCGCGAAACAGGCAAATGGCAAAACGGTGTACCAACTTGTCAAAAAGTGGAATGTGGTATACCCGTTTCAATCAGCAATGGGTACTATGAAGGCAATTCCTTCCTCTTTGAAGATAGTATCACATACAAATGCGACAATGGTTATTATTTAGATGGGGAAGCTACACTGACTTGTTCCGCGACCAAACAATGGTCCAATGCTGTCCCTCAGTGTTTAATCATACAATGTCCAAGTCCAGTTTTTGTAGACAATGCTTATTTTGATAATCCACTCAATCTAGAATTATTCGACGTCGGTACACGAATCAGATATATATGCAATGCTGGGTATCAAATTTCATCAACTAGTTTAAATGCGTTAGGCGAAATTGAATGTTTGGAGACCGGGAAATGGGAAGCCAATCTTCCCGAATGTTTGGCAGTTAAATGTCCACAGCCATCGCCTATTCAATACGGGAATACAGTATTATCAAGTATAAACTTGGAGTACAATAGTTTTGTACGATATCTTTGCGACACTGGTTATCAAATCGTAGGAAAAGAAACGTTAACATGTGAAGGTGATGGAACATGGTCAGATGAACCTCCAATTTGCCAGGCTAGTGCCTGTGTAGCTCCAGAGTTTATACTGAATGGCAAATTTAATTACAAGGATCTCAATCTTGGTTCGGTGGTACGATATGAGTGTAACGAGGGCTATGAATTGGTTGGTCTTGAAGTTCGTCGGTGTCTTGCTAATCTAACTTGGGCCGGTTCTGATCCAACCTGCAAGCCAGTTGATTGTGGCGACCCTGGCGAGATAGACAACGGTCGAGTAACTTTTGAAGACACCCTGTTCCAGGCTACTGCATCATATGAATGTAATGTGGGTTACCACACAGTTGGGGATATTACGCGAGTTTGTAATAAAAACAAACAATGGAGTGGCTCTGCGCCAATATGTCAGATAGCACTATGCGACAAACCATCCAAAATCATTTCGAATGGTCGAATGATAGGAGATGTATTTACCTATGGTTCCGAAATAAAATATGAGTGTGATCCTGGTTATGTCATGATAGATGGATTAAGTACACGACGCTGTCTCGCTTCTGGACAGTGGGATTCTCCTATACCTGTTTGTTCAGCTGTTGAGTGCCCTAGACTGGACGTCAGAAATGGATTCGTTTCAGGTAATTTTGATACTTTCGCAACATTATGAGTAATTAGGATCTTATACTTAAGGAAACGTGTATTCATACACACATTAAACAGATGAACACGATGATTATCAGGTCGAAAAAAGACTACTTGTAATACTATCATTAATAGATATTGTATAAGAGTGGACTGTTTTCTTTTGGTACTCAGTATGTTATGATTTTCCACTTAAACTATTTGTTTATGAAATTATACAATACGAAATATACGTATAATATTCAGTCTTATTGATCATTATTTTAAATACAGGATTCCAAACAGAATTCGGGACAACACACACGATTACATGTCGCCCTGGATACAGACTAAAGGGAGCTTCGACTCGTACATGCCAAGCGGATGGCACATGGAGTGGAGCACAAACACAGTGTATCAAGTTCAAATGTCCGCGGTTGAAGTCACCAGTAAATGGACAGGTGCTAGTGAGGGGTGCATCCGCCTCATATAGATGTATAGACGGTTATACCATGAATGGTCCCGCCACAAGAACCTGTCAAAGCAATAACACATGGAGTGGTACTGCTCCGACTTGCGAGCCGAAGAAATGCCCGGATATTTCAAAGGAGCGTTTTGAAAACGGCCAGATGAATGTTGACGGTTTGGAGTATGGTTCTACAGTACTTTTTGAATGTAATCAAGGTTATTTACTAGAAGGTGATCGTACAATGGAATGCCAGCAGGATGGGACGTGGATTGGTAAAATTCCATTCTGCAGAAAGAAGACCTGTTACCCCCCATTCGCCCCCGCAAACGCGGAAATAATTGGCCAGGATCGTTCATTCGGTGATAGTATAATGTATAAGTGTGATGAAGGTTACAGAATTGTTGGTAATGTGGAAAGAACATGCTTAGCTGATAGTTCTTGGTCAGGGTCGGCACCGAGCTGTGAATTTATTATTTGCCCAACGCCTGAACCAAATGTGAATGTTAGGGTTACAGGATTTACTTACACTTATGGTAGTGTACTAGATTACAAATGCAATGATGGTTATATTCTTGACGGTCCGCTTCAGAGAACATGTACTCAATCTGGTGAATGGTCTGGTAAAGAACCAGTCTGCATAAGGAATGAATGTCCTCGACCGGGTCAATTTCGAAATGGAAGGATCCAACCGACTGGCTTTGGGCAAGGGGCTAGTCTAACCTATGAGTGTAACGAAGGTTATGAACTGGATGGCAATCAAGTAAGGTTTTGTTTAAGTGGCTTGCAATGGTCGGGTGCAGAGCCAACTTGTACAAAAGTCAAATGCCAACTTCCACCTCCATTATTAAACGGTCGGTATGATGGGAATGAATTCTATTATGGAGACGTCGTGTCCTACACTTGTGATGAAGGTTTTACTTTAGCTGGTGAGGCTCGACGACGATGTTTATCGGTTGGAAAATGGGGTGGAGCGGATCCGTCTTGTATCAGGAGGTCATGCGGACCACCTCCATTACCGAGGAATGCGAAGTATAGTCTCCCAGGTGGAGAAACTGAAGGAACGTTCGAAGCAGAAGCTACTCTTTCGTGTGATGAAGGATACAAGGGAAGCGGCAATAATGTTCGGCGTTGCCTGGCATCAGGTCGGTGGTCGCAGTCTAACTTCGTGTGTGACATAGTCACGTGTCCTGATATCACAGATATTCCTAATGCACAGCTTTTAGGTTTTGGTAACCAGTTTGGAAATACTATCGATATTATATGCGATGAAGGTTATTATATAGTTGGAAATGCCAAAATACAATGTCAAGCCAATGGAGAGTGGGACTATGAAGTCGAGCCAGTTTGTAAGGAAAGAGGATGTCCAGACTTACCATCACTAAGCAACGGTGTTGCTGATTCTAAAGAAACATCAGTAGGAACTGTCGTCATTCAGAGTTGTAATGAGGGTTACAAGCTACAAGGGACTGGACGAAGAATTTGTGAAAAGGGTGGCTATTGGAGTGGTTCCGATCCGTTCTGTAGACTTATTACCTGTCCATTTCCACCAACTGTGAAGAACGCGATACCATTAAATGCACTTACACAGTATTTGCACAATTCTAAAGCTAGATATTCTTGTGAGGTAGGTTACGAAATTTCCGCGGGAGATTCAACATTGACATGCTCTGATACAGAAGAATGGGTCGGAACTGTTCCTACATGTTCTCTTGTACAATGTGGAGAACCTACAGAGATTCCAAACAGCAAGGTTGCTGTGGCGTCTTACAATTACCAAGGTGAAGCGCAATATCTATGTTATTTGGGTTATAGAGTGAAAGGTGAATCAGCAACAATACGTTGTAACGAGAATGGAAATTGGGAAGGGTCACTACCAAGTTGTGTACTGATAGATTGCGGTGAACCTCCTCATGTTGCTAATTCGGACATCGTTGGGAGTCAGCGAACTACCTTCAACAGCACAATCACATACAATTGTCAAACTGGTTTCCGTCCCGTTGGTCAAACGACAACAACGTGTACAGCAACAGGTGTGTGGTCTGGCGTTCCTCCATTATGTGAACCAGTGTCGTGTGGACCACCGCCTGAAATTCCAAACGCGATTTATGTTGGCAGCGATCACTACTACAGATCCATAATATCATATACATGTTTTGATGGTTACGAAATATCTGGCACTCCAACTCTTGAATGTGCGTATGACGGAGCATGGATTGGTGCAAGACCGTCATGTGAGTTACAAACTTGCGGCCCACCACCTGTTTTCCCACACTCTTCAACTACTGTAACGAACGAAGCTCGGATAGGAAGCATTTTGACATATGAGTGTAATGATGGATTCTATTTAATCGGTGCGACTATAGCAAAATGTAGCAAGAGCAAGAAGTGGGAATATGAAGGTGATACTCCTGGATGTGAACGTAAAGACTGTGGAAAACCTCCGTCAGTTAAGTACGGGGTGGAAAGTTTCACAGACACTGTGTATGAGTCAGTCGTAAAATATCAGTGCGATGAGGGATACATGTTTCAGGCAAGTTCTGAAATGGAATGTGGATCTAGTGGTGTCTGGGAAGGAGAGATACCAGTATGTGAACCTTTGTATTGTTATGATCCGCCACGTGGAAGAGGTTCTGAATACATGGTCGTTAGCGGTAACAAGTAAGACGCCATACTATTAAATTTGGATTAATATTAATTAATTACTGAATGAAATATCGATGTTTCTGCAACATTGACGTTTACATTCTTGAATTTATTTTTATCTTACTAAGGAATCAAGTCAAATTCTTAATATATTACGAATACTAGGAGGATTTTCATTAACATCACACAATATGAGAAGTTATTACGACTTATTATGCACATACACGAGCCACTATAATAAAATATTTACTTACATAGCAGTACTTACTTCGACTTGTGACGCAGTCATAACCATGCGAGATATGTTCTTGTTTCGTATTTAACTTCAATAAATAAAACTTTTTACTAATCCCTTTTATTGTAAGGAATATTCAAGTTTTTCTTCATTTCATCATCTTATAAACCAATAATAAAATTATTTATATATTCTACTATTTATTGTTTTTATTATTACAGTTATTATTTTGGTGGAGTTGTGGTGTACTCTTGTCAGAAAGGATACACACTGGTCGGTACGTCTACATCAGAATGTCTGAAGACTGGTCTTTGGTCAGCGGACCCTCCTCACTGTGACAGTACGTTGATTTTTTCCGGCAAGGGAGAATATTTGTTAATCATAAATTCGTGTTGTTTTTATTTTTTCTGCCTATAGTAGGTGAAGTATTTCCTTTGAGTTTGGTAATCTTTCCCAAGATCTTAATTAGAACAGTATGTACGTAATTAGTAATGTTTTTGGTATTTTAAACATAGATAGATTTATAGTTCTATATAACAAAATTATACCATACTTTCGTATTGAACATACTGTATGAAACTAAAGCATATTTTCCCAAATTGAGACTTATGTACAGAATTCTACACTTTTGTGAGTTGGAAGAAATTTAAACAAACTTTTTTTAAAAAAAAGTCAGTAATAAAAAATTAAAATTCTTTCTAGGAAAACGGTGCAAACCATTGGTCCTTCCAAAGTTTGGGCTGACGTTGAGTGGAGATTTGAAATCTGGCAATTACTACGGTGACAGGATAACATTTGGATGTAATGATAATTATTACATTGAGGGGAAAACTGAATTGGAATGCTTGGAAAATGGCGAGTGGAGTTCGACGTCGCCAGTTTGTCGTCCAGATATTGGTTCGTAAATTGCTAATAATATTCGTATTGGCGCAAATATATTTTTTGTTTTTATGTGACATTGTCACTGGATTAAACGCCGTTTCTCAACAATTTTGCACTTATATACGACTGCTGGTTCACCTAACCAGTTTTCCTGAACTGTACACTAACCAGTACTAATTTACTCTTCCACAAGGAGCGGGCAACTTCTCCACATATGGAGGAAAATCGATATTTTTGTCAAATTTTCATAGAAGAGTATGACCTATCGCGACCGGGATTTGGACCCGGATCTCCGGGTTACAAGACCATTCTCTTCTATGAAAATTTGACAAAATTGTCGATTTTCCTCTATATGTGGAGAAGTTGCTCGCTCCTTGTGGAAGAGTAAGTTAGCACTGGTTAGTGTACAGTCCAGGAAAAAAACTGGTAAGGTGAAGCCGCCGCCGTATATACATGTTACTAAAAAATATTTTGCTTCAACCCGATGAAAAAATCCTGATTTACAAAAGATGCGGGTATAAACATTTTTGAAACGAAGTTATTTATTTGATGACTCAAATCCGAGTAAAAAAACATAATAGGGAGAATTTTAATGATGAATGTTTCCCCTCCTGTTTTAGGTGCATTGATATGTGATCCAGATACGGGAATCCCTAATACAAGACCCTTATATAGTGCCGGAGCTTCTGGTTGGACTGAGGTTCTTCAGTGCGACACGGGATATGCTGCCCAAGGCGATATGTCCGTCACTTGTCAAGAAGATACGACTTGGACAAAACCATCTGGAAAATGCACAAGTACTTTAATATTGAAATTTAGTTATTTTCAAGGGGTTTAAAAACTCACCAACAGCCTGGATTTGTGCCAGCTTTTTACGATGGCAGAAGATCCCAGGTTGAACCACTAACCTTTAGTAAGCTAGCTGGACAGCTGTGAACTTATCTTGTCTCAAGAGGGATTCGAAGTAACAGCGGTCAGGGACTTTAACTACTAGAGCATGGTGGCCCTTCTTGAGTTATTAAACTGTGTTTATGAAACATATGACCATCAAGCAAACTTTTAATAAATTAAAACAACCGCTCTTAAATAATGCTCACCATCTACGGTGTAATACTAGTAGTTGTTGTATTCTATGATTTCAATTTTCAATGAATTATCAAGAATGTTTCATTGACTTTAATACATGTAGCTAAAGCAAAGTAAGTTGCACGCGTATAAATACATTAGGTATAACTTGCTAACGCGTGATAAGGTTTTGTATGAGAAAATATGCTGGTATTTTAACATAGGAATAAAATATAACCCCTTCTGACTTGATAATCGGTGGAGACAAATACAGTGCAACTTCTCCAAAGCAACACCCTTGAGAGAAGCAAAATGATGTTGTTGAGAGTTTGTTGCTCTAGAGAGGTTAAATCAATAGTTAAATCGTACAGTTGTAAGCCGTTGTTGAAGGGAAGTTGTTGCTCAAGGTCCACTCTAGAGAGGTTGCACTGTATTTTAATCCGAGAACATTTGAACCATTTTAGGAGTGTTCTGCGGTAAACCACGACTGAGGGACTTTGTGAATGTTGTACGTATTAGTGGAGGGTCATTCTTCTATGGAGACAAGATAAGCTTTAAATGTAGGGCTGGGGTAGCCCCTGCTAGATCTCCACCAGTGATCACGTGTCTGTCTGATGGATCCTGGGATGGTGAAGTTGCTTGTGGAGGTAACTGCAGGCTCATAGTCTTGTTGTGCATCTGCAATTTTACGCTATAATATAACAATAATTAATTATAATCTAAAATGTTTTATATTTTCTGATCTCAGAATTTCAGTATTTCTATTCACGAACAAACAAGTCAGGTAATAAGCTTAAAACATGTTCCCAAATGGATTTTTATGTATGAAATCTACATTGACTCTTGTTCTAGCGGCACAAATACCTTTGCGTTCACAATTTTAATGAACAGAATTGACCTTGTCATCTAGGACCATGCATACAATTGTACGAGTATGTAATAAGTTCCTCATTATATACATCAACACATACTTTAACGAGAAATTTAGAACAAAAATACAGATATTGAGGGTTTTTTTTCATACGACGCATAATTTTGATGCTAATTGTAGTAACATGCAAGAGGCCCTGTCAGAATGGCGGTATATGCCTGGGATTGAACAGATGTAAATGTCCTACAGGATATGGTGGATCAGTGTGTCAGAAAGGTGAGTGCTGACTACAACAATCACCTTGTGCAACAAGTTGTTATTTATGTATTTTTCAATTCTTAGCTATTTATACATTAAGAAATCTCCCTTTTATGTCCGAGAAACACTCTTTCTGGCGGAACCATGTTTAGCTCGTCTGTTTCGAAGGAAAATTCGAGCTATTAAGATCGCTGCGTCGTCGTTGTTGTCGTGTAAAAACTTTAATGTCGCCCGTTACTCTTTAAAAGATATCAACACGACACTTGGAATTCTTGATTGTCATGACAAGGCACAGTTGCACGACAAGGGGCATTATTCTGAAAGCTATATTTTTATAGTTATGCGCCTTTTTTAACTCAGAATTTTGGTCAAAATTCCATATTAAACAGAATAATGTAAACCAGACGAGCGTTCGTGCCGCTCTGTGGAGCTCTTGTTATGTAACACGTTGTTCCATTCACCAAGGTCTATTTTGTGGAGTATTGTCGATGAAACAGTTATTTCCAATTATTTATTATAATATTTAAATATGCTGAAAATGTGCCTTTTGTTTTATATCTATAACTCTGAAAAAAAACTAGCTTGATGAGATCAATAAAATGAACCAATAGTCCTAATGGACAAATTTCATCAACAATTGTGATTAGTTAACTGAAAATCTAGCTGGTAGCTTTTACGAGCAAGTCGATGTATATCGTTACCTAGGTTAATGAAACATTCAAGCTTCATTACTGTACAACGTAACTTTGAATTACAGGTTCGTGAACTGAATATTTCCCCTATAGATATCTTAACAAAGGATCTTTGTATACTTTTCACTTTTTTCAGCAATTTGTATTCTACCATGTTTGAATGGCGGAAAGTGTACATCTCCATATTCGTGCACCTGCCGGGCTGGGTATGATGGCTCCAGATGTCAGACAGGTAATCTAGGATACAGCATATTGATGTAGAGTTTAAAAAAACATTTAATTACTCTCTCTGAGTTTAAATACATGTACATTGCAACCTCTCCAGAGCGTTCCTCTTGAGCGAGCAACAACCTCCCTTTAACAGAAGGGTGATTTTTCCTGTGGCACTATTTAACTACTAATTTAAACTCTCTAGAGCAACAACCTCTCAACAGAAACATAATTTTGCTTCTTCCAAATGGTGTTGCATTGGAGAGGTTGCACTGTAGCCATGAGCGGTAAGTCTGTATCTATAGAAGTCATAATTAATACAAATTGTAAGTAATTCGTTTAGTTTTGAATACATCTTACTTTAACATCACTTTTGAAACTTAATAACACAAAATAATCTAGATTATGACAATGCCAAGTATAATCATACAAGCTGAATTAAGACTAAAAATATTATAATTTTCGGAAACTACAATACCACATATTTGACTAAATGTGTTTTTCACCTCTTTTCCTTATAAATCTGTGTTATACCTAATACATGTGTATATATTATCTTTTCATAAATAGATGATCTTAAATTTAAAATTCGTTGAAACATAGTTTAGTTCATATTTTACAGAAACAACTGAATAGCCATCTATGAGATAATGCTTATATCACGATCTTACAGAATCCTATAGTGTCCACATTAAATTTCGTTAGTACTACGCGATAATTACTTTTTAAAGGCGATAATAATCGCCTGATTTAGAAATCAGAGACACCTATACCTGCCCTAACCCTTACCCATCAGGCGACAATTATCGCCAATCGGGCGATAATTATCGCTTTTAGAACGATAAGTACCGCGTGGTACCGGCGAAATTTAATTTGGACGCTATAAGATTCTGTCGGATGTTGTATTTCAGCTATTTGTAAGAAGTCTTGTCAACACGGAGGAACTTGTATCAAACCCAACAGATGTCGCTGTCCTTACCAGTACAAGGGAGCTTTCTGTGAATACAAGAAATTTTAAGGGCCATCAAATGCATTGAACATTGTTTTATACAACGTGTATACTTTCGTTAACTTGTGAAGTGAACATGTGAATCAGAATATATATGTGAAACATAAATTGTTGTACAAAAAATAGTTGTTTGGTAGAAAACAAATTGAATAATCCGCATATAAGTGGAGTGCGCTTCAATTGATGTGGGTAGATTGGCTACACTGAGTAGCAGAGAGCTTCTTCCTTGGTGAATACGTTTGTGATGTATTTCATACAAAATTGCACAGTCAGTTCTGCTCTTAAGGATATATATTTTATATAACCTATTGACTGATATTATAAAGTCAATGTACTATGCACCCTAATCTAGATTAAATACAAATATATAGGTTAATTGTACATCTGCTGTAGTCACGGTTATATTTACACTCCAAATATCATACTTCTAGTGAGTTTTATTATTTTATAACTGAGTTAAAAGTCATGAATAGACTTTTCGTCTTATTCTTATTGTATATTGATTATATTGATTGTATAAAACACCACAAAGTTGGAACTACAAATATATGTTTTTACAAACCACCCAACTCGGGAAGAAATTTTCGAATTTCAAAAAAAATATAGTTTCAAAAACATAAAAAATCTGGTATATCTATACAATCTGACTCATTTCTTTTTATTACAATCTTACAAGCACAATATCCCCGAATACTAGGAAGCATAAAATATATGTGTATATCAATATATCTGTCTGTTATAATTGGATAGAACACTTGATCTTAACATAGAGGGTTTATAATGCGTAGTATAACAAAAAGGAAAACTTGACAAGAAAAAAGTACAACCATCAAAAAAGTTGTCTATCATCTGTGCTTAAGGAAAGTTATATAATACTAAAACATAATGACAGTTTTCCGGGTTATACTTGAAATTTCATTGGTACAGACCGAAAATAAAGATCATGGGAAACAAGACCATATTAATTTCTCATCTACAAAATTCACTTGTATAAAGGCCATTCGGTAACGCGCATAAATTGGTGTAAAATATATATCTTGTGTAATTTACCGAGGGCGCAACACAATACGCACGAGCGTATAGAACATTCCGCAACGTAAGTTGCTAAGTCAAAATATCGTATGATGAGTTTTCTCTAGATCTGCGTATAAACATTTCATTCCTCCTTACGCCTATGTTTACAAAGTACAAACAAGAAATGGTAAGGGTTCCAAGATGCATTTTCCTTTTCAGTACCTGCTGCGAAAGGGGAGGCAATAACACATTTTAACAAATTAATTTGCCATTCAAAAGTTGCAGCCGTGCCATTAGTCGGCGGCATTTCACAACATTAGCCTGACAGTATTGTTTTCAGACATAGGAACAGGAATATTTTGAAGCACATTTGGTCGAATACGATACTCTTTCCAACAGGTGAACAAAGGAAGCACTTTTATTACTACAGGTGGTTTTAAATATCTGTTCGACAAATGTTCAAACCTGTTTTAACAAAACTTTGAATAACAATTCTTTCATTATTTATATCAACGTCTACAAAATTACTTTGCAACCCTCGGTTAAATGCTAGTTCATATAATTTTACGTAAGAAGGAATTTGGTTTACCAACATTCAGTTTCGCACGGATGACATTTAACAAAACCAGTACTTCTTAGTTACCTATCGGTGTTTATTTGTTTCTCTACTTGTCGTAAACAATTTTCGGTATTTCCACATAATGTGAGGCTTGAAGATGGAAGACAAACATCTTTGGATACAGTATTTACAGTCATGTAGTTACGGGAAGAAATCTTCCAGCCCGAGACATTTCCGCCAAAAATACGGACGTTCGGGCGGGCAAAAAAGGCTGATTAGGCTGACATGGGTTAAATTAATATAATATAACAAAGCCGACAACGACCTGAATAGACCGTATTGTGAACAACTTGTGAAGGTTATTTATTCTTTTTTATAAAGTCAAAACATTCCAAATGCAATTTCATATTTCAATTAAGATATGATAAACAAGCAGTTGTGATGTAGGTCTTGCCCAGCTTAACTACTGCCAATACTTTAACAAATGATAAATATGGATACCTGTTATATTTCTTATTTTGATCAGAACGACAAAAATAATTTGCAATGGCGCACTGTTATACCTAAAAACTACATTTTCAGTAGGTTCTTTGATTTTCCAATTAGTTAGCAACTCGCACTAACAGGAATCAAAACAACACAATTAAAGATTTGTGACTATAAGTCTAATGGATAGTACTTACACCATACGAACTAAAATGCATTGTGTTTGTTGATACATTTACTACAAACTGTATTGCGCAATTAGGAACATGAAATAAATATCACCTGATATGTCATTGACATAATGAACATTCAACTCTCCACCTGCATCCTTGACCTACTTGACTGATACTTACATAATGTCAGGTTTGACAGCCTTAGAGTGTTTCCAATTTACAAAAAAGGAGCATGCGCTTTACCTTCTTCCTTGTCCCCCAAAGTGTTTTGTTTTTCCTGGTATAAAACATATATATCAGCAAAGATAAGGACTTAGATTAGAATCCTTTAGACACTCTCCGTAAAATGTTATATTTTGTCGGTCATTTTGGGTGATATAATGTATGCCTCGGTAAGGATTATTTTATTTGTGCCATTGATTCAAGCGAGTCACTTTCGTGGAGCACTGTTTTCTTGGTCTCCAAATAGCGATGGTTCGGTAAGATCATTTTTATTATCGTTAACTATACTCTCCTGTTTATTTTCAGGAATTTTGATACTCAAACACGTGTACCGATTTCTTATTAAACAAATTAACGCGATTTTTCATTTTTGAAGCTCCAACTGATTCATCTATACGTGTGTTATTGTTTTTATTAATTATCAGTATTTTCACTTAAAATTATACCACAGGAAGGTCAAGTTAAATATTCAGCGAAGAGATACAGTTTAAAGACCTCCGTGCCGAACTACTTTAAAACTTAAATTCCACCATTCTGTTCTTTAATAAACGCAGTAAAAAATCTTTTCATTCCTTTTAATTGTCTATCTTATCGCGCTTATGATTGTTTTCATACGCGCGCGTGCTCAGCATTCAAAAGAACCAATTAAAATAAAAGACGTCTTATATGAATTAACTAGAGAAGTACATGTACTCGCAATATCAGGTTTAAATACTAATCCTGGGAGTTTAATTCCACTTATTGCGTACAAATGCAGACTTTAAACACCACACAACAATAAATATCGTTGTCGGATATTGTTACCTTTATTTTTTTTTTAATCATAAAGCATAATTTCAGAATTGAAAAAAAAAATGTCAAGTCAGTGTGAATGTTATGGTGTCATTATTAAGAAATAACTATTGTAATAATTGCTTGCCTTTGGCCTTACAAGTTTTAATATATAATTTTACATTTTACATTTTAGGTCGATATTGACTTCCGCATATCATGGCGTCGAAGTTCAACTGGTAATTACTGCAATTCGTCGATTATATCAAACAATATTATCGTGGGAGATACAGGGGACATTGAGTGTTACGATGGTTGCTCCGGCATCTTGGGTAGTGTAAGATTTTACTGTACAGATTTCAGTGTGGAGCAAGATTGGACTACGGGAAGAAATACTATTAAATATACGCCGACCACTACAAAGTTTTCATTTGGGTAGCAATATTTTTTCTTAGACATAAATTTAGGAGAACGCGCAAACTTTTTTATTAAGTATGAAAATGGAAGTTCACTCGGCATCCAAAATGTTTTTCTACGTCTGCGTTATTTACTTTTTGAATGCGGTAAAAAATGAGCCGTTAAAATTTCGTCAAGTAAACAAAGCTTAATATTAACTACAAGGTATTATTGAGAAATGCCATATAGTTGGAAGCAATGATAAGTTTGAAATACGAACGGTTTAACAATATTGCTCAAGTTCTAATAAATCAAGGGACAAAATATGTCAATAAAATTGCTTGATTATTCTTGCCAGTTTTAAGTTGAAAATAAGCAAAGCACGCCTGTTATACTAGTTTCATATTTTTAATATGCAGTAAAACCTCGTTATCTCGAAGAGTCATCGGAATAGACTAACTGCTCGAGATAAACAAAGTGCTCGTAATAACGAGGTATTTGTTTGTTAGTTGAAAATAAATTACACACAACTAAAATAAAAAATGACAGGATTTTAAAAACTCCTCAAGATAAGTCGAGTGCTCGTGATATCGATGCTCGTAATAACGAAGTTTTACTGTATATTTGACCTATAATACATTAAACACAATTTGATTGCACAAAATTATGCTGTAGATTCTCCGGTGCTGCTTGGGTCAGTTTGAATGGCCCTCATAGTGGTTCCTGGAGTTTCAAGGCAAGTGTGGATCTGAGTCCAAGATCCGATACAGGAACCACCAACACCTCACCGACGGTTGATATGGCACCAGTCATAAGACTAAAACATGGATGTCAACACACAATCATAATACCAGGTTTTGTATTTTCTAAATTTCATGAAAATCACCTCGCAAGAAAAAGTAAATGTATTGTGAAGTGAGCATGTTCAAGGTGTATTAAATGAAAATAAAAAAATCGCGGCACTAAGTGGTTGCTGGCGTCGATTGTGGGTTTCTTTGCATGCGAATAACAGGTGCCACATGGACACATGTACTCGCTGAGTCAAACATCCAAATTTCAGCTGGCATAAATGAATTTGTGTCGATTCTGTGCAGCCCTACAAGAAAATGATATTTGTAATTATGTAGAAACTCGCAGTACAGAAGCCGTTTCGAATCATTAGAATGTCCTACTTTAAGGGTTTGAACAGTGAATCGTTATACTTCTGTACACAACAGTAAATTGAAAAAACTATTGATGGATTATTAGACTAAGTTCAAGAATTCACCAATACTTGAAAATGTTCATACGTACGTGTATTTTGTCTTGTACTGTTAATTTTACTCGAAAATACAACGCATAAAATCAGCAAATACTTCCTTGAAAGAGTCTTAATATGCTTACATGTTTGGTGTAATAACGTGATGATACTTCAGTGTTTAGAAAATCTAAAAAGGTTCAGTTCCATCGAAGACAATACATTATTTTAGAGTACGGCATTTGTTCAGGTGAGTAAAGTGAAAATTTATTCATTTTAATAAATGTGTAAAAGCAAGCATGTTTTTTTCTGTTTTAGTGAGTGATGCAGATGGTGATATTGTACGATGTCGTTGGGCATCAGGAGCTGATGAATGCGCTGATGTGTGCGCGTCTTTTCCTGGTTCATCGTTAGATGAGGTGAACATTTGTACTGACAATACTTGCGTAAAGTTAGTTCTTCAAATGACTTTCTCGTCTAGATTCATGCTCTATAATGTTTCTCGTCTAGATTCATGCTCTATAAAGTTTTTCGTCTAGATTCATGCTCTATAAAGTTTTTCGTCTAGATTCATGCTCTATAAAGTTTCTCGTCTAGATTCATGCTCTATAAAGTGTTCCGTGTTTCCTACTTTTGTGAATCATAAATGTGTCCGTAAAACGAAATCTAGAAACGTCATACGTTGCTAAATACAATTAATATATTTTGTACATACGTTCATTTTTTTAACAAAAGCAACGCCGTTTTAATTACCATAAAAGAAAACAAATGGTCATTTTTATGTTAAGTCCTTAACAGTAGACAAAAGTGGAGTAATTTTAAACGTAATATTGTCACTGAACAGTACGTGAAACTGATTGTTAAGTTATCACAAACTCAAGCTTGAATAGTAGCGTTTAAGTTGATGAACGCATATGAATTACGTAAATTGAGTTTCATAAAAATATTAAAAAAAATGAATCACTAATAATGCATGTCAAACATTTAGCTGAAGTTTTTTCTTAAACAAAACTTTATAATGTGATTCCTGTGAGCTGAAAATTGTATTTCTGTTCATTTTACACAGACGCATTGTATATTGACGTATTCAGCGAATGATGCAACAGGTTACTACGCGGTTGCCCTACAAATTGAAGATTTTCTCGATGAATCTTCTAACACACCAATGAGCAGCATACCGATGCAATTCCTTGTAGACGTGTTTGAAATGTCCGGCTCAGCATGTTCTGAAAAGCCTAAGTTTGTCCAACCAACACCGCAGGAAGGGTCATGTTACAATGCCCTGATTGGTGAAATAATGCATGTTACGATAAAAGCCACTAGCAGACAAAGGTTAGTTCCGTTTATATAATAGCATTTCTCAGTTCATTATAGCGCATATAAAACTATGGAATGAAATCAAACGTTTGATATAGATGAACCATGGTCTACAGCGTGTACACTTATCACATACTAAAGTAACGTGGTAGCCGATTGAAGCACGCGAATCATGTGTTAAAACTCTTAAAAACAAAAATATCATTATATTATATTAATTATTAAGCTGTTAAAAATAAAAAAATATTATGTTAAATTAATTATAATGTTGCGTTAATTACAATATCTGTACTATTTGCACACAAAATCAACAATCAAGCGTCAATTTATGCTCCGAAACGCATTTATAATTCCACATGCCATTGACAATTAAAAAAAAACAATATAATTTATCGTGTAAATTACCTCCAATAAACATCACTGTATTTACTCTAGGCTGAGGAGCATCACCACAATATCCGCTGTTGGTATGCAGAGATCATCCGAAGTTAAATCACAAGATTCGTCAGTATTTTATATATCAGTAAATGTCACGTGGACACCGTCACAACATGATACTGGAAAGGAACACTCGTTGTGTTTTTATGCATCTGACGAAAACGGGTGATCTTATTTTTTCCCTTTTTTCCTTTAATGAGAGTCATTCATACATTTGGCAACCAACTGCAGGAATAATGATCCTTAAATTTGAAACAGAAAAAGTCAATACCAAAACTTTTTGAATTGTATTAAAAAAGACGCTACGTCTATTTTGTCCTTTTTCTATCCTATAATTAATATTTAAAGGTGAAAATGAATGACAAAATTCTCTGCTAAGAAACTATTTTGAATACAAACTGTAAAACTCTTGAGATATCTTATATTGTTTTTCGTATTTTCAGACTGGTTAGTGACATTAGATGCATCCATGTACCTGTATCAGGTGCGTAAATAAACAAATCAATTAACAAATGTAACATAATTCAAATTAATGATAAGTATTTGATTCATATTGAGGATGCTGAACTACTAATAGATCCGGTATGGATAATTCAGGTAGATTTTCAAACCGATAGTAGCTTATCTATTTCTAGACACTAAATGGAAAGGTGGAATACTACAAAGATTTTAAAACGAACATCTGTAACTGAAGAAAATTAATCTTGCAAACTGGACATGGTACCGTCAGAAAGAATGGTCATCTTACAAAATATAAAAAATCATTTTATAAATGCATCAGTATCGATGTCATGGCAAGGAAATATCATGTAGGTAAAACACTTTTCAAACACGTATGGTATACTTGTGTTGTGGTTTGAAACTCGCGTGGAGTTACAACTGTATAAATACGGGTATTACAAATATAATTGTCATAGCCTGAAAACAAAAATGACAAATCACAAATCATTTGGTTTATTCAGTTGGAAGACCTAAGATAACAAGTGTTACACGAAAGGGGTCAGCAAATACTTGGGAATTAAGATTTAACCAAAAGGCAAGTATAGAAAATGAGGGTAAGATATAGATGAAAATGATAAAAAGTTAAGCAAGTACACTGACAACTTTACACAACTCCAGATATTTTAAAAAAAACGACCTCACTAACTATCAATTAATTTTAATGAATGATCTAAATGATGTTTTTTTTGGCGGACATTGTGTTTTTAAACCTTTTTTTAGTTTTGTGGGAATAGTGTTGTGTTATGTGTATCTTGTACATTGTGCAGTATTTAATTCCAACTGCATCAGCTTTGTTGGAAGTGTTTGAGAAAGAAACAGGTAACAAAGTCTACCAAGTTGATGTCTACAACTCCGCAGAAGTTGATTTCGATCCTGAGAATAAGAATATGTCGGTAACATTCAACTTCACATTTCAACGTACTGCAAAATATTATGTCTTAATATCCGGAGGTAAGTTTTTAGAGTAAGTATAGCGACCCGGTGCTATATGGGATATATAAATACTTAGCAAGTGAACATGTGTAGATGTATCATTTGCATTCTGTGTGTTATGTCATGCTGTTTTATATCCTGGGTAAAGAAGTGCTTACAACGGTGCTTGACGCTTAATATAATCCGGAAATGAGCCCCGATTAACAATCTGAGACACTAAGCCGCATTCTCAAATTTGCTACGAATCATAATAATATTGCAGAAAGCTTCAGGACTTTTTACCCCCCCCCAAATAAAATCCCGCATTTCTCTGGATATGTTTATCTACAAAACAGTTCTTCGATGAATTCTCTTCTTTTAGTTAAAAGAATGAAGTTACCTTCAGTTTGGTACTCGTCTAGTGTTTGAAAAATATATATTTAAGATCAAGTCTGGTAAGTGCTTTGTGTCATAAGTATAAAAAATCAACCACTAGAAAAAAATAAACAGACAAGTCATATAGTTCAAATTCAGTCAATTGTTGAATCACAAACGATTTGGTTATGTATGTGTATACAGAAAACACGTCCGTCATAAGAAAATACGTGAGGGTAAAAATCATTTCTTGATAGAATTTAAAGCATTTTGAGAATGATCCCAAGTCATATGAATGCATTTGTATGTCTAGAGAGTTTGTAACTATCATTATACGTATACAACGTCTCCAATATGTCAAGTAATGTACTTTCAATGAGAACAATTTTTTCTCATATTTTCAAGCATTACAAAGCGTGTAAAGTTTTTCAATAGCCAAGCATGCTTGCCTGATGACTGTTGAAAAATTATTACATAGATTCTTGATTTTATCCTAAATTTTGTATTTTAGTCAAAATAACATTATTGAACAAATAGATTTTTTATCGGCAAAATTAAAATGTAATTTCGGGGAGACGTTAGTTTATTGTAAACTGTGTTTTGTGCCTGTACTGTTTGTGTATTATGCTTGTTTTCGCATGATACTAGTAGATTATCACATTAAATACAGATGCATTGTAAATATTTGTCACGTCAGGTTTTCATAATATCGGTCAATAATTACAGGAATAGTTGGGCGGAAAACCAGCTGTGGATCCCTGTCAGAACCTGTGGATGATGACACATTCTGGGAAATCGACAATAGTAAGTGTTATTCATGTGCTTTATATAAATCTTATAGACGACCATACAGTAAAACCTCGTTATCTCGAGGAGTTATCGGAACAGTTTTACTGTATATACAGTAAAACCTCATTATCTCGAGGAGTTATCGGAACAGACTAAAAACTCGAGATAAACGTAATAACGGAACGTTTTTTGTTGAAAATTATACACAATTAATAACTAAAATACTGACGGGACTTTAAAACTCCTCGAGATAAATTGGGTGCTCGTGATATCGATGCTCGTAATAACGAATTTTTACTGCAATATAATTTTTATAGTATTTGAAAACGTTTTGTGTGCATATCTACAAATATTGATTCAGATTATTGTGAGTACATGTTGAACTTCAATATTTTAGATTTAGTGACCAGTTTACTGTATTTCAGATTTTCTGGTAAATTAGTGTAAATAAATTCAAATTAAGATTTATCGAAACTTTACGTTGAAAATGAGTGAATTTGCACACTGTGGTTTATCCTATTTTCAATTGACTCAGACAAAAGTAAAGCTTTATTTAAACATTGTTTCAGACGAAATGTTTAAGTTAAACAAACCTATAAAGCAAAACCACATGAATTATCCTTAAATCTATAAAGTAACTTGGCTGTTTGAATTAGAATCTGTTTACAAACAGCTGTACTCGTCATCAGCCCTTACTTATAAAATATTTCCATAAATTAGGGATTGATTGCGGCTGTCCAAGGAGTATTGAGAACGGTACGATAAATGCCACAAACGGAACATTTTATCCCAGCGTGATTACTTACCAGTGCGACAGAGGGTTTTCACTATGGGGTGCTCGAACTCGTGAATGTTTGGAGCATGGAGTGTGGTCCGGATGTGATCCTGTCTGTAAATCACACGCATCTGTGATGGGTATATATCTTTTTATGCTTGAAAATAATAGGTATCGCTGAATGAAAGAGGCTCGAATCCCATTGGGCGACGTTCTTAAGCAGCCGGGAGGGTAGCCGCTATCTACAGCCAAACCTGTGTTTGAGGCCACCTCCGTATACAGACCACTGTGAATAAAGTCAATCCTTTGATTATTTAGAACAAACTAACCTCCGAGTAACGGCAATGAAGGCCTCATTTTGTCTTTCCCTAGGGTGGCCTTTGTTCAATTTTGATTGTCTGTAGACATTTTGTCTTTCCCTTGGGTGGCCTTTGTTCAATTTTGATTGTCTGTAGTTGGTGTGGAAGCCTTTTGTGTTTTGTTGGTGAACCGGCGGATTGTTTTAGAGCGATATCCAAGCATACTGTCAGCAGTTCTTACTAAGTATTAAAACACAGTATAGAAAAATGAAAACTGGAACGTCATTTTTGTATCAAAAATAATTTATTCCTAACCATATTTTGATAATTAAAGACCGTTAAACAAAAAATAGTAAAGATATCACTTCTTTTTATCCTGCATGGGCTATAGATATCATACATTCGATCAGTTTTGAATTTTAGGGCCTAAATTAGGAAATATACATTAATTAAAATCAGTCCTAGCTACTGGCTTACTTCATCGAATAATTAAACCGTTGACGAATTATGAAATACAAGTATAAAGGCCAGTCTTTATTATTACTTACTAGTGTTTCAACTTATTGTCTCTGATTTGCCGATTATTAAAAATAAAGTAATTTACTTAATTTCAGAGTTTTTCGTGAACTCTGTCAGAATGGCTTACAATACGATACAAAGAAGGAAGCCTTAGAAGCTATCAGTTTGGATAAGATGTACGTGACAACGGAACATGGTACAAAATACTACACCATGATGATTTTTTATTTTACTATTGATTGTAGTTATCGCTCTATTTAGATCATAAACTTGTCCAGGGCATGATTGCAAGTATTTGGAGTACTTATGGCACACATTAAATGAATTATTATACTGTCATATAACTATCGTAAATCCAGTTTCCTAATTAAATGATCACTAGTTGACAAACACTGGTGGATCGTGTGTTATATGTTCTGGACACAATCTTTAAACATCAAAGGTATTTTGACTCTCAAAAATTAGGTATTCAAGTGTTTCTTTGGAAAACTGAAGATAGCATTACAGTTATAAAGACTTATTTGTCTACTTCAAGACCGTATTCTATGGAAAAATGCAAAGCGATGTAGGGAAACAAAATTTGCTTTTTGAAATATCTCTGTATGGCTGAATTTCACTGATACAATTATGATTTAAAAAAGTTAAATGTAATTAGAATATTTTTATGCGTCCTGTAGCAACGTCCCGTGACCCTACTGTAGTGAAAATCATTAAAAACAAGTTTTAGAAGCCAAACATCTTTAAGTAAAATTGCTGAATATATTTGCTGAATATATTGTTGCACTCACACACACACATATATATATATATTGATTTTGCCTCTGTAATCTCTATTGTTTGGGTGGATTCATATGCGCAAATCAATTAATGTAACTATGTTTTTCTCTGTCATTCATATTTTGATTCATTATTTATATTACAATGATATATATATATATATATTTGTCATTTATTCATCAACTTTATATTGTATTTTTACAATAAAACCAACTACAGCTATATACTTAAAATATATTGCAGCTTCATTCATCTACTGTAACTGACATTCATGTTAAAAGTTTGTTTAACTTCACCATATATTCACTCCCTTCATTTGATGCATGATGGATGAGACACTTTTGTATCAATTACAAATACATATTATACAAATAGATTGATTTATTTGACATTTACCATATAGTATTATTAGTAAATATATTATAATTATATATTATAGTTATTTCATAAATATAGTTCTAATACAGATAGATATTTTGTTGTGGCATTGTATCAAATGTCAGAAATGACATTGGTTGGATACCAAGCTGTTCATTCAACATAAGATTATGTTTGAATCTCACGATTAAAACAATCTCATGAGTACAAAGTAGAAGCTTGATGTGTGAAGAATATTTGGCCACTCCAAACCCGGTGACTGATTATGCATTTTATATCGCTCTTGTGTTTGTAAATGTTAATATACTTGCAAGTATATAAAGTTTAATACAATATATCATTATAAAGCTTTTAATTTGAAGTTCTGTTGTGTTTTCTTTGTAAATATTGACCACTTGTTAAAATCTTGATGATATCTTGGCGATATCATGCTGTATAGAAAGCATCTTTGTTACGTCTGAATATAAGAAAGATTGTCTATTGTCAGCATTTAGTTTTACGCGGCTTATCAACAGAAATCCAGCTAAATATGGCGGGAAGTTTATCTACTGTATAAATCCAGTCCCCCTCATTCCACAAACAATTTACAGTATCATTTTTTCCATTATTCATGTCTGAATCAGAGATGGGATCGAGGGCATTGGATGTAGTACCTTCCGTCAGGTTGTCACAGAATAGTAATGGAATGTCTAGTAAGGGACTGAACCCGTGATTGTTTAATGAACAGCACAGCTCTTTAATAACTGAAGTTATCTGGGGTGAGCTGATTACATGATGGGCCAAGCGAATTTAAAACAGGGTTTTTATGTTACCCTATATATATATATATATATATACTAAACACTAGAACGCGGTATATATATATATATAATAGATGAGTACAATGATTTGTAACAAACACACCCCGCGGCCGCGTTCTAGTGTTTAGTGTGCTGCACTGATTACCCGGAGATACAAGTTCATATCCTTCTATGAAAATTTGACAAAAATGTCCATATGTGAAAAATTTCCACCATGTGTGAAGTTCCCGGCTCCTTGTGGAAGGGTAAGTCAGCTAAATAATTGTTGGAAAACAGCATTAAACCAGTGACAATAAGTCACATAAAAGCAAAAACAAAACCAACATAATGATACTAAATCTGGACAAGGAACTGACCAGATTGCCGAGTTAAACTCAACGTTTTTGGGTGTGTCGAAATAACACAAATATAGTACGAGAATAATAAATTACCTGCTTGTGCAAAAGATATATGTACGTATACATTCAAACCTGTGTTTGCAGCCACCTCCGAACAAAGACTACCCTGTGAATAAAGGCCATTCTTAAAAAACTCACTGATTATTTAGAACAAACTGACCTCCGAATAAAGACCAACTGTCGATAAAGGTCACTTGTTGTCTTTCCCTAGGGTGATCTTTGTCCATAGCTTTTACTGTATATACTGTATATATTATTGTTGTGTATTTGAAATATAAGTGCATTTTGTAATTAAAATAACCACTTAGAATTCACTAAATGAAATGCCTTGTCAAGATTTATTTTGATAATAGTCATTCATCCGAATAAGTTTACAATAGTAAATTTATATCTCTACAGACCAGCACAGCGTGGCTTTAAACAAAGGGAAACAACTCGTCCAACCATGTGTTTCAAAAGTGGTACTCGTCTCATCAAACACTGAATATTGTAATATGACTCTTTTTCGACAACCTAAAAAGGAAGAACATAAGGGGATTTGTGACATCAAATCACGTGATGGTTTTACCGCCAAAACTAATATACAATAAAATCATTAAAACGGTCTTCAAGTATCAATTCGACATGATTTTGTAATTTCAATTTATAGTTAGTTATCAATAAACCCCTGAGTAGTTTTGTGTGTTGTTGCAAGCTTCATACGTCTGAAGTCGACAAATACCTAAATGACAAGGCTGATAATTCGGTATTGATACGCTTTTCAAAACACAAAACACACAGGCTTATAGTTGATCGCGTGAAGTGCATTCTTTCGTTTCCAGGGACGGTTGCTACATCGTTAAATGTAAATGTAGCAGTTATTTCAATGCTGATTTCATTCAGTTTGTTTACAGCGCTATTAATTTCCCGTGACGCAATGCACGAAAACAAACCCCTATTATTTGCCTTATCTCGGCCCTTTCTATAACTTGGCAGCGCGCGATGTTTACGACTGATAAGAAATTTAATGATCATGACATGCGAAACTTTGTAAAATTGTGGACGAAGTACCTCGATGATGAAGAAGTTGAATTTTTGCAGTCGAAAATTTATCTTGGGTGAAATTAAGTGGTTCACCGTCAGATACGAGACAGGAACAGTAATATCATGGTTCTCGTTTTTTAGGCTCATTTTTGTTTTCACTGGGGTTTTAACGTCGTACCAACAGTCAGGGTCATTTGGCGACTTTCCAGCTTTCACAGTGGAGGAAGACCCTAGGCTTACACCTGAGTAGAGCTACCGATCTTCTGTGAGCTAGCTGAACAGCTCCATCATATATGAAATTTTGCCCCGGTTGGGATTCGAACTCACAGCGATGAGGGACTAGTGATTACTAGTCATAGACCATAACTACTCGAGGTCCCTACATTTTATGTTCATTACTATTCATATAATGCATTATGTACATGTATACATGTATTTCAGTCGTGTATGACGTGTGCATTAGTTTTACTGATGTTGCTAGATACAAGAATAGTTATATGATGTTCCTATATGGTTATAAGAAGTTAATTTTTAGTCATATTTATTCACACATAACTTAACACCTAGCATTATTTGATATGTAGTATAAGTTATTTATACGGGTCAACAAGGGTAATGAAATCGCCCCTTATCAATAACTTGAAACGGCATAGGATGGTACTAAGACCTACCCTAGAACGGACGTTCATAAATTAAACTTGAAACAAAACAATATAAACATTTAATTATATACAGTCAAACCTGTGAACAAAGGTCACCCTAGGGAGAGACAAAATGTGGGCTTTATTTACAGGTGGCCTCAATTCGGAGGTCAGTTTGTTCTTAATAATCAATGATGGTTTTTCAAAGAATGGCCTTTATTCACAGGGTGGTCTTTATTCGGAGGTGCCGCGAATACAGAATAGACTGTATTTTAAATGACTGTACCACAGCTTGCTAGGGTTGTTCATGTATATGCATGTAGTGGCATTCAAATTTATGAAACTTAAGACAATATAAAAACCAACGTAAGCATTGATCCGCATTTTTCTACGACCACACTACCATTCCCATGTCTCGTATTAAAGAGTAATCAATTGTCGCATTTATTGTTTGCAAAAGTAGCGTCCATATAATAGAATAGGATTGTGTGAGCAAGTGGTAATTATGAAAGTATCTTGAAGTACAAATAAATAACTTGAATAGTTTTCTAACAAACAGCAATGGTGGTAATTATGCGCGTGATTCATTTATTGACCATTAAAACGAATTAACTAAATTACGCTGATTGATTTTAAACGCAAGTAACAATCGATATATCGCATCTTATAGTTGCCTACAGCATTTAGTAAAATATATCACTGATTACTAGTAGTTGAATCAATCTATCATCTGAATTAAAATGTGAATAGACATCTAACGAATCATGAACGGCAATATTTCGTAGCTAGTTTTGTGTTTTTGACAATCCTTGTCGTCTTACAATATAACAACGTCAGTATTAAGACTGTTCACGTGGCCTTCAGTTAATAATCAGTCTGACCAAAGGACAGTCATTCACACAAACAATGACACAGCAATTCCGACGACCGACGTGATAAAAGCTAACGATATAAGAACGAAATGACTTGGCATGTCAAATCTGACTACAACTCATAGTATACGAGGCCATACTTAAAAAATTGTTTGCTTACTGTAACGGGACCAAGCATTTTTCCATTGTGCTGGTAGGTAGGGATTTTTCTCAGGAAAACAATTATTTATAAATTATGAAAGTTTATTTTTTTTTACTGCCGGGGAAGGTTTAAAAAGTTAGGTCGCGGCGATTTTTATGAGTCGGTCGCGTTACAGCAAACATATTATTTTAAGAATGGCCCAATGCTAGATTATAGAATTCATCGATTCATAAAAGTAGTGTTCCCACGAGATGAAAATATGTATCACCTTTTCTCATAAAGCGAAAAAGGGTACTTACCAAACACATTTTTGAGGACAAATATATAACCACAATCATATCAATTTAAAAAAAGAATCTGAGGGCAGATGTCATAAACGCGTCAGGGCGATGACTTTGTGGCTATAACTGACCACTCGATTCCGTAGAAGAAATTTACGACCAAAAATGCTGTTTTGAACGTATAAAAGCCACATCTATATTTGAAGATAACTATTTATTGACATTTCATTGAGAAGTTAACCCTATATATCACAATGAGAGATTATGGGCTTTCTGTGGTTTATATCCGATATTATCGTCACGACTGGAGATTTAACCTTTCAACAAGTATCGACAATCTCACGTTATTCACAGAAAGTCACGTCACGGAGACAAAATGTTCTGTCAGAAACGTATTGGCGTGTCACGGTCTATCGGAAGTTTTGTTAAAAATAAAATTTAATCAAAGTACTGGAAGCTCTAAAAATCTTGTAAAGAATTACAGTAGAACCTCAATACTAAGACCATTTTTGGGACCAAAACAGTCGTTCTTAATAATAAGGTCATTTCATCACCGAGTTTAATCATCACGAAATTTCTAAGATCATTTTGAGACCAAACTGTCAGTCTTAATCATTATCAACTTAAAACATACGAATAATATTGAGGACCAGTCAGAAAAAAACAAGAGGTCGTTATAATGAGATGGTCTTAATAATGAACTGATCGCTAAGTGTGGTTTTACTGTAGTTGTAAAATATCCATTGCAATCAACAAAATGATGATTGGTTGATTTTAGAAAGGGTATAGCAAATATATGAAGGCACCACATATCCCCTATATGAGTCCTCTTCTCAGCTATAATACCTTAAAATGTTCCATAGTTTCAGTCATATCAGCTTGCTTGTTGCATATTCTCGCAGATAAAATACATCCGTACATGTATAAAAATTAAATCGTGACACTACTATGCCAGTTACATTTGGTATCTTTTAATATTTGCTTACGAAGATATTTCTATGCTTTTTAAGAATTTCTGTTGATATTTTTATTAAATCCCAACAAATAAAAATGGAAGTTTAGAATGTCCCGTTATATACAATACTCGGTCAGGTCGTGAAAAAAATTTTGCTTCACAGAGTCGTTGAAAAGACTACGATTTAATTGCTTCATAGTTGGTTTTATAGATAATTAATTAATTGTTAAAGATCGGAAAAGTATTTTTTTCGGTTACTTGACCAAAAAATAAGGTAGGTAGGTGGCATTTTTTTTCTTTTTTTTCTCTAAAAATATTTTTTTTTGTATTTCGGAGGTAAGATTCGTCCCAAAAAATTTTGAACTTTGGATTTTGCTGTCCGAAACTTTAGGGTTGGCTCCAAATAATAAGGCGGGTCGTATAACCGTAAGTAGGACTATTTTTTCTGTCCTACGGAGTCGTATTATATTGCTGTGATGCTCCTGTAACTATAAAAAATCAATAAATATGAATTAGGACTAAACTGGGTTTTAACGGTTTGATAGGGTTCATTTTTCCAATCTCACCTTGGATTTTAAAACCAATTTTCTCACAACCGTTTTGTATACAGATTTTTTTTACTGTAATCTAGTATATTACAGTATATCGCTACCACAATGATAGCGATAAATATACTTAATAATATCTGTTATATTACTGAAGTAATTGTAGAGTAATTGCTCATAATTAATCCATAAACCGGAAAGTTACAATACCGCGTTTATGACAAGTAAAGTTTAACGTAGCAATTAATGTATTTATAAAATATGCAAAGTCATCCTGATAATTTCGCCTCCATGATACGACTGTTTTTGACCATACTATTAAAATATCCTTAAATATTGAATACTACGAAAATGATACTAGAAGATATTGGTCATATATTTTACTAACGTTGTCATCAAAGCACCACGGTAACACGTTGTTCGGAATAAATCCTATGAGAAATTATAGTCGTCGCAGTTTTTCAAGTGTATTGAGTTTATTTATGAACGCAAATTTTATCAACGACTCAATGAATTGACAATAATCGTTGAAATTAATTACCTCTTGTTAACCTCCCACTACGGAACGACCACTTGTTTAGTTGAAAATGTGCTGACAAATAAATGACTGTCCGACTTCGGGTATCAAACCGGACCTTTCCGTACAATTTTTCCTTGACGGGGTATGGAACTTTACTGCTAACGTATGTCATATGATTACAATAATGTTCAGATAACTGGGCTGTACATGAATTGTTATTGTTTTAATAGTTCGTGAATAATGTGTGACGTATACAAATTTATTCTTGAGCATGTTGTTCTCACAGTTCGTGACTAAAACGCATATAATATTTTGACACTAATTAGTTTCAAACGAAACTAAGAAGTTTGCAAAAGACACATGCTATGCAAAAAGATGTTTGTACAAAAACCCGGACAACTCAATGAGATATTTTTTCCACATCGTAAAATCGAAGTTATTAGTAATAAGTTACATTGAAGCTTTAATTTAAGCGATTAAACACAGCGATTTAATCAATGCTGTAGTCGAAATTAACCATGCATATGTATATAATTGTATTCATCTCCCTACGATATTTATTAAAGACTCGGTAACTATTGCCATTTCATTTCAATAAGTACCAGGCAATACACGTTTAATCTTATTTTTAGACGACATACACTAACAAAAAAGCCTGAAGCCGTCTGGAGTTGGATCATGAAATATACGATTAAATCATTTGTCATAAATATTAAGATACAAACATTAACTTTACACCATTTTATCTCAATCACGTATTTCATCTTATTGTTTTGCCTTTCATTTCATTTCCGGTTCTTGTAAGTAATTGAATATAAATCAGGGGAAAATATTTTGATTTTTATTTTGGTAGATAATTCGTAAAAATGCTGCTGATTCCATTTAACCGAAATGCGAGCAGTGAACAGCTGTACAGATGTTTATTTTCGGTTATTTTAAGAATTTAATTTTGGTAAAATGTATCTGGTTCGATTCAGTTGTTTGATACCATATTTTCAACAAAGTTTCACCCCTTAATAAACTTTCAGTTTATATTTGATTGACTATCTTTTGAGGTCATGTTAATTGTGTACCGTACTCACTATTTTTGACCTATTAAACAACGGAGTGACATATTCTTCATCCATAGCCTATAAGTATATACTACTGTAAGTATAACGTAGGAAATTTCTGTACTCACTGCGCATGCGCTGGGAGTGAATAATATAAATACGTCTATTTGCATCAATACCATCAAATACTAGATGAAAGCGGGTTTATAACCACAAACTGATCATTTGAGGATACACATATTATAGAGCATTATGTCAACAAAACAAACAGGATCCAGTGAGTAGAAAATGTTTGATTTATTTCATTTTAAATTTATTTATTTACAATATTTATCGTATTGAGCTCAATTGTCGTATAAGTAACGTAGTATAGTACCAAACCTTCTAAACAAACACTCATTTATGTAATTCATTTTTGATAGAAAGTGGGTATCAATATTGGATAAAATATAATATTACAAATATATACGTGTATATTTGATGCATTGATGAAGAATTCAGTTGATTGAAATTTATAAAACTTTTACATTGTAATCTAAACAAACAAAACGTTTTAATTCATTATGTAATGTATAATCATATATTATTACGTAAAGATTGATGGGGTGTCTTGATATTAACATAGGTGTATCTAATCAATTGTTTTAAATAATTAATCAATAGTTTAAGCTAAGCTTGTTTGAATTTCTTAGTTTAAAATTAATTAAACAACAGCTAATTAATTTAAAAAGTAAAAAGAAATCTTTTAAACAAAGAAATATATATATGTCAGTATAAACTTACTGTTTGACCAATCAGTCAGTGACATTAGCATTTCAACCAATAATATACTGTAAGATATACCGAAAGACTCATGAAGATATTTCAAATATAATGCAATTAATATGCAATGATTTTGTTGTGTAAGAAATGATGCGAAACTATCAGATGACTAACGATAAATGACAGGCAACATATGGGTGATAATTATACACGGTTGAATCCTATCAACATTTACAATCATATGCTCATTTTCTCTATTAGGATAGTTTCCTCGTTTACCCACCACGTATGAATATGGGTGAATACACCGACATGCGCGACAACAACTTTGTTATTTATAATTCATATATGGAAGTTTTCTTAACTTCATGCGGATAAAAATTCGGTTGGACAAATATTCGGCTGAGTTGTATGTTCGAATTCGGTCTATATCAGGACTACGTCCGAATCATGCATAAAGATAAATCACTGATAGAATGGAATAAATATAGTCTTCAAACTCAAGAAGCATTCACTCAAATGTTTATGCGGTGTATTTTATCAATATATGTGTATGTCAGTAAATGAGCTGGACTTAATCATATGTCGGTCTCTACATGCATGTCGCCGCTACCCCAGGTTTGACAACGTATTCACGCACTCGCAATTATGCATAGATACTAATTGATAACCTAGGAACAAGTTATCGTAGAAACATATTTATGATCTGTATTTATTAAAATTAATTGTTTTTGGTACAAAATATTAGGGGGGCTCCGTGAACGAGTGGCTATTTTCTCCGACTAGTTATAACTAGCACCTCACCATCGTGAATTCGAATCCTATCCCGGAACAGATAAATTTCGCAGGCGAGAAAGCAGACCAGCTAGTTTGCGGAAGATCGGTGGTTCGATAAAGGTGTGCGCCTGGGGTCTTCCTCCACCGTTATAGTTGGGAAAGTCGTCAAACCTGGCTATTGGTGCGACGTTAAACCCGAGTGAAAAAAATATTATTCCTTTTATAGATACGGGGAAAGTTAAGATATAAAATGTTGTACATGTATATGGAATGTAATTAACAGTCAATACGCCAGTTAATGTTTTGTAGAGTTGATTAGAAGCCAACTCGGGTGATAAAAATGTCGGTCCTTACCTAACGTCAGCTCTGGGACTGTAAAATGGAGATATTGGTGAAGTAAGTTTAACATGACACATAAGCGACATTATTGTATTCTCTAACATCGTTGATATCAGCAAAAAAAGAGACAAATTTAACAATTTTTAACCATTTTTTCAACTAACCACAAGAAGTAGGAACTCCAGCGTTAGATTAACTGTGTTAGGAGGACGCTGATAAATATAGGGATTGTAAATTAATCAACTTGATCAATACACTGTGATGTATTTCATCAGTTGTTAAATATTTTATCTTAAAATTCCAGTCAAGCGATACTTTCATGATATTTTACTTTATATGATTGGTTAGTTCCACATGTTTTCTGACGCTGTTGACTGATTTATGTAATCCCGAACCAGGTCATCACGTGACTAATACACCGTTCTTTCAACATGACACAGGATGGATTCGTTCATTATCTTGTTAACATCTCCTGAAAGCCGATGATCGATCGACGTAATTTTCCTCATAAACAACTGAATTATTAAAATGTCATTTAAAACAAGAGTTTGAATCAACCATTGGTTAAGTTTCTACCGCTTAGAGACAATAATTTTATAGAAGATTAGTACTGTATTATTATGCCTATAATATTGACCGTTTGCGTAATGTTTTCGCTAAGCCATAGTTAATGAGGAGTGCTTATAGAATCTGAAGTTCAAACCCATTCTTTCATTACCCGCTGATAATACAATGTACAACCACATGTTATAAAACGGGAGACTTAAGGTATAATCAAGCAACTTCGCATCTGTATTTATGGGTATTTTTAAGAAATGTAGAAGCTGGAGCCAAATCTGTCTGATGAAAGAAATTTCTGAGCAAGCATCCATTATACGAATACATCTTATACACACAGAGACTTGCCCCTTTTCATAATGTTTTGGGCATCTTCTCCCAAATGCTCTTGTTTATATGAGGCACCAGAATAAAAACTAAACGTGGTGACTCATAATCATCATAAACAAAAACGAACCACCCCGGGAACGCACGCTAACTATTTAATATTTTCAAAGGCATCATTTTTACAATAATCGGGTGAAGTTCAGTATGCAGTCAAACCTGTGTTTGCGACCACCTCCGAATAAAGTCCACCCTGTGAATAAAGGTCCTTCTTTGAAAAACCTACATTGATTATATATGACAAACTGACCTCCGAATAAAAGCCACCCTGTCAATAAAGGTCACATTTGTCTTTCCCAAGGGTGGCCTTTGTTCACAAGTTTGACTGTATATAAATGATGGAGACAATATCTTTTATCGTAAGAGTGTTTTCTTGTTGATGGTATTTACCTGAGCTTAAGTATAAAAATCATTTTTATGTCGTTTCGCCTTCTTGTAATTTAATGCATTTTATTATTTATATGATAGAAAGTGTATTGATCATCATTTCAACCAGCCAGTTTGTTTGGTTTATCGTATTTTACAGTCAATTTGCAATTTTAATGATTTTTCTATTTTAAGCCCTCAACCCATACTTCAATATTTTCAACGCGAGTAAAATAACAAAACTATATCAAAATGTAACCTGCAGCAGACGAACTACACTGTAAGTTGTCACGTGCAACTTACGAGTACAAAGTTCGTTGGTGATTTTAATAGACTAACATTTAATAAATCATACCGGAAAAGAAATGTGTTTCCGAGAATAATTACGTCGTGTTGTTAATTTTTGACCTGTATTAGGTTTTATATTAGATGGCATTTCGTAAAAAAAACGTCGAAATGACGATCAGTCATTTTAAATATGTTAATGTGTAATTTGTACAAAGTCATGCTTCCTCATTCGATATTCCGTAAGTTTTGTGTCGTCTGCTTCAAGGTAAAGGTCGCGCACTAGTCGAACCAACGTGACCACGTTTGTTATTCAATACTTCACATAAAGTTTAAAATTATGAAATGAAATAATTTTTGACGGAAATTGAAACTCATACAATGATACGTCAAGGAGTGTGATGGGCTTAAATAATAAATGAATGTGTTTGTATGAACAGTCAGAGTAGCACACGACACTAATACGGCTCAGATTTCTGCTATGTAATGCTGCCATTAGATCTATGACTGAAACCAGATCGTTATGGGAGTAATAACGCGCAACTAAATAAGGAAAGTTTGTATTCGAGCCGTCTTTAATTGATAACTTGTCATGTTTTAATTATATGTTACAACCTACCAGTTTGAGTGGAAAGTCTCGTGTGACATTGACTCAGTTTAGCGTGAATGTAGACTGTATAAAGGAATGCATTATCTTTTTGACTGATGTTTTCGTCAGTGCCCCATGAAAGACATTTCATTCATTTAACAAAAGCGCTATGGACATGATATAATGCGCATGTACTCGTTATATTTATGAAAACAAAATTAATGTTTAATGCTTAAAGTTAATGTTATATTTTGCTGAGTCACCGTGCCTAAAATGATATTATAAGTATGTGTGTGGGGTACATTTTTATAAAAAAGATAGTCAAGACCGAATTATTATCTTAGTATTTCTTTCCACATATGACATTACTTTCAGTACTTTGATTTACATTGGCTTTTCAGATGAACGTAAAAATTAAAATACATTTTGTTATCGTAAATGAGCGCCTAGGATTTCTCTGGAATATCTTATTCTGGGTAATATCACATTTGCAACGGCCCTTCTTTTGCTAGAACAGATATTCTATAATGTCAGTAGATCCAAAGTGTATGCACATTTAAATTCTGTTAAAACTCGGTTAAAACCTTCTTATTTGTGCGAAAACGAAATCGTATGAACTGTAAAAATAACGCATCTAGAGGTTTAAAACGATATAACTGCCAGAGATGTGTGAACGAGCAGAAGTGACTAAAAGCTTACAGTTTCCTTCTTTTATTAGGGGCCTTCGTTCACAGGTCTTGTCATACCACATTGAAACATATTTACAACGTTTGAAGTTGGGTAATAGATTAAATCACAAATGGACATTACTACAAGGTCCCGATATCATAAAAGTTGAGACCGATCTCCAAACTCAAATCTCAATGTCATTCTGATTGTTTTCAATATCCAATATGTTTCTTTATCATATGTTTAAGTAAGCCGCGGCCGTGGTCCAGTGGTTAGTGCGCTGAACTTGTAACCCGGAGATCCGGGTTCGAAACCCTTCCATGAAAATTTGAAAAAAATTGAATTTCCTCCATATGTGGAGAAGTTGCCGGCTCCTTGTGAAATAAGTAAGTTAGTACTGGTTAGTATACAGTCAAGGTTAGGTGAACCGATCGCCGTATATAACAGAAAAAAATGATGAAAAAATTTCGGTGACAATAAGACACATAAAAACAAAAACATATGTATGTGTAACTATTTTTGTCAATTGATTCATACATAAAATGATGTTATACAACCTAATCGTAAGTAACCCCAGAACATGAAAAAGAAAAGCAAAACCTGAGATCTGAGCTGCGAGATCAATCTCAAGTTTCATAACTTCTGACCCAGGTCTGTGTGTGCATACAAACACACCACTGAGGCGATGATGGAGTGAAGTCCATCATTTGAATAGTTTGTGCCGATTACAAGGTGCAGAAACATTGCATGGGACACTTTTAGCACTAAACAATCAATTATACTCCATGTCTCAATTGATTATTGTAGATCTAGTTTTCTTATATAGCTTTCGATGAACAAGTGTATCCCAATTGTGGGTAGAATTATTGTATGTGATAAGTTCCACACGTCGATTGCCCACCAGAGAGCCATATATCATACACAAATAATAAATACGCAATTATATTTAATCACGATTGTCATATACAGCATTTTGTGAACAAAACGACAGACGAAAATATCAATTCATTTGTATTTCATCGTTATAAATCACGCCATGATATCGTGTTCTTAATTATATGATACGCTGTTCTGAAATAAAATCGTGAAAGATATTATTAAAATTGTTATTAATTAATCATAAATATATCCTAAATCGGTTGCCTTTCATGTCGCTTTTCTGTCAATATAATATAGTATTAAAGACCGTGAGAGTAAACTGTAGGTGTCAATTTAAAGTGACCTTTTTATACCAATTCAAACGATAGCATATCCCTTTTTATCCCTAGTTAATCCTTTACAACTTTCGCTTGACAAGACATCTTTTCGATGCAGAGCATAATAAAAAGCCCCCTGCAAAGAAATTCAGTTCTCAAAATGGCGACCATTCAAAATTTTGCTATGTCATTGTATAATGCTCACGTTTAAATCTTTTCAAGTTGTCAGTCAATAAAAAATTGAGCAAACAAATACTTCAGGATACTAAAATGTCATAACCAGCACGTATTAACAAAACCCACTCTTTGTAAAATAATTTGTGTACACGGAAACCCTTCAATTCTGTTGAACCCCTATTCTAATAAACCGCCACAGTGCACCAGGGCTTCGAATGATTGATATCGCGTTGTTTGCTCCTGAGAAAATTGACAGATAGTCTCCTTTGTCATCAAGAGGTTCCCTATTTGCTCTGACGTATGACAGTGCATTTTATCAGTAACGTTTGTGACAAATAAGTAAACATAATCAATTCATTTTTGTATACATTCTGTCATTAAATTGGTGGTAGAGTACATACCGTTTCAACCAAGTAGCTTTGGTATACTGTAAAGTAGCTTTGGTATACTGTAAAGTAGCTTTGGTATACTGTAAAGTAGCTTTGGTATACTGTAAAGCCTCACTTAGCGGCAATTTCAACACTACGATCATTTCATTATAACGACCACTTATTTTCGGAACGGTTTTCAAAATTTGCCCCATAATACGATAAAGCCCCTGAAAACCAGATCCTTTCCGAACTAGGCCAGTTTTCTGAGAAAATTCCGGTATTCAGAGAACTATTGATTATCGAATAGAAAAAAAATGGTACCAGAAAAATCGTCCGATTTTCAGAGAGGCCATTTTCAGGGGTTTTACTGTATCACTAAATAAGACCGTCATAATAGTATGACAGTTACTTTAATCTCAATGGTTTCGATCATAACGAGGTCGTACGGTATTTGTATCATAGCGTGAATGAAACTCAGGACTTCTGAATATTGTAAATGTACATCTAAAAATCTTCCTCTAACTATTGTCTGCCAACTTAAGAAGTTTTCTTTGTTATACCAAGTAAAATGAAACAGGTCGACAACCTTATAGGCTCATTTTACGTACATAATACATTTTAAGTTAAGCCCGGATGTTTGGACATTAAATAAATCTGCGTTCAATGTAAGAAGACCGAAGATATTTATACTGGTCAGTGATTAGGTATACCGTCTAACCTGTGTTTTATAGCCACCTCCGAATAAAGGCCACCCTGTAAATGAAAGTCATTCTTTGAAAAAAAAATCATTGATTGTTTAGAACAAACTGACCTCCGATTAAGGATCGCCTGTCAATAAAGACCACATTTTGTTTTTCCCAAGGGTGACCTTTGTCTACAGGTTTTACTGTACATCAATACTTCGTTTATTTAATTTCTTTTACGCTGATTGTGAAACAAATTCTGAAACACTAGTAATTACGCTCTTAGACTGGTTCCAGTGTTACTCCTGTGAGAAGTGCGAAGAGTTGGGTAAGTGCGAAAACCAGACAGAGTCTGGTAGGAATTAGACCAGTGATCTACTTAGACTATGGTATAGTTTTATTCAAATCATCACTGACTGCAGACATGAAAGAACGTGACAGTTTTACATAAAAATAAAATTTATTTCACGTAATGTTTATTGACTATTCGTACCAATAATTAATGCGTTCAGCGACTCGGATCTGAAATCTAAACGCTTGAAAATTATCATGCGCTTTTGATAGTTTAAAACGATTGCTAAATAATTAAACACATTTAAATTGATTTTTTTCATCTTCGTGTGAAAAGTTTGAGACCAAGCTCATTCAGTACAGTAGATATTTGATTTATTTATTCTTGTGTAATAATTCATTGACTTGACTCGGTGTTGAAATAAAGCGTCCAGGATATAACGATAAAAACAGTCTGCTTTATCATCGTGATTCAGCAGTTTTCGTTTGTTTTACATACAATTGGCTTTACTACAAAACGTCATGCTGATAACTACTCATTTATATTTGATAAGGGCAGACTTGAATAAGTATTGGTTTACTTCCCATTTGAATGGATCTAAATAGCAAAATTGCTCGCTCTCGCTCTTATAGCATCTTGAATTCGTTATGTTATAATCTGATTGTGGATGTACAGGTATATTTATTATATTTATAAGCATACGATGCTAATTCGATAGATGAAAATTACGGGAATAAATTAATTATTTTTATGACGATGTACCTTTACCGTCTCAAGACTGTTAATTTTGCTATCACACAAATGTTCAGAGGACATAACACCATGGGGCTGCGACCGGAGTCCAGTGGTCAGTGCGCTGGACCTGTAACCCGGAGATCCGGGTTCAAATCCCAGTCGCGGCAGGTCATACCCTTCTATGAAAATTTGGCAAAAATGTCGATTTTCCTCCATATGTGGAGAAGTTGCCGGCTCCTTGTGGAAGGGTAAGTTAGTACTAGTTAGTATGCAGTCCAGGAAAACTGGTTAGATGAACCGGTCGACATATATAATTGAAAAAATGTTGAAAAACGGCGTTAAACTTATTTAACAATAAGTCAAAATACAAACAAAATAAAAAAAACAAACTAAAACCCTCGATTTCAACTAGCATGGCCTCGTTATACGGATTTATCACTTAAGTCAGAAGTTAGGACGCACTCGTGTCAAAACAATAATCATAACAGATTTACAGTTTATTTTGTCCTGTCAAAGTTGCCTGTCAAATCATGGCAATGGTGTATCATTAAATAGGTAAACCAAATCATGATGAAGTTAGTTGTCTTGGGAGTGAAGTCTTCGTTATATAATATAAAGTACGCATGTACGACATATGTAAAGTGCCTACTTGTCATTAAATATTTAAGTGTCAGCGGATTGAATTCAATACATCTAATATTTTATTTAACTTACATTATACTGATTTATGAATAGTTAGCTTAAAGCACACTTGGTATACACAAATCACAGCGTTTTATTCTATGATTTGTGGTGCTGATACATATCATTTCACTTTTCTTTTCTTTTGCACGACAAAAAGAATATATGCACAAACAAATGATAAAAAGTGAGCGTAATAAAACACTTAAAACGCGTGTAGAATGCTTGTGAAAAAAAATAATCTGAAACATTTATTTTGTATAACTTCCAACGTTATCTGAGAAATTTTATTTTAGCGCTGAAACTCACTAAGTCTTTTTGAAATAGTTTTATTTGTCAAGTGATTCATAGTTTAAGTATATAGTTTGATTATTACACGCGAAAATGACCAAGAACGCAGAAACAATGTTCGTTATCAGTCGTTTATAGTATATGACACCACTGCATCAGTTTAAACAACATGGGTGAGAGATCTTGAAACGTGAGTAAAATCAGATTGGTGTTGAAAAAGCTGACATTCGTCAGTTTGTGAGCACTGTGAAATTTCTCCAATTCAGACTTGTCCAGAGGGAGGAAAAGTCTGGATAAGAGAGGTTTGGATAAGTGGGGACCAGATCAGAGGGGTCCGGACTAAATGTGTTCGGATAAGAAGAGTCTGGACTAGAAGTCCGAGAATGAGAGAATGAGAGAAGTCCGGATTAGATGTGTGTGGAAAGTTCCGGATGATGGAAGTCCGTGTTAGAGGTGCCCACATGAGAAGTGTCCTGATTAGAGAGGTCCGGATGAGAAGAGAATGGAACAGAGTAGTACGGATAAGGGGGTCTGGATAAGAGAAGTACCGATTAGATATGTCCGGATTAGAGGAGTCCGAGTAAAATAGGTTCCACTGTATAATGACACAAGACATTTTTATAGGATCCTTCGTGAGATCACCAGTTGTACCAATCACGTGTGGCCATGTCAATCATACGACCTTATGTGATTTTAGTAACAAAAGTTGTTCTGCAGTGTCAGCACCGCAATTTCACAATTAAGATACGTCGACATTTTGTATTTGATCTGCAGCAGGCAGATAGCACGACTTGTTACAGACCTTGAGTGATTTGTCTTACAATCGGCCAAGAATTTTCTCGTAAGACAGACTAATTTAATAGAAAAGACTTGTAACTGTAGACGTAAGTGGTCTTACCTTTTGGTGTTATTATTGTACGTGCGTAAGATTTTGGCGACATTTTGCTTGACACGATGGGAATGAGAAAGAATTCTCGGAACAGCCGGGAGTAATCGGACGCCTGATATGATAGGCGCCTAATATTCCTATATAACTAACAACACAGCACGGACTGTTTAAAAATAGCTCAATATCCGACCAATGCCAATAAAAATTGATCATGCCTGTCAAAATTTGCCATAGTCACTCCCGTTTGCCATGAACCAGTAATGACTTTGATTTTTCAATCCATCAAGGTTTGTCATTCATACAAGATTGTTGCATAAATGGAAACATGTTTTCAAATCGTATGCATGCGCACTACTTGTAATGAACCGTAAATAATTTGGCTTCAATGTTTTATATTTCGTCTTTTTTTCCACCGGTTCCCTGGCGTGATTAGCAGCAATTGCTGCGTATAAGAAACATTTTATGAATGGGTCCACGGTGTTAGACACTCCACGATACAGCAGTTTAATCCTTAATTATAGACAAAATGACGTAAAGATTTCATATTAATACCAAAAAAATACGACAGTTTTGAGCAGAAAATTATCTTAATAACTACCCCCACGTCCGATTTGTTGAAACATGAAAATCATGATATAGCGAAAATAACATTTAAAGACGTTTAATTCAGTAATGTCACAGTTTTACAATTATGATAAAAAATGTATTCAATAACTGTAGTACAGCTGGGGCTGGGGTACTCGCACTTTCCAAATTTGATAAAACATTGGTAGTACAAAGTCATTGTACTTCATTTGCTCCATAGATTAATTCGTCCTTACGGATGCATAAACATGTTTTGTATCAATGAATTGACATCACATCGAAACTTGTTACGTATATCATAATTGAAAAAGAATTATCATCCCGATATGAAGACATGAATATAATCAGTACAACTTGAATTCCACTCATTTTTTTCATGTTAATGTACACATTTGGAGAAGATGTATAATGTATAAAAGTAAATTCAACGATTATATTTGGTAGAAGCGGATTTATCCGATATTTTTCTTCCTGGTTAGATCGATATTTTACGATAATCGACGGAAATATTCACAAATGCATCGTAATGCTAAATGATATTACATTTATTTCCTATCAAGATTCATAAAATGTTTATAATGCATCACGTGACCCATTAACTATTAACTACACGTATCAATAATAATTTTACTGATATTTTGCAGCCGTGAAATGGGAATATGAACTTGCTTAAATATTACTCCAAAGACATATCCTTTGTATATTTTGAGTGGGGTTTGGTATAATGATATAACCACACCACCATCATTAAGTCTCCGTCTCGGTGAATGGTACCGGTTGAAGAGTTCACGAAAATAAATTTAATTGGTATATTCCGTTTACGGCCGAACGGGTTTTAAAATTAACCCCAGACTGTGATTTTGATATGTTGAGCAATTTTAAAAGAGATCAGCAAAATATGAAGTTTTAATTTGCATAATTATTTTAAATACGTCGCCTCTAATATTTCCTCAAACCTCACGATGAGTCGACGGAATATCAGAGAATGTTTTACGACAAAGATTATGCAATGTTTCCGTGTAATTAATTCCGTCCTACGAGCTTAATAGCTATTTAAATAGATACATTACCTTTCTTTGCAAAACTTCGTGCAAATTATGTAAATGCGCTTTGATGAATCCGAAGGCTTATATTTTAAATGTATGATTAAATCGTCAATGATATGTCTTATATAATTACATGCACATCTGTCTTTCTGAGTGGTTTAATACACAATGAATCAACTTAACCAGGTTTTATAAACCGGACAAAAACAGCGCGCGTCAAAATACACCAACTATACATAATGTCTATTGTGTTGGTGCTTAAAATAACATTAGCCTCAAGAGGTCATTTTCTAGGGCACCTGTATTTTGACATTTTGACAAAATCTGGCAAAGGAAAATCAGTAGAAACTAAACGAGCATAACATCAATGGTTTGTCGTTATATGAGCCAAAGCGTACTGAAAAATTGTAAATGTGATATTGTATACAAACATTTGACACAGTGATAAAATTGAATCGGCATTACTGAGAGCTATGTCATGTGTATCATATAAGAATATTTCAATCATAAAATGCACGCAAAAGGCCATCGTTTAAAAAATATTGGTTTGCAGTTACGCGACCCCAAATTTAAGCATATTGGGTAGAAAGTTACGTAAGCATTTTGTGTTGACATTATATGCGTGTACTGAACTGTAGAGCTGGATTAAAGAACGAAAAAAAATGTCGAAATTGCTATTATAGACTGATCAGTACTTTGATTGATCAGTACTTTGATTAAACAGTGCTTTGATTGATTGATCAGTACTTTGATTGATCAGTACATTGATTGATCAATGTTTTTTTATTAGTACTTTGATTGATCAGTGCATTGGTTGATCAGTGCTTTTTATTAGAACTTTGACTGGTCAGTGCTTTGATAAGTTTCTCTTTGTTTTCAGTTATCATGAATGGAGCTGGTAAGCTGAACCAGTTTGGGGACTACACTGACGTCACAAATATGACGGTGGATGATTGGGGATACAGATGGTCACTGGATCAAACTAAGTTTCATATGCCAAAAGTTCACCCGTATGTAAAATGTTTATTTATGTTATTTTTGTATTAGTATATAGATATAAACTATTAAACGCGAACTATAAATTAATAATACATGTACTTCTATCTACGGATCGATAAATGGAGGAGATGCATGGGCAGTTCTAGTGTGTCTAAAGGGTATGCCCCTTCTTATTCTAAAGTCAGCCATGTATTTTTAAATACATTTTGCAATAGTCGCACAAATTACAAGGTTTTAAATCTCCCAATGTAAGAAACAAACAACAACCTTTAATGTACATGATACGATTTATTGCAATTGAGACAAAATCGGAGCCAGAGGTTAGTGTTCTGTACTTGTAACCCAGAGATCCTGGTTCGAATCCCGGTCGCGACAGGTCATACCATTCAATGAAAATTTGACAAAAATGTCGATTTTTTCCTTCAAATGTGGAGAAGTTGCCGGCACCTTGTGGAAGGGTAGGTTAGTTCTGGTTAGTATACAGTCCAAGAAAATTGGTTAGGTGAACCAGCAGTCGTATATAAATGTAAAATTGTTGAGAAACGGCGTTAAACGCAGTAACACTGTCACATAAAAAATATATTGCCTCCCAAATGAAGATTATAGCTATTTACGAACCAATATCGGGACGACAAACTGGCGACGTCGAACTTCGCTCGCCTTTTTCCTCCATATATGGAGAAGTTGCCGGCTCCTTGTGGAAGTTAGTACTGGTTTGTATACAGTCCAGGAAAACTGGTTAGGTGAACAAGTCGCTGTATATAACTGAAGAATTGTTGAAAAACGGTGTTAAACCTCAGTGTTAATAAGTCACATAAAAACAAACAAATAGGACTAAATCATATGTTCCGTTGTTCTTATTATTAAAAAACTAACACTCGATGGTATATATTTAATGTCAGTCACTGAATAGAAATGAAATATATTGCCGTTACGTCACGTGACCATTTGAATACATTTCAGTGTAAATGTAAATATTAATTTGGTGATATCATGAGAATACAAGTTAAATTTAACATATTAATCATTGTTAAATATGTTAAGTTGCAGTCGGATAAATCATCATGGTGAACGGTGAGCCGTGCACCGTCCAATGAATAAATTTTAATTGCGCAATAAAACGACATGCTATATTACGCTTATTGTCATTATATATGCAAGCCTTGGAGAGATGGATAAAGTTCATATACCCACCATGAACAAAATATGTGAGCTATGTCTGAACGAGATGAACATGCAGAATCATTGTGATTAAACAGAACATATATCCACCAAAACAGTTTCACTCACACGAGTCGATGAACTGATAAAAGTTACAAATATTCCCACAGTTCATTGCTTTTTTATTTGAATCCCTCTTTCTCTCTATATTATACAGCCAAACGTATCAACAAAGGTCATTAAAAGAAACTAAACTCGGCCTTTATATACAGTTGGTCTTCATTTAGAATTTTATTTGGCCGATTATATATCAAGAAATAATATTATGCACTAAACTGTGGCACCTTTCATACAGTAACCGTTATTCGTAGTTCGACTGTATGTCATAATGCGTTTAGACACGAAATTGTAGACACTTCCTCAAATCTTTTAATCTTCCTCCATCAAAACCCATGTTACAAAATTAATGGAGTGGATTTAACCGAAGTATTCATCTCATTCGAATATAATGTGGTATTCCAATAACTCAAGATGTTACAGCAGAGTTTGTAGACAGAACATAAATGACTGTATATGGTTTTAGAATTTAAAGACGAATTTTTATGTTGACATTAAATTCGTTACTCACCTCCCATCACAATTACCGCATCATGTCGTTTTGCTATAATCATGAAAAACTTATACAACCACACTGGGTAAAACAATTTATTTTCAGTTGTCAGCAACTTAAAACATAAACCAGAGTGAAGTTTTTGAACTCGCGATCTCATTTTTACTGTCATATTATCCGTAAATAGTGCAATAAAACGTATTTTTTCACGTGATGCACTTGTATGATTACAACAAAACATACTTTGTCATGTGATACACGTGTATGACTACAACAAAACGTACTTTGTCATGTAATACACGTGTATGATTACAACAAAACATACTTTGTCATGTGATACACGTGTATGATTACAACAAAACATACTTTGTCATGTGATGCTCGTGTATGATAACAATAAAGCGTGCTTTATCATGTGATGCACGTGTATCATTACAACAAAGCGTTCTTTATCATGTGATGCACGTGTATGATAACAATAAAACGTGCTTTATCATGTGATTCACATGTATGGTAACAATAAAACGTTTTTTATCATGTGATGCACGTGTATGATAACAATAAAACGTACTTTGTCATGTGATGCACGTGTATAATTTCAGAATGCTTCAGAAACACATACAGACGTTGACGACGGGAAAAAATAGACAAAGAGTATTTGTAGCTTTATGTGGGAAAACTCTAGATATGAAATGGTACGTATTTACAACTATTTTTTTAAAATGAGCGCTCAAATAAATGTTTCAATTTAATGGCATACTTTATGATTGTTATTCGCATATTTGTTTTTTTTTGTGTTAATTGAAATGTTATGGCAGATATAAATGATAACCCCGTCCCAAATTCATATTTACCAACTTCTACGGTTTTATGTAAAACGCATAGTCAAATTGGGATAAAATGAAGTTTAGACATAATATTGTCAGTGATGAGTTCCGGGATATCCCACACGGACGCGCATAATTATTGTACTGTCTGTGTTCGGGAGTTTTTTTCTTTAAAATCGGAACCAGGAACAGCAGTTTACAAAAATAACTCATAATGCTCGCGAAAATATCGATAAACTGGTTCCCAGTGATCTGAAGTTGATGAAAATCTATTTCGGACTCTGATGTTGTTTTGGTTTGCATGAAGTAACCGTTGATTTTTTACACGAAGTTTTTCATGTTAAAAAATGCAGACAGATTTTGCTTTTTTCTTGATGTCTGTAAGTAAGGTAACCAGATATCCGCGACGGTGAGTGTGACACGAGCTTTTTGCCAGGAACCAAGCTCACGATTTACACCCCAGTACTTTAAGCTTTTAGTTTCAGTATATATCATAAAACTACTGAATTTCTTATTTTGTCATGTATATTATCATTTGTCCCTAATTGATATAATTATTATCATACTTTGCATTCAACATTTGACAACAAATACGAAGACATATGTGGATATAGATAAATTAGACAAATAGACAAATTATCGAGTTATACAATAAGATTTACATTCGGAGATAAAAAAAAAAACATTAAAGATTACAAGTAGCGTTTACATTTTTTGTGTTTAATGAAATATACAAGATAATAAATAAATATACAATATGTATTTACTTTGATGTAAAGTTCTATACAATATGTAACGATGTCTATGTTAATTAATTGACCACAATTATTTGCGTACGACTGTCTAACAGTAAGACTATGATGTGTTGTTTACAATCATTGCGGCATGGCGTGTATCTTTTATATGATTTGGTTTACCACAGAATGTTAATCAGAACGTGCGGACCGGGCATCCTCATTTGAAGCAATTAATACAATTGGTACTGGTTAATCATAACTTCAAAGAGTACAGTTTTCACTGGTATTTACGTGACACCGTAGGTGAATATTTCGTTTCAAAGAATATTATAGCTACCTATCCGTTTGTAAGAAATACTACAAACCATTAGCTATTTAAAGTCAATCAGTAAAAATGGTTTTGGATAAATAATACGTGTTATTCAATGATTCGTGAACATCAATAATATTGAGTGAAAACACATGGACCGTGTTCATAGCTTAATCGCTTAAAGAAAATTCACATTCAATTAGAACAAAAATAGTAAAATTTATGATAAGTGTGAATTTTTATGACACGCGCGGCAATAGAAAATGCTGATTCATTGCTGTTAAAATGTCATGGCGACACTGAGGCATACAAATAAGAAATATACTGCAGTATACATAAAAACAAAGTTTACAATCACACTGATGCCTAAGTGCACTTATTAAATAGTTGCGGGATAAATTTGCTGCGTGCCTCATTAACTCACGTCGACGTAAATTGAGATGTAAATGATTTTTATATACTGATATATTGTGTTTTTTAGTTTTATTTATTCTGCATTTAGAAAACCATCGAAAATTTTTCATATTTTAAATTTTCATGACAACCACGTGATTAGATAGTTTAAAACCTTTTTTTATTATCACTGGAGCCAGGTTATCTCAATGTAGATGCTCTTGTTTAGGTACTTTTGTATACTTGTATTAAATACCAGTCAGGTATTCATGATTTGGAATCACAGCAGAGAAACTGCAAATATAACATCAAAGACATATTTATTGACTTAAGTATTGAGTTAAGAATTTACTACTTTACTGTCCAGTCCCTGAGGAGCAGACAAACAAGTGACGGCTCTAGTCGAGTAAAATAACGCAAAAAAAACCACAAGATAACACGGATATACATGTATACCACAAAAATGGCGAGTATTTACAAACAATGAATGTTACACATGAATTGTTGATTCAATATAAAGCTTAGCCTCGATTTTCCTCCATATGTGGAGAAGTTGCCGGCTCCTTGTGGAAGGGTAAGTTAGTACTTGTTAGTATATAGTCCAGGAAAACTGGTTAGATGAACCGATCGCCGTGTATAACTGAAAAATTGTTGAAAGACGGCGTTAAACCCCAGTGACAATAAGTCACTTTAAAACAAACAAACAATATAAAGCTTACATGAGCTAATTAAATGTATAAAACAATGTTTTAGGATGATAATGACTGAAAATTGACAATTAACTTGCAAAGATATCAAGCATATACAAATTTATTTATTTATTGTACCATCATGTTATGAATTACAAATTTACGGTTCGAAAGGACCAAGCAAACGAAGTTACCGCACAAGTTGTGAGTAAAATAGCATATAATTATAGATTATGTGTCATCTATTTAGTATAAGATGGTATAATACATATATAAATAAAAATATGGGGATTTTTGATGTTCATACAGATCCGTCAAGACTGTTTCATTAATAATCGTTCATTTTTTTAAGTTGTAGTTTAGTTTATGTATTGATATGTTTTGGTAATTTGTTCTATCCATTTATCTGTCTACAATGTTTACAATTTGTATTTTATTTGTACGTATGTATGATACCTATGACATTACGACCATATGATTTGCATGACGTCATGTTCTATGTAGGTGTATATATTTAATCAATACATCATCACAAAATAGCGACCACTCTAATAAAGTCACTAAGTCAAAGATTTGTTGTCAGCAACAAAATGTTAAAATACATAATTTATATCAATATCTCGTAGGAATGTCTATCATTACATAGGCATTGTTGTCAAATACAGAATTTTAAATGATGTTAACGCGATGTTGTTGGTTTCAATGGAACAGATAAATCCGAAAGTCAAAACGTTTTTCTTGTCTCAGTTCTAAAGCCTAGTAATTTTTTCGCCAAGTCACCTCGTAGGGTGGAAAGTTAAACTTTTTTTTTATTAAACACCCAATACCATAATAAATATAAATTCTGATAGATAAAAATGTGATTCTCTCATAAAGTGATAATTTTCCTTTTATGTTAAGTTGATAAGATTTGATTTAATCTTTTTATAATGTGTAAATAAGTGTATTTACGGTCGGTATTAGTTTTAAATACCCTTATATATAAATCTACACGTTTTTTGCGATGTTCATTTTACGTTCAGTGCAAAAATATCTCAGATTTCAAAGTTATAAAATGCAAAACTTCTTACCTTCAAATATTTAATCAGAGGTCGATTCTATTTATTTTTTTACGTTCTAATCGCCCCGGATTACACCACAGTGTTCCTACAGTTTGTTCAACACAGGAGGCACATTCTTGGCCTGCAATGATAAAAGTAAATAAATGTAATCTTTAAGTGTTTATTAAGTAATCATAGAAATCATTTAAATATCGTCTGTCACCGTGACTAACCAATTTCTTTTAAATTGCTAAAACATGTCTGCTTGTTAAGCTAAATGTATGTAATTAACGATGCAAACAAATACCAGGCTGTACCCCCCATGCGTTGACTAGCATTGTACCAATTGTGTGGCTCGTATCTGAGACTAGATGTAAGCTGTACAGAAAGAAACTCGATGAGATTCGCATTTAAAGAAAACTAAAAAAGTTTGCATAAAATCTTTGCCGATGTTTACAGTACATTACAAGTGAACAATCATTAAAAATAGATTTCATAATACTGTGCGTACCGTAAACCATCAAGTTGCCGGAGAAATTAAACAGAAGTCATTCCATTTTCATTATATAATACTGCTGAATTTATGCATACAAACAAACCTGATTCTGTGAAGTGCTTTGTGAGAACAACATTACAGTGCAACCTCTCCTAAGCAACACCTTTTGGGAAAATCAAAACTGTGTGTTGTTGTTGAGAGTTTGTTTTTCTAGAGAGGTTAAATTGAAAGTTAAATCGTGTAGTGGGAAAAAAACATGCTGTTGTTGCAGGGAGGTTGTTGCGCAAGAGAGGGCCGCTCTGGAGAGGTTGTACAGTATGCCAATATTCAAAATAGTCTGTATTGGTAATAAGTGACTTTCTAAAGTGCAAATAAGACACAAAACCATAAGACTACAAATTCATAATGTCACAAACAACGGGAGAATGTTTTTAGTGCAGGTTTGTCGGTATTTCTGAGAATGGCTTTGTACAATCATTGTTTGAATATTAAAAAGAAGAAACACATTCTGTTTTTTTCTTTCTGTCCCGTTAATAGAAGTCTTTTTCAACTCCTTTAACCGCATTGCATTTTCATTTGGTGTTTATTGTAATGCAATTTAAACTCTAACACGATCCACAGCGTAGTCAATACAAACGTATAGGTATTCAAGCCATACATTATTCTACGATAAAACATGGTCGGCTGTTACATTTTACCCAACCGAGCAATTTTAATGGTGAAAGACTTATTTTAACGTTAAGAAGTAAAACCGATTGAAAATGTATTTCTTGTCCTTTTGGGGTAACATGTGAAAATGCCAAATACATCGTCCTAATTTCAGTTAGTAATAGAAGTAATGCATATCTATTTCTCTTTATATTAGTATCAATGTTATATTTCTCATATTTCAGGCTGATAGATCAAGGTCATGAAGTCGTGGGCAATGACTGTGCCGATCTAGCATGTGAACAGTTCTTTCAAGAACATGACATACCGTACAAAACAGAAAAACTTCAAGAGATTGACGGAATGGTTTATAAGGTAAAATTTGTTCATGAAATGAATCATGGTGTATGAGAGGAGTCATTTCGGAGACATCTTCTAAATGCTGTGAATTAGAATGTTCTCAGATTTGAGTTTCCGCTGTACGTTCATAATCTCTGAATTCAGCGCTTTGTAAGCATGGAGCCGTTTTTGAGAATGGTTGATGTTTAGTTTAAAAGTACTTGTATGTTTCTCAATCCGTGCATTTTTAATAGATTGCACGTTTAGAAAAAATACACGCTTAAGGCATAAATTTTTAATTTGATCATGGCAGTATCTTGAATATCGCTTACAAAACTGACTCATTCACTAACATCACATTCATCTCAATATAGACGGAGACCGCATTTGATTTACATACAATTTGTAACTGCATACTGCGTGAAATGAAATAGAATTGTGAACATTTAATAAAATGACATAACGTGAGGTAGCGATGTTTATTAACTGACGTTACGTGTGTGGTAAGAAAAAATCATCAGTGTCATGGTAGTCCGAGTCAAACAAAGTCAAGTACAAATCTTAGTTTCAAAGATTGTCAAATTTACGAGCGAGATCGCTGAACGCATGCGTTGTATAATTTGTAAGGCAAATTGATTAAAGTCAATACAAATGTCATTTTTGTTACGATATACGTCATTTTAGAGGGATGATTAGCAAAGTTATAATTGTACGTTCATTCTTACATTTCCAAATATATATGTAAAAAATCTGACAGTCGTGGAAAATGCAATTTACGTCGACGACATGTGACTCGTAAATCATTCTATTTAATCAGCTATTTACGATCAAATAAAAAAAACTTCAACTTCCGGTGTTTGGTGCTATGCACGTAACTCACCAAACAGATATTTTAATTAAACATACAATTTATAAAAATTATTGCATAAATCACTGCTTACTAAAATCATTTTCTTCCTCAGGCAACAGACGGTAAACCCATTACATTGTACAGATGTGACTGCTTCGACCTTTCAAGGTGAGAATTCTATTCTGGGTAACATGATAAGTTGATGATTTTTTTCAAATTTCAATTAACGGCTAACATATAATCTATTTAAAATTGTCGTCATGTGATATCCAAGATAGAGAGGGAGTGGTTTTAATTTATGGTGGTGCACACATCATGTCGCGCGCAATTTATCTTCTAAGTATTCTGATACGTTCGCGTCTTTATTATCTGTTTAATGGACAAAACCAGATGGTAGTTGATTTTGATACAATGTTGTTTACAAAATCAACAAGTTTGAATTATCTATCCTTAATTTACATTATTGTTGTCACGTAGCCGGATGTCTTAAGTAAAGCTTTTTAAATGAAACGTGACTTTGGTACTCGTTGTTATTTCCTGGTAAACTTAAAAATCCATACCCCGGAAATGATCATAGATTCTAATCAGTCAAACATTTAGGCAGTCTGAACTGTTTTGCACGTTCGTAGTTTCGACGTACATCATGATATGCCCGCGGCCGTGGTCCAGTGGTTAGTGCGCTGGACTTGTAACCCGGAGATCCTGATTAGAATCCCGGTCGCGACAGGTCATACACTTCTATAAAAATTTGAAAAAAAGGTTGATACTCCACCATATGTGATGAAGTTGCCGGCTCCTTGTGGAAGGATTAGTTAGTACTGGCTAGAATACAGACCAGAAAAACTGGTTAGGTGAACCGGTCCCCGTATATATCTGAAGAATTGTTGAAAAACGGTGTTAAACCCCAGTGACAATAAGTCACATAAAACATAAAAAACATCATGATATAAAACATTTCTCATCCAAAACGAATGGACATACCATCCTTTTTTGGGGTTCAATTAATTTTAACGTCGTACCAACAGTCAGGGTCATTTGGCGACTTTTCCAGCTTTTAACGGTTGTATATATCTGTGTAAAACCACCGGCCGTCCGTCAGCTAGCTGGACTGTTTCGCCGCATTTGAATTTTCTCTAATCCCTTGTGGGATTCAAACTTACAGCGGTGAGGGGATAGAGATTACTAGTTAGAAACCATAACAACTCGACCACTGAGGCCCCTTGGTTTAGATCATTGAAGTAATGACGAACAACCTGGAAATTGAGAGTTCGGTCTTTGAATCTTAAAATGAAAAAAGTATAAGTGTGTTAAAGAACGGGTAGAATTAGGGCAAGGCAACGTTTCACATTAATTTTGCTTTTTAAGTAAAGCTTCGATAATGAGACCGGTGGTCTCATGATCAATTTGAATTATATGGGAGATTTTGGAAACCGGTACTTAAATAAGTGACTGTTATAACAAGGTGGTTGGAACATTGAAGTAGTTGCTCTTTGAGAGGTTTTACTCTACTTTAGAAATAGCCTTCTCTGCGTATGGTAAATATTTCACCGCCTATCTGTCTCATATCTCATAGGAGTCATGATCAGCAGGGGAGGTCACTCTTCAATCAAGCTTTCATTTTTCAAACTGAGTTATCCGAACGATAATATGGCTAATTACAAGTATTAGCATTTCCAAAAAAGTATAAGAGCTAAGAATAGAATATTGATTAAATACTTCCTAGAGATTTCATTTCTTGATTCATTTCTTATTGAGAATTTGCAACAAAATCTATATTTACGACAATATTTAACTGGATCCCGTTGACTCTGGTTGTACAGAGACAGCGCTCCTTTGGTGCACTGCAACACGGCATACGCAACAATTGCGCTTATCAGATTTTCATCCTAGCAGATCATCGATCTATGTAAGGAACTGATTAATTGACTAAGTTCGAATCGGCAACAATCTGAAGTGATCGACTGTTTTCCGAATTCTACCGATTGTTGAATAGGAATTTATGACCCCATGCTATTCATCAGGGTAATAAATCACGATCAACACATACAGCTCTCGGATAAATGATACAGCGATGGGAAATGAGTGTATACATACATAATAATCTCAGACCTGGAATGAAAATATAATGGTTTCAGAAAATACAGCTTTCCAACCGCATTTATTACTTGTTTATCTCTTAATATTTATAGTAAATGCAGCGCAGGTTAATAGCTATATTGCATTCATAGCTATTTTAGTTTAAAAGATTTACATAAGTTTAGCTTCTATTTTTTTTTTATTTTTGTATTATGATTGATCTGCTTTAAGAATACATGATACAGTTGGTGAAATAAGAAATTAACTACCAGCCTGAAAAACTAGGTCACCAGGTCAAATCATATAAAAACTTTGATAACGCTCTAGAGGTCACAGTTTTGATTAGATCTTACTCAAACTTTGTCAGAATGTGTTGTATTAATGTTAACATGAAGTTGCAATCTTTACTCAGGTGAGCGAAAAAGGGCCATCTTGGCCCTCTTGTTTATTATTATATGTGACAGCTGTATAAAAAACATTCATGTATCCCTGTTCCCCCTGCCCCTCCCCTCTTCCTCCCCCCTCCTTCCCCCCTCCTTCCCTCCCCCCTCCTTCCCCCCTTCCCCCTTCCCCTTCCCTCCCCCCGCCTTCCCCCCTTCCCCCCTTCCCCTTCCCTCCCCTCTCCCCCCTTCCCCCCTTCCCTCCTTCCCCCTTCCCCCCTCTCCCTGGGAGGACCCTTCCCTACCAATGTTCCCATCCCCCAGGGTACAGTCCTCAGTGTACCCAACTGCGCTAACCTGGGATATTACTCCCTTACATTCCCATTCCCCTATTTTGGGCCTTCTGAACCCTTTTTTCCTAGTCATCTCCCTGTTTTGATGGTTGAAATTTATTGGTGCAAACAGACAACGGACTGAGAGCGCGAATTTATCGGAGCCAACGAATAAAAATCAACGGCCAATTACTTACAGGAGAAAACAATAAAATTGATTTTGATTATTAAATTGCAGACTACGGACAAATATATATATAAAGTTAAATATAGGAATAATTTAAAGGAATAGCCTTTGCAGACAACCAGTTTTCTTCAGACTAAAGGGTGATATCTAAAAGGTGCAAACAGACAATAATTCTAAGGGAGATGACTTACAGGATCAAACAGACAGGAGAGCTTTGCATGACCGTGCGACCACATACACGCATCATACGGGTGTTCGTCCCTCGATACCGAGTGACGATAGAAACGTAGACGCAATGCGTCTTGTGAAGGAGGCCTGTAGAGACCAACGGGAGCCCCATAATTTTTTTCTACCTTTTATACGACCGAGTCAACACTAGGAAAATGTTTACACATTTGAATAATAATACACTTCAAGTGTGATTTCATGTGTATTTATATCCCTGTAGCACCAAATCAATTAAAAAATTCACCGGCGCTTCAGTTTGTAATTTACAATCTGTTGGCAAAATTTGGTAATATTTGAACCATCAATTTAATTAATATTAATAAAAATGTGAAATCTTAGGTGTTGTTTTACCTCTCCGTAGTCAATACGTGTACCCCCGGGGCATAATATATATATACTCCGTACAAATCCGGGTCCGTTATTAATGCATTTCACACCTTGCAGCAGTCGTAATCAAAAAGTTTAATCAAACTATAAACGTAGCATATGTAACGTTGTATTTGAAATAAAAACCTGCATTTTCTTCTACTATTTCTATCATACTCTCGAAAATAAATAAATCTGAAGCAAGTTTCATCTCTAAATCAAAAGAACATCCACTGACCTTTTCAAAAATATATTTAGTATTGTCGCGCCAACAATCGATTTACCTAGAACGTGGTTTATTTAATATAGACAAATTCGTTCAACTAAACGTTTAAAGAGTCCTATTTTTATACACCATCATTGAAGGAAAAGTCATTCTCTTCACTGAGAAACACACATTTTTTTTTAATAAATTACACATAATATTACTAAAAATAGAATAGTTACCTCCCTTAGATTTACGAAACTTGCTTAATATAAAACAAACAAAATATTTAATAAGCCGTCAGGGCCGTGAGGTGCAAGGTACTATATTTTTGCGAGATGACTGTCGTTGTTTTTCAAGCCAACCCAAGATACGTTTTCCGTGTATTTTATTAATTTGTTTTTTCTCTCTTCTTTCTTTCTTGCTCATTTCTATTTCCCCGTATGGTTCTATATTTGCAAAGTCGCAAATCACCTTATCATGTGAATGCATAAATTTGTAACAAAACAATAAGCTGCATTCAAAACCCGATCTTAAAGCAAATTACAATCCTTCCACTGATCATAATCAGAAAAAACAGAGATTTTATCGCCGTAGTATCATATACAGTTTTATCACCTCTAATTAGCACGATGAAAATCGATTCGTTTCGAGTAATCCTGTAATTTTCGTAATTGTCCGTATGATATACGAACTCAAAAGTAAAACGATACTTATTTTATTAAACTCAAAATTCCCCCGCCTAAATTTTATTCAATCTTTTATTAAATAACATCATTGAATTGCTTGATAAATGAATTCTAACGCACGATTTTAGCGTAAATCGCTAATCTGATAAGCAAAATTGTTCCACATATACAGGGACCAGTTAACGACGATATAAAAATGCCCCAAAAGTACATATGTAAAAAACATAACTAGAATATCGAAATATCGCATTCTCGGAAACAAAGGATTTCATGATGAACTGGGATATCTAAATTTTCATCAAACAAAATCCTCCTTTTGTAGAAATAGTCTAGTTTCTGAACAATAAAAGCCAGTGTTTTGGCGTGAAACAGGAGCCTTCTAACTGGTTTCGAGCTTCATACATTAAAAATAGGCATGTCAGTTATACAACCCGACAAAAACATGGCGGGTGACGTGTCCCGTATGAGACCCTCTTGAGGTCTTTTTGTCCGCCATTTTTTGATCATGTGGTATTAAATTCTCCTTTCCGAATGGCTTAGAGCAGGCGTTGTAAGGGAAGAAATGGTCAAATCTGGTTAATTGCATATGTCGCCGTCCGTGAACGGCGACAATAATGAAGTAATTACAGAAGAAACCGGTATAGAACCTCATTGAAATTTCTCTTAGTTAATGAATTTGTTTTGTTTTGCAGTAAACTCATCGGCAAATTTGACTGTGTGTGGGATAGGGGTGGTTTTGTAGCATTACCAGTGAGGGAAAGAAAAAGGTGAGCCTTTCAGAAATCATAGAATGATTTCAAGTACATAAAAGTATTCATCAAAATACACTCAACAAAATTTCTAATTAAGTGCGATTATAGAAATTATCATGTTTATTGTTACATGTATATGGTTTTAGAGTAACATGGATTAACTAATTGTTACTCCTAAATTACTAAGTTACTTTTTGTTCGTTTGTTTAGTATAGTCAGAAAGAGATAATTAAATGCCTGTCAATCAATCAATCAATCAATCAATTAATCAATCAATCAATCAATCAATCAATCAATCAATTAATCAATCAGGTGCGAACAGAAGGAAATCGAGAGGATTGTTTTTTGATGACCTGTATGTATATTTTTATTGCAGATATGCCCCAATAATGCTGGACTTAATGAAACGAGACAGTAGATATTTATTGGATTGTTTTCTGGTCGACAATGGTGTATTTGGAGGTAAGATAAAAATATACAGATAGAGAAAACATTTACAATAAAAACAAGTTATCAACTTCCCATTGAATTGATTCAGTATGTTGATACTTTCACACTTCATTTTGATGTACTAAATGATGTGCGTATGCGTTTCCTCTAATCACTTGACTTTGCCCTGTGTTTAGCTTGTTCATTTAAGTCTTAACAATGTTACTTCCTTCCCAGCAATATTATGCTTCCATTATATCATTAAAATCGTTCAGTGAAATGGGTTGAATAAGTTTGTCGACAGATAAATTCAGGTCAGTTAGTTCACTCTGCTAGCTTCACCCGCCATCATAAACATGAGATTATTTAAATGATCATTGTCTGGCTATCATATTAGGTGGTCACTTGTTAGTCAGTCATGGAATCAATGAAGAGTGCTCTAGCCTATTAATACTCAATGTTCGCCTGCTGATAAGCGTATCCCTTCTTCACTGAAAGAAATGAGTAAAAATCAACCGGCAACATTAAAAGTCCAGATACGTTCATAATTGTAATCTTCCGAATCTAATATAAACATTTTAACGACAGCTATTTTTAAGATATTCATATTCTTGCTTCATTTTATTTCATAAATTATTTTACTTCATAAATTATTAAAATACACCTCTTATGTTAAAAGAATTTCAACCGCGAATTAAAGGTATTACACGAAAACGTGCCTGTTTAAAATGCATCAGGATGTGAACTGTCTGAATACGTTAGTGTTATACAGGCGATGTTAATTGTGCGTAAAGTCTCATCCACTGTAATATTTAAGGGGAGACAATTCGAACATAATGCATGTACAGTAAACTGGTTCCGGTTGACTCTGGTTGTACAGAGACACTGCAACTTGGAACGGGGACCATTTTAACTACAGTGCATAGTTGTTTTCTGCATTTACTGATTTCAGGTCCACCCTTCAATTGTTGTGAGAAAGATGTGATGGATTGCTTTGGTAAGTTCTGTAAACAGGCTCAGTATATTTCCTCCATTACTAAGCATGAGTGGGCAAAGGATACCCCTCTATATAGAATACTCTAACCTGTAAGTTATTGATACGTTGAAGAATATCCTAGTTTATACAATGGTATAATTAATGAATACCCTTGTCATCGCCTTTCCTCCTGCTCAGTTTTGCTCAAATTCAAATAATAATGATGACTAAAAAATGACTTTCAATAACGTCCATTTCTCGACAAACACACATAAGTAAGTTTATCGTTAACAATAGAGTCTGTAGCCATCTCCGATTAAAGGTCACCCTGTTAATAAAGGCCATTCTTTGAAAAAAAATGATTATTTAGAACAAACTAACATCCGAATAAAGGCCACCTGTCAATAAAACCAGTTTGTCTTTCCCAAGAGTAGCCTTTGGTCACAGGTTTGACAGTACTAAAGAATCAGTTGGGTCGTCAATCTTCGTAGTTCTTATCTGATTTGACGCCAGGATTACAGTTATTTACAGTTATTTCTTTTTGGCGGACCTCAAAGTACGAAAATGTTTCTGGACGAATCGTACCACAAAAGTACGAAAGCTGTGCTTAGAAAAAATAGAAACCTACCTACCCTATTCTTTGGATCAAGTAACGATGAACCTGACTATTTTTCTAGTTATTGTGAATCGTCGCCCGAAATGATCTATGAGCTTTACGAGTTACGTCATGTTTGACACTTTTACGTGTTTTTTTAATACAAACAGGAAATCGTGCATTGTGATCAATGAATTTCACGAGTCAAGTTTAAGGAATTTATGTTAAAAGGGAGATGCATAAGTTTCACGGGTTACGCTATTCAGCCTGTTTTTCACTTTCTTTGTTATGAAGAACTAACCCGGTTAATGTCCAACTAACTGTGTATAAAGGTCATCTTACATATCTCCCATAAGTGGCTTTTTTTCAAAGTTTGACTTAATTTTAACGTGTCTTTTTTTCAGCTAAGTACTGCAGCGTGAAAAAGATTGACACTAAAGACGCGTTCACCAAGTGGCAAGAATCATGGGGTATAAAATCCTTCATTGAAGATGTTTATCTGCTAAAACCAAAGCTACAAATCACTTCACCCGATAAATAAAAAGACGGACAAAACAGAGAACTATAAACGTTTGTGAAGAATCACGTGATTAAACAGGCCGCGACTTCCGGTGGTTAAAGTTCTCTTTGTGTTTGATTGAGACTTCTTATTCCACAACTTGTCTCCACTTGAAATTTGTCTCACAAATAATTTATAATTCTTTAACTGAATTTTACATGATATAAAAGTGTATATGACCATAATGTTCATGTGTTCCAAGGCAGTTTTCTGACCCAGGAGTGCATTCGGAAACTTCTTCAACGATGCATTGCCATGTTTGTGAATGCCATATAAATATACATGTATTCACGAATCATTCAGTATTTTGATGTCTCAATATGGACATTGAAATAATGAGCATTTATTTCACAAACCGGTGGAAAAGATTCACCAATATGAGTAGAAAGTAAAATATATTAACACGTGATTATTAAATTACTTCGGTGATGTTATTCCTTTCTTCTGTCAGTACTTACATATTTAGTACGGTACAAATTATACACAACACAATTATACACAACAGCCGTTCAATGTTATTGGTCGGTCCATTTTCTAGTGCGCAGTCAAACCTGTGTTTGCGGCCACCTCCGAATAAAAATCACCCTGTGAATAAAAGCCACTTTTTGAAAAACCTTCACTGATTATTTAGAACAAACTGGCCTACAAATAAGGGCTATATGTCAATAAAGACCGCATTTTGTCTTTCCAAAGGGTGGCCTTTGTTCACAGGTTTGACTGTATATATTTTTTCCAAAGGCGATGCCAAGGTCATTTTGCGAAACATGGCGCGAAAAACTTGTTCTCTGGATATCTATCATTCATGAAGCAAGAAGGAAAGTTTATTTGATATAATGTTTAAAATTTACGGTATCTTTTACCAATTTATTGTTTTTAGATTGTTTTATGCACTCGAATAATATAATATAAACTTCTGATACCAAATGCAGTAATTTGAGTTAGATATAGGTCGAAAATATCAGATATTGAATTTCCATCGGCGCTACGCGCCTCATGCAATCCACCGTTTTGCATGTTTGACTGTTTGAGGTTTACATCTGTCGCATACATGTAATTTGATATGACAAGATAGGTCTTTTGGCTGAGTGTACTTAGTTCTATGGTTTAATTGAATCGTATTGAATCAAGTGATATTTCATCTTCTTATCGTTGAAGTATTGCCGGGACTCACCTATTTTGTGATATGACACTAGTTTATTGAACAGTGTGATTGTTCTAATTAAATATAACTTAGTACTTTTTTAAAATCCTGAATCTTCAATAGGTAAACATCACCAATAGGTGAACACCTTCAATTGGTGAACACCTTCAATTAAAACCCTGAATCTCCAATAGGTAAACATCATCAATTGGTGAACACCTTCAATTGGCCCTTAAAAGAAGGTTTGTACCAGCGAGCGCGCTGTGTAAATGTCATTCTGTTTACATTCTTCTCTAAATCCATAACACCGTTTCCAACATGTACTAACGTGTACCGCACACCGGATGTCACGTGATGCTTCTCGATAAATTATGATTTTAATCATTACGAGACAATAATTAGTTTATTTGCTAGAGTTTCTATGGAAATTAATGTAATTATCATGTATTGTATTATAGCTTTATTTGGTTTTTTTTCTTATTTTATAATACCTGTAAAATCAATCTTTAAAATTGTTATTTTTTGTAAATATATGAAACCCTTAATAAAGTAGTATTGATGTAATCAATTTATTGTATGTCCCCAATAAAAAAACCAGTTTGTTTCATTGCATATTGATAATTTTGTATACTACTTGAATAAATAATGTACAGTTTTAGATATTGGCACTTTTTTGAAAATCACCGACGTGTCCTTAATTGTGTTTTGTATATGCACGTTATTCACGCCCTGGTCCTAGAAGAATATGACGCGACAGGTCAAGTGGATTGTGGATCTGACATAGTGATTATCTTATTTTTTTGTTTGTATATTCAACATTTGTTCTTTTTTTCGGATACATATGTATAATGTCAATTTACAATTTCATTTTTTTTGTACATACGATAACCTTAAATAAAGTATTGATAAATATTGGAGTGTTATCTCAATAAATAATTATTATCTTATGTTCTGTTATATCTATTATGCAGAGGCGTATTTAAAATTGTGTTGTGTTATTATCTATGCGATGTCACATATATTAAATACCAGTACATATTACATCATGGTATATATATATATAGACAATTAGTATAATATATTAAATAGCGAGCTTTTCTGAGCCATTGTGAAGTTTGTATGTACCTGTGAACACTACAGATAAAACAATGGATTTATTCGACCAAAAGGAAGATTTCAGTGGTAGGTTTAGTTTTTTATAGTTAGAAAGATCTACAATAATGCAATATAAATTTTGACTTACTACATGTAATAAGCCGGAAGTAACACTGAAATTGTATTAGGATTTATCTCTAGCTTAATTTTTAAAACCTCAAATAAATCACCATTCACTTTGCCGATAAGAATTTCAAGATCCGTTGGATCAGCACTGGTGTCCTATTCAAACATTGACGGAATTATCACGACACTCAATCGTATGAGCTTTGCTTAGATTTAACGACTGGGTAAAATTCTGGATCGAGAAAAGAAGTTAACCAAAAGTTAACCAGAAAACAAAATGGCTGCCATTGCTCACCAATTGACGGACGATTTATAAATGAGTAAACCGCGGACCTTAAAGATTTCTTTGCCAGTGTCAGACACTTGGGTTAAATCTATCCGGAAACTATTTGTGGTTAAATTTAATAAGGGTTTCATAAAACCACTTAAAACCAAAATTTAACTTCAACTTTAACCAAGTAGTTAAGTGTAACCAATGTTTATACATTTTAGCGTTAGTGTTAGTGTATAGAATTACATGATATTCTTGTAAAACCGACATAACAAGGTGGTTTTTAATTACGCGTTACATGTATTCAACAAACGTATGTTATAAATACAAGACTAAGATGAAAGCTGCTGCGTACAAATAAAATGTACAGTTAAACCTCGATATCAAGAAAACCTTTGAGACATGAAAAGGGTCCTAATATCAAGCTGGTCTTATCATCAAGTTGAAATAAAGATGAAATATTACAACCGGACCGAACGAAGTGGTCATTTAGTGGTCGTATTGTTAAGATGGTAGTATTGTTAAGATGGTAGTATTGTTAAGATGGTGGTATTGTTAAGATGGTGGTATTGTTGAGATGGTGGTATTGTTGAGATGGTGGTATTGTTGAGATGGTAGTATTGTTAAGATGGTAGTATTGTTAAGATGGTGGTATTGTTAAGATGGTAGTATTGTTAAGGTGGTAGTATTGTTAAGATGGTAGTATTGTTAAGATGGTAGTATTGTTAAGATGGTGGTATTGTTAAGATGGTGGTATTGTTGAGATGGTAGTATTGTTAAGATGGTAGTATTGTTAAGATGGTAGTATTGTTAAGATGGTAGTATTGTTGAGATGGTAGTATTGTTGAGGTGGTAGTATTGTTGAGGTAGTCGTTTGTTGAGGCATAACTGTACATCAATCAAACTTGGCACAAAATTATCATTCAACTCGTATATCAATTAACCTTGTTGAAGGCTTATATTTAATTAGATTCAAATCTAGCCTGTTTGGTTATTTGAGATAAGATAAAGGCTTGGGTTACATAACCTTTCTATAAAAAACCCCACTAACATTCTAAAATTGTTTAGTAATAACGTTTAATTTTGATTCCAAAAACTAAGACAAAGGCGAAACAACAAATCGGCCCTATGGTCAGAATACTCAGAAAATTTGACATCATGTATTGGATTAATGTATCATCAACAAAAATGTGTCCAAAATTCGTCAGAAATACTAGTAAGTATTGTTGCCATAGCAACAATATCAATTCACTGCAACAAACAGAAAAAAATATTAATATAAGACGATTGTAATCGTTCTATATTTCATTTATTCAAAAAGTTTGTTCAAAACAAGACAGAAGTTAATCTGTTCCATATCAGTGTGTAAAATAGATACAACAACGATACCGGTTTCAAAAATTCAAAACCTTGCAAAAATTCGAGGCAATGTTAAAAAAAGTTAGTTCACAGTTTCAGCTTAAAATTCTAGTTTCGTAACATCTGTTTTTATGTCATTTGTTTGATTAATACGATGGAAATATTTTACAAAATGATGCGCAAAAGATTTAAGTTTCAACTTCTTGATATAAACAGCATTTTTTCAACACTCACTCTCGCTTATGCGTTTCTCTTTAAATTAAATTCAATTAAACACGGGATACATATATTTGAGCTAACGCAGCAAATCAATCTATTCCGATGAGTCTGTGAGCTATGTTCGTGTCTTGATTTTCAACAGAAGAATCAATCAATTATATATGATTAAAAGATACAACAAAAATCCGTAAAGAATATACAAACGTAAATGCTCAGCGCTCCCTTAATGTCACTATCTTACTATCTTTACTGGACAGTAATAATACAATGAGTCATTAAAACATCAAACTTGTGTACATTTTGCACAGTATAACCTCTGAAAACCGGAGTCCCTAAATACCGGAATTCCCTGAAAATCAGACGATTTTTCAACTCCCATTTTTTCTCTTTGATGATCAAAAGTTCTCTGAAAACCGGGATTCTCAGAAAACCGGACTTTTAGCCCTGTCCGAAATGGGTCCAGTTTTCAGGGGGTTTACGGTATTTTCATATCAATATGTTCAATTAACTTGGGTTAAAAAAAGATCTGACACCCATGCTTGTTTCTATTGTACCGATTGCTCCGCACAAGACAGAATTGCAAACTGTCACATGAATAATCGAACAAAAAATTATAAAACAATAACCGGATACCTTACAATTTTATAAATACGACCATCCTAGTCTACAAAAACATTGCTGACATAAAAGGTTGCAATACACCTGTACATTTATACGACACCGAAGTAGTTATTCAAATAAGAGCCCCATCCAGGTACTAATTTTGTAAAATTTTGGAGGAATCATCTATCAATATCACTATCAACGTGTTTTTCAGATTGTCAAGTTTAGAGTAAAATAAAAACACTTGTATGTTTTACCTGGATAATTTTCACGCGTACTAAATTCATCAGAAATTATACTCCGGTGTATTTAATCAAACCTCAATATCATCATAAATGGAATGCTAGATTTACCCCTGGAATATTTTTGGCCAATGTTAACTAGTTTCAAATGAGATCAATCAACACTTCAGAAAAAAATATAAAATTTTGGGAGTGGCAGTTGGTATAAAATGTTGAAGTTATGTTAAATTTTACCAGAATAGCAAGATTAGGATCGTTATTTTATTGTTTGAACTCTGCCCCACCCCACCCCCAAATTCGCCAAACCGCTGGTGAAATTTCAATGAAATATCATATGAATATAATACCTAATCATATGATTTTACAAGTATGCAATTACCAAAATAACAATAAGGTTGTGAAACCGGATATTACTTCATTTTACTTCCATTTTTTTTAATTATTTAAATCCCAAGGTCTACAAAGCAAGATCCAGACAAGGTCATTGTCAATCTAACTTTATATTGCAGTGCATAACAAACGAACACGAATTCGCTTTAGATATCAATAACCTGTACAGTTTTATAGGGGTATGGGGGTATTTCCGCCATTTTTTTTGATAATGTGGTCATTTTGAAATATCACTGTGGAACCTATTTTACCAATCATTAAATTATTGTCTCGTGAAGTTTAGGTCTGCTCAACATTAATATGTGACTGAGTATTAAAGAACATAATTTAATCTAATTCTTTACATTTTTGTTTCATTATCAATGCGTTTTTAAGTTTTACACTAAGCTTTAATGTTAAAAATATATAATTACATGTATAAACGTGATGTAATACGAAAAAATAACAAATTGTAATTGAAGCCTATAAATATCCCAGTGTTCTACTTGTAGATTAGTAGTTGAGGTTTCCCGATCAACAACGTACCCCATAGTTAAAGACATTGTACTGGATAAAACTGCTACAATGTTTAAAGATAACCTGGTTCGTTTAATAGGTAAGTAAGTTTCTTTCAAGTTTATTGCTTAAGCATGTTTATATGATTTTGTCTAAAATTGAGTCCAAAATTCAGTTTTATGCAGACACGTACGGTGTACATTAATGTCGTATATTTCCTGACTCTATGTTGAACATGACTAAAACTGGAGCAAGTATTTTGTAGTTGGAACTACAGGATATAATTCTGTAACGAGTTTTTTAGAAATAATTTCTTGCGCGTAATTTGTTGAAAAATAGATAAACGTACATTCAATTAGTTCAATCAACTAGCTAGTTTAGCTAATTGATACTATATTTTATGGATGACTCATGACAATCATATTGTGACGTCATTTTTTATATGAATCCTTTTCTTACTCATTACGAGAAGACACAAAATTTAAATACTTGCATTCTTTTAGTGATGTGGTACAAATAGTGTGTAAGTACCTAAATACAATGGGCGTCAACTGCAAGTCAGTTCAACCATCGCATTGAGGTCTCTATCACTGGGCGTTTCGGCGCGGCCCACGACGTTCTCAAGAGATGCACCGACCGAGGTTATCAGTCTCGGCCAAGGGCTGATAAGCTGATTAGCTGGTCCATCGCTGTTCCCTACAGTGGACGCCCATTGTATTTAGGTAATCAACAACAGTGTATAAGTACTAGTTTTGATATAATAACGTTTGTGGTTTGATATTTTTATCTCGTCATCGCGAAAATGACAGCTCAAACCTTGAATATTTTTACTGAGTGGGTGAATATTTGTTTATTGGCTACTTTTTGAATTTGACAGTACAAAACGCCGAAACTAATCTATCGGATATATATCACTTTATGTATAACGTGTTACAAGCATATCATAATGTGTGTTTAAATGAATAGATTATTTACTGTCACTAAATAGGCCGAAACATAATGTTAACGTACGTAACAATGTATCATCTTACATAAATAGAATTGAAAATATCACGTATTCAAATCATTGAGAATTATTTTTGTTTTAACACTATTCTTGTTTCGATTTACTCTCGAAAAAAATGCATGACGTTACAACAAAGGGTAGTGCTGGTTTAAATGACACAGATATCTCAATGGATTTATTTGAACAACGAGATCGTATTCAGACCAGTTTAGCCAAATTTTTTTTAATGATTTATATGAAAGCAATGAATAAAACTATACATTTTGCAGAACTTTTTGAGTAATTATGCTGCTTATCTCGTAGAATATAATAAAACTAAGGGATGTGATGTGATGTATATCTTTATTAGGTAAACCAACTTTGACATCATTGTTAAAAATAGTTACCACATATAAGTGTTTTGACAGTGACGTATACATTTTTTTTAAAAAAATAAAGGTATAATTTATAATGGGTTATCTATAATAGATGCACATGCGATTTACATGAACATGACTTGCATGAACATTTAACATTGGGCAGAAAAAATATAACGTTGACATGAAGACGTAGGTTAGTTTTAGGTTTTAGTTTTGTACCGTAGACAATAATATATCTTGCATGACCGTCCAAATTGTGTGACCAACAGTTGAAACGTGTAGTTATTGACATTAGTTAGGCATTTTATTATTATGAAACGTTATAATCTATGTGCTAAACTTACCTAGTTCAGCGTACAGGGAAATGTTTTAAACATAATCAGATCAATATAGATTGTATTTCAGAATAGGTTTGAATATTGTAATAAAAGCGATAATAATGCCTCCACTTAAAAGATGGAGAGCATACTGTAATGGAGCGGTCCGTCCGTCTGCACGTACGTCCTGCTATATTGTCCGATCAATAACTTGAGAAGGAATAAGCCTAGGTTTATGTAACTTGATAGAGACATTGCCCATGGCCTCTAAATGAATCCTATTTATTTTGAGGTCATTAGGTCGAAGGTCAAGGTCACAGTGACACTTAGTCACTTAGTGTAAAATCTTTGTCCGAGCAATAAATTGAGGAGGAATAAGGTTTGTGAAGCTAGGTGAAGACGTTGCCATGGTCACTAGATGATCTCTATTTATTTTTAGGTCATTATGTCAAAGGTCAAGGTCACAGTGAAACCCATTGTAAAATCCTTGTCTGATCAATAACTTCAGAATGAATAGGCCTTCGTTTATGTTTTCTTACTTATATAAGATTTGGACTTTATAAAATATGAAAAAGCATGTAAATATGTCACTGCGACAGAAAAATGAAGTGAGGGCATTAGTGTCCTGGACACTTTTCCAATATAGATTTTACGTTAGGTGTTAATCAGAGTGGGTGGCTATTTACTTATTCTTTTTTATTATTCTGAATGAAATAGAAAATATTTTTATCAAAAAAGGTTTGGATATAATGGATGTTTGCATATTTAAAATGTTACATATTTTGTAAACAGATGACACTGTATTTTTTGTAAATAGTAGTTCTGAGTTACAAATTCATTTTAGGTGAACTACGGTACAACTGTAATCATTGAAAGATGGAAGTAAGAATATCCATAACAAAGGCGTATGATAATTTAACACTACCAGGAAAAATAATCTTTTATCATGATGGTAAAATTGTTGCGTGTTTCAATATAAAGAACTGGCGGATCATTTTCTGTCTCACTAAACACATTTGTACATCAAACTCTCAAGGTAATTTTGGAATGGAATACATAAAATTAATGATATTACAAATAGGCCTACTATACAATTACAGACGAATATTTGGAATAAAGAAAAGCTCGCCGAAAGGTGAACTTTGCTGAAGATTATTTTAATTTATTGAACTTTTTTTAATCCAGTATTTAATTATTCAGAAACAGTGGTGTATTTCTAATCAAACATGTCTAATATACCGTACACTCAGTCCTTTGAAGTAACCATTTAATAACAATTAGTTTGTTATCATTTGCTGTGTAAAATTCTTTACTTCGCAATTATAATCTGGAATTAGTGACATCGATATTTTTAATAGTTCAGATCCATGAATGACTGTCTGAAATTGTTTTTGCATTAAAAAGCTACCTCAATGTAGAGACTGCCAATCTTAGAAGAACATTCAACATGACACAAAATACCGGTTCTAACACTGACCTCTAAGTATGACTGACTATACTCTGAATTAATTAAAATGTTCATTTAAAAGATTACAGAAACCAATGTTTTCATAAGTATTTACTTCTCTTGTGACTTTTAGTAATTAGCTTTAAGTTACGTTTAGAACATCTTTTTTAAATTTACCTTCAGAAGAACGCTCATCGCAAAAAGATCTTCGTCTGGATTATAAAAGTGATAGTCCGGATTATATAAAACCTTAAAATCACGCTCAAAACTTGAATTGTATAATGTTCCTATTTAATGTGAGATTGCTCTTTCAACAATATTAAGAAATGCTTACGTACGTGACATCACCAAATTTAAGGTATGATATTACCCAGACGAAAGGATGCCATTATTCGGTTTAATAATGGATGCCGTTACTTGTAGTGGATTTTCACATAGCATAGTACAGTCAAACCTGTGCATAAAGGCCACACTTGGGAAAGAAAAATTGTGACCTTTATTGGCAGATGACCTTTATTCGTAGGTCAGATTGTTCTAAATAATCAGTGACGGGTTTTCAAAGAATTGTCTTTATTCACAGTGTGATCTGTATTCGGAGGTGGTCACAAACACAGGTTCGACTGTAGTATCCTTAAGTTATGTCTGTACCTGTTTAAACATAACCCTTATTAAAATCTAGTATCCCCAAAATACGTTTACGTACAAGTTGCTTTCAGTCATTTTGTGCCTCAATGAAGAGACATTAAGTGTGGCGTTTATTTAACCAAGTTACCATTATTTTCGTCTTTTACAGGTTTCGCTATGGTTACTACGTTCACAGTAGCTAATTATAAAGAACCAGAGACGGAATTGATCCGTTTTCCGTGTTCTGTCGATGTCTGTAATCAGTAAGTAACTGTACACTCATATATTACGAGTATATACCATATAGATGTAAATATGTAAGTACATGAACAAATGCTAAATACACAGATAGGTAGGGGTTCAGGTTGGTAATAATTCAGGTAGAAAATAGTTATGTATATTAAAACAATTTGAACTTGATTGTTGTATTGATATTCAAAAATCACGAATCACAATTGATATCGATATGCTACACCAATTATGATATAAGCCGGAAAATACGCAAAAGTAAATTTAAGTAAAAGGATGTTTGTGTTTTACAAAGTTTTAGGAGATAAATATCATGTTAATCTTTGCTACAATATGTATGTATGTATTGTTCCCAGTCGGTACCTTCAGGGAGTTTGTGGTTTGTCCTCCATTTTGTGATTCTGCGTGTGTTGAGTTGGTGAGTTTGGGGGGAGGTAGTATTTAGAGGTATTTTGATATTTCTGAAAACCATTTTCTTATCTGTATTAGATAAACGTTTTGTTTCCTCAGTTCTCATCATCACGTCAAAAATCAGAAGAGATTAATCATGGTTTGAGTGTCAGTCGTTTGTCCGTCTTTTTTAAATGACACATTTACAGACGTGTCTGATATGAATACAACTATTCACTACTTAAAGATACATTATAATTATGTGTATTGACTTTTTTCATTCAATGAAACATGCGTTGGATACTGCTTAAACAAAATGATTACTCAAGCCTGTCAGTACATACGGAAGTCTTGATCTGAAATGCTTACGTAAACTTTAGGTATATATCCTTCTTAAAAACAATTAAACATTGTGATAAGTCTTCTGTCATAAGGTTAAACAAAAAAAAAAGAAAAAAAAACGCATATAAAATATTCAACTGCTTTATATGTTAGGACTGAGCTGATGCATTTGAATAATGAATTGATCAATAAATAATACGTTCTTACGTAAGCCCTAACAAGTAACACAATATTTTCTGTCGTTGATTTTTGCAGGTTTGGCAAACCACAATTCTGCAGCGACAGCCAACGATGCATAAATTGTGAAGATCGGAAAGGTCATTGTTGGACGTCACTAATGCCTAAAAATTGCTCCATTTATTGTTTTGGTTGGTATCATTTATCTCTGTGTCATGTTTTCAAGTAATTCGTCCAAATATGTATGATGTGTTATATGTAATTATTGCATATTGCTGTATGTTCTTGCATGTATCTCGATGAGTATTATAAGAAACTAGATCTAAGTACTTCTATCTAAGTACTGAATGTACAATTGCAACCATCCTTTAACCCCTTGCCTCATAAGGATATTTTGGACTCTTCCAATTCAAAGCTTATATTCATAACGCCAATTAATTTAAGAAAATTGAGTTATTTCTCTCCGACAGAGCGGAAAACAATCAGACGACTTTTGAAAACATTGTGGCAAAAGTCGCCATTGCTTCTTTTGCCACAATGTTTTCAAAAGTCGTCTGATTCAGATGCGGGGAAATGCGGTATTGTGAGGCAAAGGGTTAAAATCATTCTTGGTTAAGCGTATAAAACAATTAATCGTTGACAAATGTCATTTTATCACTGATTAAAATTCCATTAATGTACTCAAATAAAACACAGACACGCGAGTCAAGTGGGGTGTAGTTTACCTAACATGGTCGTATATATTCCAAATTAGTAATCACTGCCAAGGGAACGCTTATAGGCTACTTTTGTGTCAATTAATACTTATATTGTACTTTAATCATTAAATCATAATTTGTCGTACTGCATTTTCGTGACATGACGTCGCGCGGGTTCGGATAACGAACGACAACTGTGGATAAAGATTGATTACGACCATCTATGACAAGTCATCATTTATAATGTTATTTCATAGTAAGAAAAATGTCGTTAACTAGAGAATATACAAACACAAACCCAGATTGTTACTTAAGTTCATAAACATGTGGCTTACATCCATTCGGCCAGTAACTACGGAGGTAACCGTGATACAGCCATGATATGGAGAGCAGCTTAGGGGAAATAGCTGTTAGAGGCATAATTATGTTACGGAATAATTGAATATATTGGATTTTGGGAGGTAGTACTGTGGGGGGGAGGGGGGGTTGTTTTGTGAGTTTTTTTTCTGGGAATCCTTTTAAGATTATCTATTTTCACGTGACGTCAATTGGCCAATCGGAAAGGTAGAAAGTAGGAGGTAGTATAAAAGGAAATTGTGTATATGACTATCTTTTCAATCTCAAGCGAAACCAAAGAGAAAACTATCAATTTAAGACGACAACAATAGAAGAATTTACTAAAATATACTTAATATATAAAGTAAATCGACGTGTTTGAAATTTCCACTTTAAAATATGTACACACATGTGTACATGCGTGTAACAAAACATGTGCGCTTGACATGGATTCTGAATTCGCAGGCAAAATAAACTGATTTCTATCACATGATAGCTTCATTTGTATGATATGTACTCCAAATGCTGAACCATCAAAACGATAAGCAAATAAATGAACATAATTATGGTTTCTGGTTCGTGTGGTTTAAATTGTATTTCATGAAAACTGTGAATATTATTTTTTCAGCTCGGATGTGTCCACTGCCATGGTCCATCCAAAACGGACAAATAGTTAGTTCACGTACAAGCTACGGCAGGATTTTGCCAGGTGATAATTTATCAGTTGCATGCAATGATGGGTACACTTTGAGCGGTGACAATTTCTTTATATGTAAAGAGGCTGGCCAGTGGCAGCCCAGTGCTTCCATGCCAATTTGTGAACAATCATATGAAACTGGTACGTTATTTGTAATTAATATAATTCAATACGTATAAAATATATCACGAAATTTGAACGTGTATAAAAGAAGTTCATGGTTTATTATTCATTATGTTCGTATTACTTTCACAAAGTCAGCCCAGGGAAGCGTTAAATTCTTTTGCAGTATAACATGTGTAAGTGATCCCTTTTTGTCTCTTTCTCGTTAAATGTGGCGGGCAACATAACGGACTAATTGGTGCTCCATTCGTAATTGTAATATGATTCTAAATTCTGAGCAGTACAACTCTAACATTAAACCAACATTTTTTTTTTCAGATTGGAAAATGGTTTTCATAATCACTTGTTCAGTACTTATAGTTGTAATAATCGTACTTTGTGTTGCACTTGTTTATCTACTTACGAAAAGAAGATCAGAGAACGTCCCAAACACGTCTACGGACGAGGCGGATGAAGAACGCATTCCGCTGCAGAAGAATGATGAAAAAGATAGCAGTATAGGACAAAGAACAAGCAATAATGACAAAATTGGTAAAAGCTTTTTATATACATATTTATATACACTTTTCGTTGAGTGCGCCTTAGTCCACCGATAAAATGATGCTTTAAAAATCTGAAGAATTTCGTGTATCTTCAAAACTTATTTGTATTTATTTTAGTTCAGCCAAGCGAAGATAGAACCTTAATCGATCATCAACAGGATTTTGCCACTGGGGGGACCAAGAGCAACCGAAACAATACCAGCAACGGCGCTAACACTGTAGATCCAATCAATGAAGCCAGTAACGCATCAATGCGTACGTCTGACGACACCACGCATGTAAAGTTTCCGGTGGAAGAAACTGCGAATGGGCTTGAAGAGCCAAGAGTGATACCTACTCCTGCTCAATCAGGACACAGCATTGTTAGAAATGAGGCTGAAGAAGACACCATCAGGAAAGTTGCTTTGGATGGAGGAACGTACGACAGAAAAGATTTCGATAAATAGGTTGAACAGTTAATTAGTTCGACAAGACTTATCTATATTTCCGTTAAACAGGAAGAAACAACATGTTTTAATTAAAGAAACACGAATATACACAACATGGAGAATCCATTACACATGTATTTATGGTAGTGGCTTGCATCTTAAATTAACTAAATGCATGTTAGATGGACTACCCGTCGTTTAATTTTGTTCAAGTTCTACTTTAAGCGTAAAATTTACCTTTCTGTAAAAAAATGACAACATCACTTTTTTATTTCAATTCATGCTTAACAAAAAATATTACAAGTAGTGATTGATTTATTATAGAAATTTTAAATAATTCACACTGAATCTAGCTCTGATTAAACCCAATGCGATCGTCTGTAGGAAAACAAGTTTGCTGTTATTTAATTTTTTTTCAATTTGAAACAGATTTTGTTTAAGTTCAAATGTTAGTATGAAAAAATGTATAAATACACAACATTTCAAAAATATTTTGGTTCCTCGGTTTAAACGATATGAACTTATTTTCCACATAAATCTCTTACAGCAAATAGGTACGGGACAAGAAAAGGATTTCTGGAAAAAAACTCATACAAAACATTCACAAAACAAAACACTTTCCTAAAAATACCAGACACCCCCAAATCCCCATGACAGGACCATACAAAAAATTGGAGGCAAAACACGGTCTCCCGAAGGATTTCGCCCTGGAACGGTCTTTAGCAAATATACGGGGGAAGGGAGGGAGTAAACCATTTTTGTGGGCCCGATATAACGAAAAAAACGATAGAGACACACAACAATAAAAAACAAAAGAAACTACAATTAACGACGAACATACATAATAAATTGATTGAACTCGTCCCCCCTAACTTATAAGCATTATATGAATCGAATTAAGTGAGTTGTAACAGTGAAAATATGTGATGCTATATTTCTCAGCCAAACAACAATAAAATCTGCTTATTACTATTGTACAATAAGAAGTTGGTGCGTATTAAAGACAAACAATATTATTCAATGTAATATCAAGGATGCGCAAATTGACAACACGCACCATCGAAAGGAGAGGCATAGCAATTTTAGAAACGCAGTAAAACCTAGATAATGAGACAACATACCCTATGAAACACAAGTGCGGTTGTAAAACGAACAATGTCCGAAGATGACTAATTAGATTTATACATTTCACATTTATTAACTAAGTTGTTATTTATAGATAATTCTATATTAAGACATTGCTGTCCGGGTATTTTTGTCAGTATATATAAAGTGCAGAACTGTCACGAGTCGAGTTCATTTAAGCAGAGGTGCTCGGGTATCCGTCATCGTGAATATTAATATTTCTTTTTTGTGTTAAATTTATTGTATTGTAGTAAATAGTAAAATATTGTTTAAATAATGGATAAAAGCAGAATAATCGGTAAATTTCATTTTCTTCTTTAACTTAAAAGAAGTTAATCTTATAATTAATACTTATAACTAATACTATTGTCACGTGATATATATATATATTATGCACTTTTTTATTTTTGAGTACGTAATTTCTCTCTCTCTCTCTCTATATATATATATAAAGATACTCCATATTTATTATACATACATATATTATGTAACATATACACTTGCCACATTAATAAAATATTTATTTATTTACTGAGTACTACTACGACAAGACTAACAGCAGATTACTTACGCAAAAATAAAAAAGTGCATAAATAAACGTGCATGTATTTATTTTTAATTCTTGGATTCCCAAAATTAGAACGGAACAAATTTGTTGGAATTCCAGTTTTTTTGTCAGCACGAGTATACTGAACAACAAAGTAACTTCTGCACGATGCTTTGAGCAACTTGGGTGTTTTGATTTATCTATTAATTAATGTAATATTGCTGCCAAGCAAAATAATTGGATTCACTTAAAATGGGATTTTTTATAACAGAAATCAAAATCCAAAGAGGGGAGGTTTTTAAAAGAAATATTCAAATATACGAATAACCGGATCTTTACTCAAGATCCGGTTTCTACTGCAGAAGAAGACAACAGAACATATTTTCAAGCAAAACTGCTGATATTGGAATAACGTCAGTTTAATGTGGAAATATCCAGACACCGATTCTTAAATAGTACTGATGGAATAATATGAGCACACGCATCTAACTAACAGGCGCCTTGAATCAAGTTTTCTATGTATGGTGACATTGTCAATGCTTTATTTGTGTTGTTTGAATATTTTTCTTTTCCATATGTAGATTTGAAAGTTCTGTTAATTCTATTATCATTATATTATATATTTTAAATATAATCATATCGAACTCTTTTTGGATTTGTTTTAAAATAAATTTCTAAAACTTAATTCTTGTTGTGTCATTTAAAAAAAAATTGTCCATAACACATAAGAGGTATGTACCTCCTGATAACGACCTCTTCAAATGTATGCAGTCAGTAAAAAGTAAAACTTAAAGCTATTTTACCATTTAATCTAATTCTGGCTCTGACATTTATCGAGCGAGTACTATTTTTCCCACAGGGGGCTAGCACGTTGAGGGGATGGAGTATAATGGCGTATTAGGCCTAAATGTCCACACGGTCCGAAAACACGTATATTATATATATACATATACAAGGGTTACAACTTCCGAAATGACAGATTCTGCACCAAGTTTGTTTAACACTACGTAACTTTTTAAGGAATCGCTCAATTTTCTAATAACTGGTGTCTACAGATAGCTAATACATTATACTACACATAATTAATAAGCACTTTGTCAAATTCAAAACAATGAAGCAGATATTGATCAGAATTACCATACTAAATACACATTAAAACAACAGGTAGAGGAATGACAATGCGTGCTAACCATAAATATCTCTAAAATACACTGATCCGGAACAAACGAATAATCCAGGAATGCTCTACTCACGTAAAATTAACAAAATCGTCGACTCCGTCATAGATTTCCACCTCGCTATGCCATAACGATTCAGCCAATGAAACGCTCGTTTACAAACAAATTACGGGGCAAAGGTCACTGCATCATATTATTTGAAGTTTCAATCATGCGACGTGATTTTTGTGAATTGAACGTGAATAGGACGTTCCTAGATTACATTTTTCTGAATCAGTGTATTTTAGTAATATCTATAGTAAGCATGCGTTGTCATTACTGTAGGTGTTTTTGGTCCATGGGGCGATTTCAAGCCTAATACACCATTATACACCACCCCCTCAACGTGCTAGCCCCCTGTGATCTTTCCATTTCTTTGTACCCCTGTTTAAATTATTTTAGTATTTCTATTCAGACTATTCGAGTATTTTGTTTGTTAAAAGTGTGTTTATGATCGTTTATAATGTTAATTATTTAGTCAACATAGTAATGGAACAAGGGGTTTCTCCTGACATAACATGACTAATCAGATTTTGTGAATCTATTTTAATAGAATCAAAACAAAAGAACATAATAATATTGTCTGTGTCTTTAATCCTTTTTCGTAATTGCGTATGGCGTAAATTCTTGATTTCCTAGGAAAAAATCCATTGTCTTTTTTCAATTTTTTTTACAGGAGTCGCAGCGTTGGTCATAGTGACCGTTTCAACAGTGGATTCAAAGACAACATTATTCCCATGTTCAGAGGACGTTTGCAACTAGTAAGTATCTGTATTAAAGTAAAGCGCAAATACCATGGGCATTTAAGATATTGTGTCTTGTCCCGATTTTTTGGATGCTGTCTGTTTGTTTGTTGAGTGGGTCTGGTTGGTAGGTTTCGGACTTTTTACTGTAGGGAAAGTGGGAGAAACATTAACTGATCACTGTAAGTATATGTTACAAAAATATGGGCCAAACAGAATGATATTATTTAACATTTACCAAATGGATGTAGTCTAGCAAACCATACTTCATAGTCAGATCGATACCGTTTTGGCGTATACTGCTATGGATCAAAGATTATCTATCACAAATGTCAAGGTCACACACAAAGTTCAGTCTGGTGTATAATTGGTGGACATAATGCATGATATAGTATGTAAAGTTATATGTGACGTCATAATTATGTACTAAGGAAGTACATGTACTGCTATAATTATGGCACACAGGGGCATCATACTATTATTCTTATTAGCATCCAATAAATGGAGGACAATACAAAAAATTGAAACCAAATGTCTTCATACTTTACTTAAATGAGCTTCTTATCAGCTCAGAAATTCTTGATAGATTAAACTTTTCGTGAATAACTAATAAATGTTTGATAATTACAAAACGCTTTTCTTGTAAGAAGTTTTTGCGCACTCTTTTTAACTGTTTTATGGCTACTTCTGAGTTCTGTTGCGGTTAGTAAACTCAATTTTTACGTAGAAACAGTTTTTGTCTCCTTTCCCGTCAAGCTTTTCGTGAATAACTAATAAATGTTTGATAATTACAAAACGCTTTTCTTGTAAGAAGTTTTTGCGCACTCTTTTTAACTGTTTTATGGCTACTTCTGAGTTCTGTTGCGGTTAGTAAACTCAATTTTTACGTAGAAACAGTTTTTGTCTCCTTTCCCGTCATTTCAGCCAGTCGGTACCTGGTCTTTACTTAAGAAAGCTCAAAAATTGATGAAAATGACATTGTTATAATGGGAACATTATCAAGCCTTCAATGTTTATGGGTTTGTCCCGTCTTAATGCTCATAATTTGATCACTTTAAAAGTGCGACATGAAATGATTTAATTGCTCTATTGATACAATGTATATCTGTACTAAAACTGAAACATGTATCCTTACTTTACTTAAATGAGCCTTTTATCCGCTCAGAAATTCTTGATAGATTAAACTTTTCGTGAATAACTAATAAATGTTTGATAATTATAAAATGCTTTTGTTACAAGAAGTTTTTGCGCTCTGTTTTTAACTGTTTTTTGGCTACCTTTGTATCGACAAGGAAAACTTCAAGAGTCATTAGTGCTGCGTCTCCAACTATTCGAGCCAGGATATATTACCAAAACGAATCTGACTCCAAGCCAGTGGTAAATTAAACGAAGAGTGAAACAAACACCGTTGAGGGACACAGTCAAAAACATACAAACTGTTCCTTTGTCGACGGTTAGGGATAGTAAAACTGCCTGGTAAACTTTTTTCCCGACTGTCTTCACTTATCATAATTATTCAAACAATTGGTGAGAACTAAGTGCATAAGTCAACTTTTGTCCCATTTGGGCAATTAAAATCGGATTACAAGAACCGTCTGTTGTATCTTTTAGTCATGGAAAACCACAGTTCTGCAGCGACAATGACCGCTGTATAGATTGTGACGTTAAAGAGCACCTGTGTGACACTTGGAAGATGCCGAAAAACTGTTCTGAGTTCTGCTGCGGTTAGTAAACTCAATTTTTATGTAAAATCAGTTTTTGTCTACTTTCCCGTCATTTTAGCCAGTCGCTACCTGGTCTTTACTTAAGAAAGCTCAAAAATTGATGAAAATGACATTGTTATAATGGGAACATTATCAAACCATCAATGTTTATGGGTTAGTGCCGTAATAATGCTCATAAATTTGGTCGCTTGAAGTGTGCGACATGAAATAATTTAATTGCTCTATTGATATATCAGTACTAAAACTGAAATAAATAATTAATTAATATTAGAAGTACCGTGCAATATGCTTCGGTAAGACCAGCTATCCACCATTCTTCAAGCTTGATTTACCATTTTCAGACGGCCAACCATCTATTAAAGCGCACATTAGATGTCTAATAAAACGTAACACAGTTAAACATGTATTTGCAGCCACCCTTTAAATTAAAGCCATTCTTTGAAACCGTCATTGATATTTTAGAACAAAGTGACCCCCAAATAAAGGCCATCTGTCAATATTTAAAAGGACACATTTTGTCTTTCCAAAGGATGGCTTTTGTTCACATGTTTGACTGTATGTCATTATATAAAATGAATATGATAATATATTAGCGTTAACTCTGTTTGTCTTTAAACAAAGTTCCGATATACAAACTGACAGTCTTTGTTTATATGTACAGGCGATAGTAGTCACAATTAAATTCAAAGCACTGAAAGTACTCATGTGAGTTGAACTTAATGCAAATGGTTGCAAATCTTGTTTAGTTTAAATGAAATGTGTGAAACTTAAGTGAAAATTCTATATTCTAGATTATATTTCAACTCATCATAGTTGTAAATTGACCTTATTTATCAAATGATTAAATACAAAGTAAATCATATCCTTTTAGACATTTCTCAGTTTTACATTCCCAGATAATTTTGGACATTATAATGAATAGTATCTGAAAGTATTTGTCCGCATGGTAAGAAATTGATATCAGTGCATGAAAACGCTTTGAAGAAAAACGAGAAGGCCGATATGGCTTTTATTGCTTATAAAATTATAACAAAATAATTTTGGGTCTCCAATGTTAGGTTTTAATCAGCCATTTTTGGACAATTCTGCTGATGTTTGTTTATTTGTGAAAATATTTTGAAATAATGCTAGTTGTTCCAGATTAAAAGAATAATAGAGGACACAACTGTATAATTATTTCAAAACCAGGTTAGTGGTTTCATTAAAAACGCTAAGTATGAAATAATCTTTGATGTTGAATGTAAGACTAATTCTGTTGCGAAACTTTTATCTGAACTACAAATTTTATCTATAACAGGTGATGTATCGACATTATCAAGATAGCAGTTACATGTAGACAAGATAAATGAAATAAAAATAAATCAGAATGTAACCTGCTGATTTTCTATTTTAATAAATTTAATGAATCATCAATCTTGAAAGAAATTATTAATCATAGTGTATTGAAATTTTTAAGCAATTATATGACTTAGACGATTCTATATGCTAGTACGACTTCAAAAAATGGTTCATTACATAAAAACCATTGCATGACAGATGTACAAGAAATAGTACTACGGTCCGCATCAATATTTAAGCGCCAAGAGTGAGTGTGGAATGTGGAGTGAGTGTGGAGTGTGGAGTGAGTGTGGAGTGCGGAGCCATGTGGAATTGACGTTCATATATCAGTTTTTTGTTACTAGTTCGGTGCTGTGGCTAGCGCCTAAATAAATGGGATATTTATTGACATCCCACGAATATCTATTCAAAATGGGTATTATACATTTATAGGTCGTTATGTTGATAAAAGTCTACATACGTGTTTCTTTATGGGCGTGTCCATCTAAGATTTCCTTCCAGTGCTTTAAACAGCCATTTAATAAAATTATGTACAATTTTACAATCCGATAATGTTCTGCTAAAGATTAAGAATTTAAATAGGAATTTAATTGCGTCAAATAATAAAAAAAACGAGAAAAAATATGTTGACAAATTCACCTGTTCGCGAACAAGAACGAAACACATAATACTAAAATATCTAACATTATCAAAGAGAGTAAAGTTTGAAACCACTGTATGTGTAATCTTCATTGACCTTTGTGCTGTGTACATGTATACAGTATCATATTTGTGCTGTGTACATGTATACAGTATCATATTTGTGCTGTGTACATGTATACAGCATCATACACGGTGGCCCATATTGGTAAACTTATTAACACGTTATACAACCCACGTGGCTAACCCGGTATGTCTTTGTCTTATTTTTGTTCTGTTGTTTGTTTTTATGTGACTGATTGTCACTGGGGTTTAACGCCGTGTTTCAACAATTTTTCAGTTATATACGGCGACCGGTTCACCTAACTAGTTTTACTGGACTGTATACTAACCAGTACTAACTTACCCTTCCACAAGGAGCCGGCAACTTCTCCTCATATGGAGGAAAATCGACATTTTTGTCAAATTTTCAGAAGGGTATGACTTGCCGCGACCAGAATTCGAACCCGGATCTCCGGGTTATAAGTTCAGCGCACTAATCACTGGACTACGGTCGCGGCCTTATTTTTGTAGTAGTTTGAAAGTGTTTGTCTGTTACCAGTTTAAGTATGCAACGTAAACATGCCTGGGTAATAATACTAAAATTATAAGAGAAAATTGATTCAGACATTGTGATTACAGTCAAATATACGTGAAACACGGTTACTTGTATACATGTACATATACATAAGATTTTGTTTAGTGGTCTACATTTTCTATCTACGGATTCTCCAAATAAATACGACATGGATGGATGGATGGATGGATGGATGGATGGATGGATGGATGGATGGATGGATGGATGGATGGATGGATGGATGGATGGATGGATGGACAATTTACATTGCAGTCATAATATTTAAAACATACATTTAACAATGAACGTAACGCCTAAAAGTTAAATGAGCCTTGCCAATCAACATTATATGCCAATGATAGCACAAAAAAATAAGTGTAGAAAAACTCTTATTTCCGTTGTGGTCCTTTCCTTAAAATATAGTATTGTGTGACATAGGAGTAGTACAGATTATATAAACTAGATTTATATAGAAAGACTTGTAAATAATAAAATAAATATAATAATAAAATAATACAAGACATTACAAGTAAACATTTGTTTCCTAATACATGATGAACATTTTCCATCATTCTCTATCGTCCACATCCTACAGCACATTAACTGATTGTTTGATTCTGTTTTCAGATCGCAAGAGGACCAACTTCATAGGTAATTATATTTTAAATACGATAAACAAAAATATGCTACCAGTACATTACAGTACTCATTAAACATTGCACTAATTGGCATTTCAGAATTAAATGGTTAAAATTTGAAACAGATAAAAGAAAAATAGAACAAAGACAAATAAGACAGTAGTTTGTATTTACTATTATCGGTATTGACTTCAAAAAGCTGTTTTCAAAGGCTGCACATTGTGGATATACAAATGTTCTATCTATCCATTAAATTTCACTTTTAACTTATTGTATTCGTTTTTAAAACGGTCATTTTCTTTTTAAATTTCATATAAGAGAAATAGCCAATTGGTGTACCACGAAGGTACAGAATAAAGTCAAATATTTACAGGTTTTCATCTAAAGCCGACGATAAGTTTATGTTACCATGTTAAACTATTTTATCTGCATATTGGAAATCTTATTTTGTCTGTGTGCATTCTCGCCAGGGAGTATTTTAATTGAGTTTTCATACGGGCCGTTTTATAATCATATACAATTATTAATATTCATGTTTGGTACTCATTCCTGTAAGGAATTATGACATATTTTTGACATTTCAGCTCGGACTTGTGCCCCGCCATGGAATATTACTAATGGTTACATCGATGGTTTACAGACAGAATACGGCAGAATTATGCCTGGGCAGAACCTGACATTCAAATGTGATGAAGGCTTCCGTTTAATTGGCAACAAAACATTCTGGTGCAATGACCACGGACAGTGGATTCCAGAATCACAAACACCAACATGCATTCTAATACCTGTTCCGTCAAAGACAAGTATAGTATTTTATATCAATTTGTTAAATATTGGTATATACTGTTCGATCAGAGATATTTGTTCTGTGTCTCGGTTTACTTAACATAAATACATACTGTAGTGGTAAATCAACCATAACGGCATAAAAATGAGTCAATACATTTATGCTATACAATATATTTAATACATGCATACAATATAATAAAAATATCTTTGAGTGTCTTAATTACCGCCATCGTATGATTCTTTGATATGGTAGTGTTCAAACTGCAAGTTTAGATAGACAATGTACTTATTACATTGCTCAAAAGAAACCAACTAGGCAAATATTTCCTTTAATTTCACCATCTTTCTATTATCATTTGTTTTAGATTGGTACAAGATAGCAGTCATAATTTTATGCATAATGCTATTTGGAAGCATCGTAATGAATTGCGTATGTTTGCTTCTGCGTCTGAAGTCGATGAGATCATTAAACACAAACAGAGAACAACCACTCCCACAAACCAGGACACCTTCAAGAAACTCATTTGAACAAATCTATGAAGCACTAAACACTCCTTTCATAAATGACGGTCAAAATCAGGATGGGGCAAACACAGACAACGGCGTCAGAAGAGGTGAGTGTCTCAGTTGAAATATGTTCCAATACATCATGTATCCAGCTGCTTCTTTTCCAATATTGCCTGATGCTGTATTATTCTAATAACAACTGTATATTATTGTTTAGTTCGTACTGATTACATTGTTCATATCTGTAACTTGTTTAATGTTATTAACACATCGTGCAACGTACTCTATGTTTTCATCATTTGAAACACATAAAATGATGCCGGTTTTTTACGCATTCGAGTTCAGTAAGTCTTGTATTCATTAACGAAACTGAAATTGGGATTACAGATAATCATGAGTTAGATGCGCTAGACCGCATGAACCAACCAAACAGTATCATAATCGACATTCAAAACACTCAGGTGAAGACAGGTGCTGAAGGATCCTCTCCAGAACCACGTGGTGAGCTAGATGACTTACCTGACACAGGACTACCAGATTCTTCTCACAATAATGGCGCTATTAAGCATCCTATACAGGTACAATCTGCCAATGAGTATGAAATGGGATGTAAACCTCTGCCGAGACAGGAAACTGAAAAGGTTTGCAAAAAAAACTTGCTTTAGAAAACAACACAGTCGACCGAAGTGATATTGGAAATGGGGTAATGAGGTATTAAATTATTCAAGCAAATCTGACATGGTTAATGAAATAGTATGATATATTGCGCGGTTAGGAGCATTTTTCATCGGCCAACCTTCAAATTAAGCAAGATAATTTCTAGTATCAAATTTATCACTCTAATATAGGCATTCAAATATAAGCTAATTCATAAAATTTAGTTAAGTCTGATAATGAAATTGTTTTAAGAAACCATGCCACGTATACTTTTTAAAACTTTTTAGATTTTTTCTGGTTGGGTAGAAAATTTGAAAACATATGATAACATTAATTGGTTGTAATTGTATACAATAATAAGTATCTTACTAGCATAATACGTTATGTTCTTTGATATGTGATTTCCGGTGTATTTTGTGGCATGCCACCATATAAATGTCACGAAAATTGTATTTGTATGTTCATATGTGTGGTACAATATATATTTGCTCAAGTATGATAAATGCGGCTCAAGGAAATCATTGATGGAAAGAATCATTGTAGTAGGAAATATATCGCTCAAATTAATATAAAATCTTTTTAGTATGGTGTGTCTGCTCAAGGGAAAATGAAATATGTGTTGATATGTTTCAGTAAAAGAAAAGTGCACTTACCGACTTCATTTTGAAACGATGTATTTATTTAAAAACAAGTGTGGACTATATTGGTGTTTGTGCCTAAGTAGATACAAACCAACATATTATGGTTTTATTAAAATGAAGTAATAGGATGACCTTTGAACGAACAGTGAGGAATATTCATGATATTTTTCATTATGTATTTTACGTAATTAGGCTGAAAGTCAAAATTACGTTGTTTTTTTTTCATTAAAAAGGTCAAAATTACGTTCTTACTTTATTTAACTGTATGAACACGCACGCATGTTCTGATACCTCGAATAAGTCGATCCAACAAGTTAGGTCTTTTTACTAAAACTAAGTAATACTGCATGTTTGTTTAACCGATGAAACTCTTATCCATTACCAATGGCCGTGTACACAGATAACCAGAACTAAAATCACACATGACAATCAAAACGGGGAGCAATTAAAACTAAAATGACCGATTGGGGACCGACCGTCTGTGTAACTGGGGTGTAACATAGAAAAGATCTTTTACGAACCTAGGTGTCAAGACATAGTATGTATGTAAGATGCGTTTTTAAACATTTTATAAACATTGTAATCAAACATCACGAACTATTTTACAGTCCTAGTCCATGGGGAAATACTTAGTAAAAGTGTACCAAGGTCAGATTACTTCTGCTTGAAGGAGAATATAAATTTTATTGCCAATCATAGTTTAAATAGAAACTTAGAGCTGTTTTTCGTGTGGGTACTCATCGTTTTGAAATATTGGAATTTAGAAAATTAGTTTGGAAGTCTGTTTTATGTTGTATAAGATGCAGCCAAAATGTGATTGAATTGAATGTAGACTTATAGTATGTTAAAACAGACAAATTGAAGTTTGGAAAGTGTGTTTTGGTTACATTTCTTTGCCTAGGGTACTTAAATGAATGTGAGTCATTGGTTTTGTCTATTTTCCCTCAGCGAACATACTACAGTGCATGTCCGTTTATGGCCAAAGACAATACCATTATGGCATTATTTTTTAAATAATTGCCAGTAAATCTAGTCAGAAATGTTATACATCATTTATATATGTTAATACATGTCGTATGTTAGTTATGTGTATGCTTCCTTTTTTAATTTTTCATGGTATTTTTTTTAAAGCGTTAGCATCGTAATGTAAAAGGAACAAACATATGGAACAGATTCTTTTCTCAACTTGTCTCACCTTTCGATTAAAAAGGGTCTATTCATCATAAATCATCACATATGATTTACTATAAATACACAAAATTATTATTCATAAACATGAATATTTTTACTCAGTCTCAATAAAATTAATCTGTCTCGCGAGACATTCTCAAGACATAACATTTTTATATCGATGCTTGATGCTACATTTTGTAATGAATAAAACATGCAGAAGAATGCTCATTTCTAATTTTTGATATTACCTTTACAATTACATACTGGATCTAAATTTAATTTTTATGAAGAATCTTAATCATCTCAGGCTGTTTAGTCTAGTTGTCCGCAACTACAAACATATCACCGTGCTGAAATCAGCACTTATTCAGTAGTTCATCATTACCATATCTTTTGACTGTGGTTTGATTTTAGTTTATTTTTCCTTTACTCGTTTTTGTTAATAAAATATTTTTCTTCAGATCAAATATACAAGGTAACCCCTGAAAACCGGACTCCTTCCGGACTGATCCAAAAGTCCGAATTTTGAGAATTCAGTTTTTCATAGAGCTATACTATAGGAGAGAGAAAATGGGACTTGAAAAAATCGCCCGATTTTCAGGCAATTCCGGTTTTCAGGGAGTCCGGTTTCAAGGGGTTTTGCTGTATTTTTCAAGTGTATGTTGTTGTTGTTTGCAGATACCTTGTGTATATATTACTTTATAAATTCTGTTCTGTTCTGTTGTTTATTGTTCTGTTCTGTTGTTTATTGTTCTGTTCTTTATTGTTCTTTATCGTTCTGTTCTTTATTGTTCTTTATTGTTCTGTTCTTAATTGTTCTGTTCTTTATTGTTCTTTATTGTTCTTTATTGGTTTTTATTGTTCTGTTCTGTTCTTTATTGTTCTGTTCTGTTCTTTATTGTTCTGTTCTTTATTGTTCTTTATTGTTTGGACTGTACTGTACTGCACTGTTGTAAAAGATGGTAGACTGCTATACAGCGAGATGTAGGGCTTAGCGAAATAATTTAGTTCAACTTTAACGGTTACCTTAGTTTAATGATTTATCTGTGATTGCTTAGTTTGGTTTCATAATATTATCTCCATGACTGGTACTTCTGATTTTTAATACCACTACATTTGTGGTTAAAGTTACATGCATATGTTAAATTACCCGTGATCTTAAAGATCCATACCGGTTTACATTCTCTTTTATTCTGCTTTTTAGTGATACAAAAATGTATTTGGGATATGGCCAATTCGTATGTACACAAACAGGGGAGGCAACCCTACTTCCATGCACAAAAGCATGTACATTTCTGGATAGGTGTTGATCTTTCTTTGTTGTATGCATACAATTTAATTCGCTTGAGGCTGCACAATTTGGTGGCTTTTATCAGTTACCCAAACCACAAAAGATTAGCTTTGTTTCTCCTAATGACCACTATTTTGTTCATTGTTTGTGAATTATTTTCAAACCGAAAGTAGCGCACGTTATTATCATTGAACAGTAGAATTTTTTATCGAATAACTTTCTGACTATTGTTTTTATTTAAAACATTATTAAATCAAAAAGTCAATTTTTATTTTATGAGTGCCATGAAATAGTTGGGAGACATTTTAGCGGTAACTTTACACTCACAAGGGAACTATATGAAGGTGTTTATTTGTACGGTGTTATGTAAATTATTTATTTGTATGCTTAGATGATTATGATGTTATGTATGTTATGTTATGTGTTGTTTGTGTTTGAAGAATATACTTAGATCTTTAGTTTAAAGACATCAGTCATAATTTGATATGAACCACAAATGCTTAAGGGGAATCCACTAGCTAACGTATTGGATGGATTGAAGCTTATAATTATTCAATTCAAATTACTGCAAATCTGATTCTTTAAAATACTTATGTTTGGTCAGTTTAATACATATACATGAATAATAATACTTTGCTTGGATGATATTTATAATAAATAAATAGTTTTCATATTATAGCATCCTGTGTTGTTTTAGCGGGGTGGCCGTATGATGTTATCTTTTCTTATTAACATTGTGGATGGCCTCAACGTGATCCAACACATATAATGCAGTAAAATGAAACGTGCTAGAGATGAAATGAATTAGATACATGTATTTACTCTAAGCACCGTACCAAGAAGTACAAACAAATATCTATGCAGTAACGGCCATCGATAAATTGATGAAATCTGTGAACTGTTTTGAATGGGATTTTTCAGAATGAATTTTTTATGGTAACTTGATCACTTTAAACTGTTAAACTATTTCAATGTGAGTTGTGTGGTTTTATCACCAACAAATGATAACAGACTTAGACTTTAGACGATAATCATCTAAATAAATACAGAATAATTAGAAACGTGCCCGTCAATCTAGTTCAATCTATAAGAATTATTATTACTTTACTTATTAAATTAAGAATATTTATTAATTCCTATCTACTGATAGCAATAAAGATTTATACTGAACAAAATCCGAAACTCCTGGTACGATTGCTTGAACATAGTAGGATGAATACAAACCGGGATGAGTCAAAGTACTGCGTGTATACTACAAAGCTAGACGTATTAGGGCACGGGCAAGGCCAATGCAGGGATTTCATGCAATTAAGACAGCTGAGCATGACCACTGTGATTGAGGGTCAGTGATGGACTAGGTCGGCATCATGTTGTGCCAAGTATGATTAAAATTCCACAACGGACCGCCCGGAACGGGATTGGGAGCTTGAAAAGGTCCGGTTAACCCGTACTTGACTGTAACTGCAATTAATCGAATGCTCGATACAGTTGTCGTTTTCAAAATCTAAAAAATAATGTCAAACGATTAGAAAAGATCTTCTTTTCCATACTTGATGCGTAAAAAATGAACAATATGATGTGTATATAATTTTCATAACAATATTGCAACTAAAACGTAAAACATGTCGTTGAATATTCATGCCTAGAAAACTTTGAGTGGTATCCTCGCATAAAGATGCATAATTAACGAACACAGTAGACTAATCTATTCAAACGTTTTTGTTGATCTATAAAGACAGCAATTCCTCATAACCTACATTTTTCAAATCATTGGTTGTATTAAATGCGCAGATGACCTACCTTGTAACGAAAGTTTTAGAACTTGTGATACTGTCTGGCTAACATACTGGCATCAAAAGGTAACGTAGAAACAAAATGAATACCAATTTACCGTCTTGTTTAGTAATACCGGTTGCCGGAGTTTCAAATTTACTACCGCAATTAACTTTATTGCCATAGAAACAAAAAATTGGTCTTGTTTCTTTCGATTAAAAATTTCCTTCTAACATACATGTAATTAGCGACGGAAGAATTAGTTCGAATGCAAATGACATGATTTCGGAGGAGCAAGGAGGTTATTTATGGAATTAAGCTATCACATCAACTACGTTCCAACATGGAAGATAATCGAGACATACAACAATGGTCTCTGATAACTTACAGAATGTGCAACGAATCCAAGCATTCGTGAAGACAACAAACTGGTGTTAATAAAAAGCTTCGAAAACAACAGAAGAAAAAGCTTCAAAACAACAGAAACACTGTCTGCAGTCTGAGGCATCAGTATGACGCCGACTTTCTACATTTTAAGGGATTACCGGAAGCGCTGACGAAAAAAGTGCATTGTAGGATCATTGGATGAATTTAAAGAAATACAACTGACAAGTTCCATGAGTTTGGCAGTCAACGTACAAAATGTACAAATAAATTTACAAGCTTGGTTGATACAGACTTCGAGACTAGTCGTATTTTGAACGATTTATTTACAGACCCGACAAGTTGACAAGATTGTTGATATCGTATTCAGCCCCAAATGATGGGAGTTTAGGTATTCGATGGACAATGAACCTTGACTACACTCAAGAAACCTTGATACGCTAATAGTTGCTATATTTTCTGATTTTTGTCAGTAACTAACTACAGTGCAACCTCTCCAAAGCAACACCCTTTGTGAGAAGCAAAATTTGTTTTTGAGAGGTTGTTGATCTGGAGAGGTTAAAATTACAGTTAAATCATACAGTGTGAAACTATCATGGTGTAGTTGAAAGGAGGTTGTTGCTCAAGACAGGGCCGCTCTAGAGAGGTTGCACTCTATCTACGATTATTTGATACCCAGTGATCTGCAAAAATGGAATACATATACATAGCTGTAAACGTATTATGTGCACATACTTAAAGCGACAATGACAGCGTAATAGGACGGATACTCCATTTTTATTTCTGAATTCATAAAATCTTAGTCCCCTGTGACTCTACGAACATGTGTAACATATCATTAAAAAAGTGTTGATAGAGAATTCCTGCTTCTATCAGGGAATAACTCGTCGAGTTTACTAATTACATATTGACTTAGCCACATGTATTTGCTATTGAAACACTTAGTGTTAAAAGATTGTCTCAGAATATATATCTTCTGCAAAAAGACTGAATTATTACTTATGTCCATTTTCATGTTCTCCAGTTCGATTGCTTGATATTAAGGCAAGAGACTGTGGCAATTATAAGGTCGTTATGTACGAGAGCTTCAACAGAACACCTTATCAGCCCCCAAAAACCCAACTAATCCAAATGAAGTCACGAGCGGTGCGTCAGACCACTAGATACGTGAAAGGTTTCAACAAATATCCAGTTGTTTGTTTTATTTTGATTGTTAGTATTTGGTTTGACTTTGAGTTTCCTTTATGAGTTATATACAGTTGGAACACTGTTCGCAATTCGCGATTGGAATCGCGGACTGCGTTCCAGAATGCAATTCGCAGTTCGAAATTCGAATCGCGAACTGCGAACTGCGTTCCAACTTCATACAACGTCCTTTATGGCTCTATTAGTGCGCGTTAGAACCAGAACATACCGTTTAATTGCGAGAGTGATCTCTTTGAAATCCGTTTGTCAATGTTTTTATTTTCTTTTGTTGACAGAAGTAGAACTACATTTTCGTACTTCAACACCACTACACTTTGTAATAGGACTTATGTCTGTGACATCATTTTCCGTCCGTTTTCGTATCAAGGCATCTTAATCACGCAAGATTGTAAAATGTGAGTCATCCACAAAAACATACGGAACATACGCTGTTTTTATGAGTAGTTTCCGTATAATCGTATATCATGTTTTTTGCCTAAATATTAATTTCGTTGTTTCTAAGCTTTTAAGATTACTGCATTTAAGAATACACCATATCCGTTCTACGTAAATTTGTTTTAGTTTGTATTTTTTTACATTTTTACCAATTCATTTTTGCTTGATACAAAATATATATTTCCACTTCCTGAATTGCTGATAATGTTGGTTACTGTACACATACATTGATGATTTTGTTCGTAGCATAATGCATGTACATTTATACATAATATTATTACATTACATACTGTGTTTGTCCTGTCTTACGTGATAAATTAGCTTAAAATTCTATGATATCAGCTCACCTAAGTAATGAGTTGTCAGTTTAACAGTTTTACTCTGCACATGTATATAATATTGTGATTAGAGGTATAAATGTATTGTAAGCATAATTAACCGGTGATATCAGACACGCGGTTAATTACCGTCACCAAACATCAGATGAAGCTTTTACGCCCCATGTTATCCGGAGAGCTAGTCAAACGTACCCATAAATTCTTGATATCAACTAGTTAAATGTGATTATAACTGTTGTGGAAATAAAAATTGGGAAGTTTAATTTAAAATTTAGAAAATTAGTATAAATAAGAAATGAAAATAATTAAATGTCTACTTTCACAAAGTACTTCAATGACGTATATGGTATGTGTTCATGTATTCCTCATAATGAGAACAAACTGTAAAATAAGCAGCAAAAAAGGTAAATTTTCATAAATAAATAAATTATAGTCTCAACTATGGATCAAGGCAATATGATAACAGATACATCCCCAAATCACGCAGCTATATTCATTAAAAATGACAAACAATAAAATGGTTTAATTAAAAAAACTTTAAGAGACAGGAGGTGTGAACTTTTAAATTATATGTTTAATAAAGCACACAATGCATGTATATATGATCTACTATACTGGTCAATTAATGATCAAAAATATTAAAATGGCTTATCTGCTAGCCAGGTATTTATAGTAGTTTTTATCTACAAAACAAGTAAATTAATCATCAATGTATTTATGACAATTTTGATCTACAAAACAAGACAATTAATTATCAATGTATTTATGATAATTTTGATCTACAAAACAAGACAATTAATTATCAACGTATTTATGATAGTTTTGATCTACAAAACAAGTAAATTAATTATTAATGTATTTATGATAGTTTTTATCTACAAAACAAGTAAATTAATTATCAATGTATTTATGATAATTTTGATCTACAAAAGAAGACAATTAATTATCAATGTATTTGTGACATTTTTTCTTCTAAACAAGTAAATTAATTATCAATGTATTTAAGAATGTTGATCTACAAGCGAAGTAAATTGAATATCAATGTATTTAAGAATGTTGATCTGTCAATTGAATATCAACGTATTTAAGTTGGTTAATCTACTATCTAGGTCATATAATTCTAAATATATTTCAGACGTTTCTTCTACGGTACATTAAAATGGTCGAACCGCCACTTAAACAGTTTAGAATCTTGTTACTTAAACCATACGTAACTGTTATCAAATCATTCGTAATTGTTAATTTCGTTGATTATGAATGAATATGAAAATAAAGAGCAGCTAGTTTAAAACCTGGTTACAGCATTTTTCTACACAGTTACCAATGCTAAAAATTTTTCATATATCAGACGATCTAAGCAAGAGTTTTAGTAAATCAAACAGAGAATTTAAACCCTCAATTGACAGGAGATTGAATTTCTCGACAAAAAGCTTACACAATGCATGCTATTTTAATTAGAACATTAATTTATTTTTGACATACATGTACTTTGTTCAAGTACTATTTTTGTGTACATTCAATATCGAAACTTACATAGTATTGGATCATGTCCAATATACTAAGATTGCCTGAAAGTTATTTTTGTAAGTCACGTGTAGTTTTATTATGTCATCATGTTTTATTTTGCATTTACACACGTGGGCAGTAAAAATAGTTTACAACATATTCATACAGACCCGGCTAATACGCCGACCCAAATACAGTGTACATATATACGAAATGTGACCATATTAGCGGAACGGTCGTATTTTCTGGTCGATCGTGTGTATTGGATAAAGGCCTAATTTTCCACATGGAGACATTTTTATAATAAGTTGGTATATGTACTGAAACATCGTTTATATATCGCAAATACAAGCAAACCGTCATATGTTTTATCATGAATCATTTCACATGGACCAGCGACAGTTTAGTTTAGCTCGATTAATAAAAAATGAATATTTGGGAATAATATAAATTGAAATGTTTACATTTCATTAAGACTGTAAAATCTAAAAAGTGTTGATGTAACTTCTGTGAACGCCAAAATTTAAAAAGTGGGTCAGTTTCAATACTATGGGTAACCACGGTCGCCTGTATCAGTATTTAAAGTGAAAACTAGTCTAAATAATAAAAACGCGCGTAATAAAACACAAAGAATCGCTGACTCCCGATATTGTATATAATAAGAGCAGGTAAAATAACGCATCTGTCGCATTTTAATATGAATACTTTCTAAACACGTATAGATGGATTTTAAAGCATATTATTTCATTGTTGCAGGTATTTTCGAACTGTAAAGGTACTAAGAAGATTGTGATATTGTAGTGAGGTAGATATTGTGGTGAGGTAGATATTGTGGTGAGGTAGATATTGTGTGAGGTAGATATTGTAGTGAGGTAGATATTGTAGTGAGGTAGATATTGTAGTGAGGTAGATATTGTGGTGAGGTAGATATTGTAGTGAGGTAGATATTGTAGTGAGGTAGATATTGTGGTGAGGTAGATATTGTAGTGAGGTAGATATTGTAGTGAGGTAGATATTGTAGTGAGGTAGATATTGTCGACAAAGAAAGAAAAATGACATAAAACATTGACTAGTACAGTAAAACCTGTGTTTGCGGCCACCTTCGAATAAAGACCACCGTATAAATAAAGGCCATTCTTTAAAAAAAACGGCATTGATTATTTAGAACAAACTGATCCCCGAATAAAGTCCACCAGTTAATAAGGCCACAATTTGTCTTACCCAAGGGAGACCTTTGTTTACAGGCTTGGCTTAAAATGCAAAAGTTTATGTGGACGATCCATTTTATGATAAAATTTATTATTAACGAGATAACAAATTTATTAAATGTACAAATTATCTAAAGTCGCTGATGCATTTCACTACAGTTTTCTGAACATCACATTTACATAAAACGCTAACAAACCGATATAAGTTAACTACAATTGCCGATCAGATCAATCAGATCAAGTCGGACCAGGCCGTCGGAAATTGATCAAGCCCGCATGGCATGAGTGGTGGGTGGTCTACCTTGTTTGGCATCGCTCCGACTTCCCGACCGAAATTTTTTGACATGTCAAAGAAAGAATCGAGTAGGCATATAAAAGCCAAGCGCATGAGAAGCGACCAGGTTTTGGTCGAATAGAAGAGTCCGTAAAGCTGGTCAAGTAGAGATAGTTCATGGGGCGAAATGATCGAGACTGGATAGTGCTGGATGTCGCGGGTTGAAGTCGTGGAGGAGTCATGAATGGTAGTGTGGATGTCGTGTATGGACAAATAATGATCGTGAAAAAGTCATGTACGAGCCTCAACAAGCAGATGGTCAAATCTGGTGTAACAGTGTTGTATATATACGTGTTTATAGTAGTTTTCATACCCGATTAGCTCAGTTTGTAAAGCAGCTGACTTGCAAGCAGAAGGTCGTGGGTTCGAGCCACGCATCGGAAACTTTATTTTCTGCTTCCTATTTCACTGGTAATGCCGGAAATTTGAACGATCGGAGCAATATTAATTGAATTGATCTGATCACCAGTGGGAACTTACCATAACCGGGTTATCATTATAATTACGAATTGAAATTACAACACGTAATTTCATATTATCACTTCTGACGTGTAATCAACTTTTTCTGTCAATTCTGAAATGTATGTGGATAGAGAAAAAAAACAGCAGAATACTTTGTGTGGATCCTCTAGCTGTTACACAAGCATTTTTCTTGAACATTTTGTATTGAAAAAAATCGATGAATTAAAGATAATTTGTCATGTCACGTTTTTTGTCTTATCACTGATATTATCTCATTGTATTGCGTATTCTTAAAAGATGTTATCATCATGCCCAGCGCGATAATTAATTTGTAAGAGATTACGTACTTTGTGTTATATTTGTATCAGGTCACCATTGAATCTTGAATCCTGTATCAAGTCACGTGTTTATCTCGTGACACATTCCTTTGTGACATTTCTCACTTTTTGATTAGTCGCGCCTGATTGTTTAATTAAGACACTTAATCCGCTCAATTACAAACTGTGTAATATCACATATTGGCTGAGTGTTTGGTGAAATTTTGGTGTCAAAATTTATCACTTATTGACAAACTGTACACGAAAATATGGCTTGAAACTCTTCAACAAGAAAAGAATTGTAAAAATTTAAGATAAAATTCTGTTTGTATAAAGACGCACAAGGATCTAAATAATTTTCTTCGCGAGATTGAATGGCAAATAGTGTGGCTATAAAAAGGATCAATGAAAAAATATAGATTTTTCTTGAAAAGAAAAAACTGTATCGCATAAACTACAAGCTTCATTGTGAAATCATGGATCTGTTTAGAGTTCATAACAACTCAACAGTACTATGCCTAGGTCCTCCACACGAGTTAACCGAGCTTATAAAAACAGAAGATTGAAGAGCAAAGTAAAAAGTGAATTCATATCAATTGCTAAGCATTAATTGCAAACAAAAAACAGTTTAGTACAACCATGAATTATACCACAATAGATGTATTTATGCGAGTCACGCACACTTGATTAAGTCTACGTTACACCGAAAAAAAACCTAACACTGTAGTACACGAGTGTCCCCTTTTGGTCCAAAATACCGGATACGCTGCTGTATTGACATTTTAAACAAACAACTGAAGTGCGCCAACACAAAACACGATTGTTCATACGTTTATGCTGGTTAAAGGGAAGTAATGTAATGTTACAATATATAGATCCATGCTGTATGCAAAATCAAGTGGAGTTTAGCTTGTTAGCGCTTTATGCTGAGACAGAATTCATGAAGTTTTCGCTGATTATAATTATCTTATAAAATTTCATATCTGTTTATTGATTCTTCGACGAAAGCGCGACACGATGTCTTATAGTTTCATAGAATAATTATTTTCTTTTAATTCTCTTCCAAAAGTTGTTACAATGGAGTCGATTAGACAAATATCGGACGCTTAAACAAAATAAACGCGCGCTTTGGTTAAAACACGGCAAAATGCTCTGTTATTCATTCCGATCGGAAATTTTTGACAAAAAATCGCATTTAAGTTGCGTTTGTAGAAAACTCCACGTGAACCCAGATATCTAGTCAATATCGATCAGAATATATACGCGCGTTAAAATACGATACGTATCAACTCGTATGCGAACCACTAACTGTTAAATACTATCGCTACACAACGCGCTATCAACGAGTGTAAACACACACATATAGGATATCTGCGTGTGTGTGTATGTATGTATGTATGTCGTTATATGCATTAATGGCGATTGAACCGACCTGGGCGTTATATATAGGACAAACAGAATTAAATATAGCCAGCTATTTTATGATAATGGATTTTTCTGCCTGAAGTTTTGCACGGCCTAGTATCGCCTATCGCGTTAAGATGAAACGAGCGTGACATAGTTAACCAATGCTCGCTTCAAGGAATGCGAGATTCGGCCCATAATGCAACGCGGTGCGTCTCCGCATGCGTGGTTTCATAAATCGTGTCGATGTTTATAAACGGGGAAGTGTATGTGGTCATCTATTTTTAACGATTATTGTTATTTTATCGCGACAGTCTTTGGATAAAACACTTGGATTAAGTACAAAATGGCATCAGAAACAACGGACACTCATAAAGACTGGATTTTAAACATAATCGATCAATTGAGAAAGAGAAAAGCTCGCCCTGACCTGGAGCGTATCTGTCATTTTGTTGAGCGGAAACATGGTATGGGGCGCAAAGAGACGGAGACGCATTTAGAAAAACTTGTCGATAAAGGGATTGTGATAAAAGTGGTGTATAAACGTGGGACTAGTTACCGAAATGCCACAAAAACAAGAAAACGTACATTCGTGTCAAACGTGCTTAATTCAAACCTAGCGAGTATGAAAATCAATGAAGCGGTGAATCAGATTTTAAAGGACCGCCGTTCAGCGAACGTAGTCATTGAAAATGATGGTACGGAGTCAATGGACACTGATGATGATTATGATGAAGGCGAAGGGGTCAGTTCAAAAGAAATTGAATCGTGGTTAAAAACAAACGGTGAGGATATTGGTCCGTACCCCGTACATTGGGCTGTGCAAAGAGAGGTCGAGGCTGGTCGACTTTCTTTGCTTCCAAACGGCACGTTTGCTCCATATAGAGAAGACGAAGAAGAGCCATCTCCCCCAAGTGTTACCGAAGCTTCACCTAGGCCTACTTTACAAAAATCTATGAGCGTCTTCGCTAAACGTGGTCGACCTCCAAAATTAAAAGTAGGTATAGCTTGTAATTGTTATCGTACGCACGGATCCGTATAAATCCGCTACTATAACACCCGTGAAATCGAAACCAGACATTAATATTACACAGATGTAATATGTGTAGGCCTACGTTTGCGAAGTATTTTTGGCGTTTTGTTATGACCTAACCTAGTTTGATCTTTACGTATTTTATTTGTTGATAAGCGTAAACTTCAGGCGGATCACGGTGCGTGACGATAGCATATATAACGATTCGCCACTTGTTTTACAATGTTTCAATACAAGTTCGATTTTACTCGCTTTCAGAAACATTGATATTCGTTGGTATTAAGTATTTATTCCCATTGGAAGAAACTATTAGACTGTCGTGTAATATATGATACCACTTAAGTACGTAAAATTTGGACGCAGTCCAAGATTCCTGTTGTGATCAAACTATTACTAAATGATAGTCGTGGTCAATAGACAAACCGAAAGTAGCTTCAGATCAAGACATGATTATGCAGTGTGTAGTGAAACAATTTGGATCGGTTTACGCGCATGTAATTCGGCCATTTTAACGTAATCACACAGCTAGCCACTGGTTTATTCATTCATGTATTTCGTAATATGTATAATTATGTATGTGTCACCCACTCAGTACAAATTGTATTGTTTACATATCTGATATCGATTAATGATATAACTCATTTAATTTTCCGAGAAACTGTATTTTTGTATATGTGTACGCACGTATGTGTATACCTTCGTAATATTTTGCTGATGTTTTAAATGAACACATAAATAATGATCGTGCGTTTTTTTTTTTTTGACGATGCGACAAATTCGCGTACTCGTCTCCAAAATTAAAACTTCGACAATATTGATTTATTACGCTTGTAAAACTGCAATAATGTTTCGTTTTTAGGGAGTATTTTGTGTTGATGCATTTCGAGCGTGTACATGTATACAAGCGCAATACTCGCCCTCTGGGCGCGATGCATGACTCACATAAGTGTATGAATTAACTCCGTTTTCCCTTTGAAGAAAATTATGTGAACGTGTTCTTTATCGTTGATTTTGCGTGAAAAATGGTTTGAAAGTTGAATTTAATCTTAAAAATATTGAGTTTTATTTACATTATTTCTCTCTCTATATATAATTTATTTGTATATATACATTCATTAAGTCTTATTGTCGGGTGAAATTGTAATACGTTAAAATTGTATACACAGCCCATGGACATAACATAGTAACCGCACAAACACATATTTCATTGAATGTACTTATCTATATTTAGAAAAAAAAGATATCCGTAACAATTACTGCGCTTAAAATCAAGAAATGCCATTCACGCCCGATCTTATAAAATGCATTAACATACAGATAAACGAACATTACAGGTTAGTATGTAAATATAACAACGTAATAAGCGGGGTATGATATATTACCGTTTGTTTCGCGTATAAAATTTCTGGATCGTAGCTTCTCCATTATGATAAAATAAAATGAAGTATGAATTAATAATGTTTTGTTGGAAAAGTAAACATACATTTGTCTGTTATCTATATGTTGGGATAGTCGTTACCAGTTAATAAATAAAACATGAAATAAAAACGCTTCATTTATCTAAGCTTATAAGAAATGGCTTTTAGTACGTGGATTTTTCCCATCCGATTAGATTAAAAGAGGGCAGGGAATACTGATGAGACTGAAGCACCATTAATGATCGATTATTGTAAATCAATAGCATCATTATGAAGTATCGAACTCAAGTTCCGTCATCCGCGGTGTTCACAATCCGTGAAAAAATGTTCGATTTTTAAGGCGCGCCTTGTTATTGTAAAAACGTGTTCCGAGCATATTATAAACATGTACATGTATGTATCTGTCACGTGCTATTTAGGCCTAAGCAAAAAAGTTTGTTTCCGGTTACATGTCCAAAAAATATGGGTCGGCAGGTAGTGATTTTTTTAAATATATCGGCAACACTGTTGTGGGAATTACAATATAGTACTAAGATTTTGATACCGTAAAAATTTTTGGTTCGGCAAGTAAAAGATGGGTCGGTCGGGTAACTGGAAACAAACCTATTTTTGTAGGCCTTAATAATGTAAATTGTCAGTGTAGGTAATTCCTAGATAATCTAAATGGCTTATTTACGTAAATGTTATTCGTTGTATGTATCAGCTATAGCTCTGGTAGTGTCTAAATTCGCACCATGAATCTTTAGCCTTTTCAGTTCTATTAATGAAATGTTACGGGTAGGGAGCGCTCTGTGAAGATTTATTAATTATTTGTCAGTCCTTTCTTAATTTCTCCCTCGCAACATATGACGCCAATAACGAACGTTCTGTTTATAAGTTCTCTGTCCGGACTTTTCATATTAAAGTGGTTGGAAATCTTAGTTCGTGACCAACAGTCCGATAAACGACAAAAAAGACGGGAAGCTGGTGCCTTTATAACAATTTCGGAGCACGATAGAATGTTTATTTCTGTTATTGAAACCAATTACTTTAAATGTTTCTATGGCTCGCACAAAGCTATAAAGTTGAAGCGCAATAAACACTTAGAATGCAAATAATGTATGCGACAATACTATTTCAGTTAGATGTTTTCATACGTGTTATAAAACTGATCTGTGCACATGCACATAGTAATTATATATAAGACGCGAATCGTGTGTAATCCGCTGCTATGTCTAGAAGGTAGTCGCAATATAAGTCGCAATATAAGTCGCAATACGTTAGTTTTGCACCGTATCTCCGGTTTGGTGAAATATAGCATGCCTTAAGTTTGCTGATGCAACGGTACTTCGCTACGTAATCGATTTGCGCTCATTACACCGATTATTTTATATGTATTGAAGACTCCATCAAAGCGAATCAATTAGGCTGGTGCAATTTACATACCAAAAGTTTTCATCAAATTCTTATGTCCGTTTGAATGAAGGTAATTGTAAAAATATCGTGTTTTCTATATAGCCTACATATATGTGTATTTGATTTCACTCAATTTTCGGAATATTTGACTTCAAACACTGATTATATCTCTATTTTTAGTGTGGATTAACAGTGTATATGGCCAGTAAAAGCGCTGCACAGAATACATTTATGCTTGACTATCCTTGGGCGCTCATTCAGACTTTTTCTCCCTGACAAAGCATTCATTTGTGTTGTACGATAACACAACAGCCTGTCTCACAGCATACTATATTCTGCATGCAAGCCATAAACCAATCCGTGACTGGAATACTTAGTCGACCATTACATGCCTGCAGTCATGTTATATTCTTTTACCAAATACTGATTTAGAGGTCGTGTATTTCTTTACGCTTTAGTCGTTATTTTAAAGAGCTTCAGTATTGAGTACTCTCACAGGCATCAGTAACGGACCTGTGATAATAAAAATGCAATAAATTATTTTTAAAACGTCATAATTTGACCCAAAATTACCGTGTATGCTTTTTTCCATAGATTTCGACCCGTTCAACTGTTACGCGTTCTATTAGTATATATAACATTTGAACCATTGCAGGTCCGTTACCAATGCCTGTGTGTACACTAGTTTTCTTTAAACCGTACACAATACATGTAATTATTTGACCTATTTAACGTTGAGTTTGTTTCGTTGGTTGAGTACTCAACGTTTTATTTTGAGAAGTGTCGATAAAATAATATTCGAATGAACTCGAAATTGACCCGACGCTAAAATCCATTTTCGCTACGGTTACACTTAATTAATTGGCATTAAAATATCACTTTCATATCATTTGTTGCACATGTTAAGTATTAATGTTTATGTATTCAGCGACGATGGTGAATATGTGAAAAAGTGTTGGCCAACATATTTTTTGCTAATTCATGTATTTGCATAAGTAGGTGAAAAATCTCTCAAGCTGATGAGCGAATTTAGTCCAAGGATAATTTAGATATCAGATACTGTAGATATCATATATCAAACTATGAAATCTTTACTAGTGTAGATATTATACAAACCATCAAGTCTTTACTAGTGTAGATATCAGTTAATAACTCATTAAACTATGAAGTCTATGCGAGTGTAGATATCAGATATCAAACTATGAAGTCTATTCTAGTGTAGTTACCAGATATCAAACTATGAAGTATATACTAGTGTAGTTACCAGATATCAAACTATGAAGTCCATACTAGTGTAGATATCAGATATCAAACTATGAAGTATATACTAGTGTAGTTACCAGATATCAAACTATGAAGTCCATACTAGTTTAGATATCAGATATCAAACTATGAAGTATATTCTAGTGTAAATATTATACAAACTATGAAGTCTATACTAGTGTAGATATTATACAAACTATGAAGTCTATACTAGTGTAGATATTAGACATCAAACTATGAAGTCTATACTAGTGTAGATATTAGACATCAAACTATGAAGTCTATACTAGTGTAGATATTACATGAACTATGAAGTCTGTTACAAAGAGTCAATTGATCACATTAAGTAATTGAGATGTTCAATATGTAGATTTCATGAACCGAACATACAATAATTATAAAATTGCTAATTAGTCAGTTTAAAGTGCATGTTGCTGGGAATCACGTGCCGCTTGTGAATCGGATACTTTAAGGGGCAAATTCTGTTACATTGTTTGTCACTTGGGTCAAGAATCAATTACCCACAAAAAGAAAGGCTGAATAGTTTCATTTTATTATTCGTTGTTGAACTTGCAGTATACATTCTTTGATGCGCAACGTAAATGCTTCGCAAGATACAAAATTGTTTGTCCTTCTATTTAAACGGGGATGGGCCGGATAAATGGACCATCGGTTTTGGTACATATAACTTTATAATCCACTGATAAAAGAATGAAAATAAATTATGTCAAGCGTTTGTGTATATTCGTTTCGATAGGAGTAACATACAGTGATGCATACATGTGTGTGACAATGTTACGTATCAGCTGATTACACGACTTCAGATTTCTTTACTGTTAAAAGTCAAAACGCAGATATTACACAGAAATTATTCCGTGGTAAGGCATGCTTATTATGCCTTGTTAAAATTTTGCTTTGTCACGTAACGATGTCTTACGTGTAGTTATTTTCAACCACACCGCGTAGATTGAACTTGATATCGCTAGCTAAAGCTTTTTAAAAGAGTGGATTTAAATACAACCGTAACTCACTTCCTACTTCACGCGACCGATTGATTAAATAGATCGCGAAACGCAGTCCTATTTCGAAATGGAAAACGTTATAAAATATTAATTAGTTTACGCTTATAACCCCTCGTTTTGTCAATGTTGGTTATACAATCTCATTTTGCGATGCGATATTGTGTCTACAAACCAAATTTAATATATGTATTAAAACAAAGGAAGCGAGTTTTATGTCCTCTGTGTAAACATCAAGAACCATAGTGTATCGTTTCAACTCTTATTTTATGGTTCGTGTTTGAGTAAATACCTAACGACTAATTGTGGAAAATCCTCGAAGTGTCAGCAAATCACCGGACATTAATTAGTGTTTGATTCTCGAAGTGTTATTTATGCTAAGATATTTAATCTGTTTGTTTTAGTGTCTCTTATAAGTCAACTTTGAGTTGGCAATGCACCTTTATTGCTTAATTTATATGTTTTTTATGTATATACAGTAAAACCGCTGAAAACCGGACTCCCTGAAAACCGGAATCTTCTTGAAGTTGGATGATTTTTCAAGTCTCATTTTTCTCTTTGAAAATCAATTGTTCTTTGAAAACCGGAATTCTCAGAAAGCCGGACTTTTGGTCTAGTTCGGAAGGGGTCTGGTTTTTAGGGGTTTTACTGTTCTTTGATGAGACTTTAATGAATAAATAAATAATTAATAAGGACCGATCGCCACGTTAAGAATAACAGAAGCGGGTCTGAAAACTATGTGAACTTGAATCGACCAACCAATTAACAACCGGGCCTTTCACCATGTTTCTGATAGAGAACTTTAAAGTGCAGGAACAGTACATGTGCTAATAAAAACACGATTTTGAACTCACATATTCACGTGTCGATGTACTACTATATGTACATGTATATAGTATGTATGTATATTATGTCTTTCTATAGAATTACGAAATTTCAATCCAGTTGGGCAATTTCCTCGCGATTAATGTCTTCAGTCACGTTTCACACATATTGTGCGCAGCCAAAGCATTTTTTTGTACTAACATACCACATCCACACCTTTCAAATTGCATTACCACTAGTCTCAGAATGTTATCGACCTTTGCTGTTCATGTTATTCATTTTTATCGCATTTCAGCTTTCTCGGTTTCAAAAAGTGTCACGTAGTTTAAGCGTCCCCAACGCAAGCACGAAAACGCAGGATATTGAAGTGGTACCCGAGTCTGCACCAGTACCCGTGATGCCCCCGCATCTCTGTGATTTCTGCCAGCAAAGCAGTGAGTCTAACAAGGCAAACACGCCGGAGGAACTCCTCTTCTGTAAAGACTGCAATGCGAAAGGTAAATGCTATATTTTTATTTACGTTTTGATACTAGTAGCTTGTTTCTCGTCAACTAACTGCGTGTTCCTGCGACGGTCTGGATAGGATACGGGTGAAGAAATACAGAAAAACCTGTACTTGCGGCCACATCAGAATAAAGGCCACACTGTTAATAAAGGTCATTCTTTGAAAAACCGTCACTGATTATTTAGAATGAACTGACTTCCGAGTAAAGACCATCTGTCAATAAAGGCCACATTTTGTCTTTCCCAAGGGTGACTTTTGTTCACAGGTTTTACTGTGTCTGTTTAACTTTACGTAATGTTTACTGGCTACGAATTAGTGACACATAACTGTATCTAAAATAACGGTTACATTTTCTGACTAACGAACAGAGCCGAGAATAGTGCTGTTATAATCTGACTGTTAAACTTGAAGAAGTAAGAGTCTCACAATGTTTATTTGGTTACAATTCTGGCTCGGTCCCCCGATAAAAGCAGGCAAGCTAGCAGATATGAAAGCAATCTATCGCATATATGACACTACACTGTCTACGACGATATATTGTGATATTAATTCAGACACATCTCATGTGGCGTTTCTTTATTGTATTATTTTAATACGATTTTCTGAATATATCGAATACATGATGTAACCTCTTGCATATCATTCTTAATGACTTAGAATAGAACAACAACTGTACATTAAATTGTTACTGAGGCTAGTAAACAAATAGCCAAATGCTTGACCAAAAATAAGGTCGGTATTTCTTTTGTACCTCTTTCTTAGGAGGTGCAATTCGTCCCCAAATATTTTCGTATGTTGGATTTTGGTGCTAGAAACCTTGGGAACGGAGACGAAAAATAGGGTCGGTCGGGTAACCGTCTACACGACTATTTTTCCCGGCTTAATGAATCATTTCTTTTTTTTCAGCTCACCCCTCGTGCATGAATTACTCCCCTGAACTGGCCAGCAGAGCTCGGAACACGGCCTGGCAATGTATAGATTGTAAAACATGTTGTATATGCTCAGATCCTGGTGATGCTGTACGTTATTTCTTTACTTATCATGAAAACAAGTTTTTTAGGGGGATTTTTTCTTACTCTTTAAAAAAGGTGTCGTAAGTTATAAAACATCAATTTAAAACAATCTTCATTAAGAGAATCATTTAACGAAATGTTACGTTTTAACCTCACCAGAACCGAAGTTTCAGGATGAGCTATTAGGATAGGAAGGGGGATGCCCCGGCGTCCGTCGTACGGTGTCAACATTGGTTTTCTCCTCTGAAACTACTTGCCAGAAAAAACTTCAAATTTACTGTGTAGAAGCCTTTTGATCTTCCATTTGCAATTCGCTCGTATTATACCAGTTGATCCCTTTTAGGGGGTCACCAGAGCTAAAAATAGAATAATCTTTGAACATCTTCTCATGAACCAATGGTTGGATCATAACCGAAATTGGTCTGTAGTATTCTTAGTGTTCTATCAGATTTACTCAAATAAAAACGGTTGACCCCTTTAAGGGGGCGTTAGAGCTAAAATTAGATATGTCTTTAGACGTCTTCTTCTCCTGAACCAAGGAATGGATCATCATTTAACTTGGTTTGAAGCATCCTTAGATGAGCTTCTGTCAAGTGTACGCAAATAAATTTGGTCGGCTCCTTTTAGGGGCCGCATGAGCTACAAAATAATAATACCTTAAAATGACTTTTTCTCTTGATTTAATGGATGGATTATTACGAGATATGGTCTTCAGCATCCTTATATAGTGTTCTATCAGTTTTGCTCAAATAAAAATTGCTGCCCTCTTTCAGGGGCCGCTAGAGCTAAAAATAGAAATACCTTAAAATGATTTTTTCTTGAACTAATGGTTGGGTCATCACCAAATTTGGTCTGTAGCATCCGCCGGTCATAACCAATATTTAATGGTAGTATCCTTTGATGGTTCTTATCAAATTTATTATTGTTCTCCTTTATCTGTCCAAATGTGAACCTTTTTTGGTTTTTCAGTAAGGAGTTAACTTACATTTATTCTAGCGAGTGATGCAGGTTCATGGCCCTCTTGTTTACTTAAGAACCTGTTTAACAAGCAGCTCCCTGTTTAACCTGTTTTACACATTGTAAAATGAAAAGATATGACTTATTAACAAAATTCCTGTTTCATTTTAATTTATGCTGATTAATACATAGATAATACAAATGGATCGGTACATTGAAAATTACACACACGTTTAGCTCCAATTTGTCTTGTGTTTAATTCATTATTGCTTAATTTTCAAATTTGTTGATGCTTTAAAAACTATCACTTAGGCTTCATACATTACTGTAAGTATAAAACTCGTACATTTCTTTTTGCGGTTTTGTTTTATCGCAATAAATGGCTGTCAATAAATGAGGTCATTATTTTGTTCAAAACACACATATTTTACAAATACAAATGGCCGTCGACTTAATTTTGTTTCTACTAAAAGCAATTCAATCGCAACATTAACTTTTTAGCTCACCTGATTTCTCATTATCCGGCGTCCGTCGTTGGGGGGGGCTGTTATCACTCTAGATATAATACTTTTGATTGAATCTTCACCTAACCTTCTCAGAGTCACAAACTAGGTCATTAGGTAAAATCTCTGGAACCTTTACTCAGGTGAGCGAAGAAATGGCCATCGCGGCCCTCTTGTTACTTGTTCCCCTGATTCGTTATACTGCCTTTGAAATCCATCACAAGTTGACTTTTTCAGTCAGATACAAAGACTAAGTGTTATTTTTTCAGGATGCTATGCTATTCTGTGATGCTTGTGATAAAGGTTATCATATGATGTGTCATGTACCGGAAGTTGCTGATAAGCCACAAGGTTCGGGGATAGTCTATTTTCACCAATTTTCTCGTCAGTTCCGGCTCGTATATCTTTGATGATTGATACAAAAGGAAATGAGCTATGAACTTGCTCGTATAACGGCTAAATGTCGGCGTATATACAAGCACGCTTTGAACGTAAAATTCAACGCACTAACAATTCAATGATTGAATATGTGCTAGCGGACAATGTTGCACTAATTTATTAGCAAAGTCTCTCTGTCGTCAATTTTATACGCTTAGCATGAAAAAAATAAGCTGTCATGGAGCAGATAAATATGGAACAATGTTCGTACATTCCGTACTCACCTATATATGCTAATTTCAATCAATGTTTTTTTGTGTATTGCAGGGAAGTGGGTTTGTAATGAATGTGTAGAGGATGGTGTTGATATAGATGATATAAGTGATGACAGTTTCGTACACATTGTTGACAGTACTGTGAAATCCACGGACACTGGTACGTATGGACACTGGAGTCCTGGCTGATATGATGATGGTATTAATCATGCCCTCCAAATGGTTGTTTGCGGGGCACCCGTCCGCTTGCCCGTCCTCTTGTTCACGCTTTTGAGGGTTCGGGCTGTAAAGTCCATGCTTGTCCGACGAGATGTTTTGCACTCGAAGCCTGGATGAAACTCATGTTTCTACATGACAATATCCACATGACTTAAAACACTACATTAATGGACATTTGTATCTCACCTCTGTTTTGCCAGCGTGTAGAAATGTTCGCAGTAAAGTGCGGAGCGTGGGCTTGACAGGTTAGTTCTGGGGTGTAACTTGAAACTGCTGGTTTTGACAATTATGCGCCAAACATACATTAATTTAGTGCTCATTAATTGTGTTAAAGCCGTGCGAACGAACGAACGAACGAACGAGCGAGCGAGCTAACGAACGAACGAACGAACGAACGATTGGCTTCTCCCATTTTGCATACGTGCAATATTGAAATACTTTCATGTACACTGTATGTGATAATTTGTAGTTGAATATTTATTAATATCAGCTACATATTTTGAAACCATGCCATGTAAAAAATCACGTGATTTCCATTGCTAGAAAAGATATATCCATCCCAGAATTACTACTGTGTGTTGACATTTTTCATGTTATGCTTACCTAAACACACATTTATGTTTTGATGCACTTCGGAGTTTTCATTAAAATACATATTATAAGTTTGACTGAACTAATAGTGCGATTTCTTGCACCTTTAAGATGTTAATGTGACATGCTAGATAAAGCAAGTTACTGATATATTTATACGCACGTCGCCATTTTTAATCTGATAAAAAAGCTGTTCGTATACTACAGTTACACCAAAGAAAAATTGGTCGTGCTTGAAATGAGGACACTAATAATAAATTCTTATAAGATTAACGTCTACCTTGGACATATTTTAACTAATCAACTGTGAATTCTGATCGACCATTGTATTTAAAATACAAATATTCAGTATTTAAACCTCGGGTCTGTATAAAAACGAACTAAGCAAGCCATTCGAGCATGTACCTTTTGTTGATAATGTACGATTTATCTTTACAAACTTGATGAACGATCACGTGTCTTTACTTTTTGGTCACGTGATTTCAGATTTATGTTCTTTTATTTCAGAGTCGCTCGCTAGTTCACGAGGCAAGATCAGGTATGATTTTATCGTGTTGAGCATACAGTAAAACCTCAAATTGTGACCACTTCAATATTACGACCACCTTTTATAACGATCTCTTATTCTTTTGGACCGGCTTTCAATAAGCCCTGTACGTCAGGTTGATAATGAGATCATCTCATTATTACGACCGATTCTTTGGGTGCTTAAGGTGGTCTCATTATTTAGGTTTTACTGTATTTGAAAGTAATGTTCTTTTATTTTAGATGTTAGATGTGGGCACTTTAATGGAAACATTCAACGTATTATAGTTATACATGTATTTTATATAAGTTACGTGTGTGTACAAATGATGATATAAAATCATTTTATCACTTTTTTAATCATTAGGGTTTTTGTCTTAATGCAAGTTGTCCTGGGGGGTATTTGTCTGCTTATATATAACCACGTTGGTGGTTTGTTCTGTCTTTAAAAAAGAACGATAAACGTGATTTTATCCAAATTCCGTGTATGCACGATTGAGGAAGGTGTTGGGGAATGTTCCGTGTACCCGTACTTAAGTTTGTTCTTTATTCATGACCGCGTTGATCTAATGGTAATTAAACATGAGCAACTATTTAGTTAACTTAGAATGTCGTAGAACAAATTGAAAACTAACTGAATTCTTTGTGTTTACTTACCAACACACCGTGTTGGCGAAAGTCAAATAAGAAATAATCAAGTTATAGTACAGCACCCACATTTGTCCCCTGTACCATTCATTTAGTACAAAACTAAAAAAACACTACTTAATAATATCTTCCTTTCTTCCGTTTCTGGTTGAAACAAGTGAATTTAACGTAATTTTGCATCTTTTACCTTCATTAAAATATCCAACAGTTAAAAACATTTGTAAAAGTAATTATATTATATTGTATGTATTGTTGTATGTTTTGTTACGCACTTGTTGATGAATTTACGAATGTTTTATAATTATTTTTATCTATTAATGAACAACGCCATTGAATATGTTCAACATAGGCGTTTAATCAAATATAACTGTTTACTATTTAATGTTTTATAATTAACGTAGCTAACGTATTATGTATAAATTGACATCAATTAACTCATCTTGTTTAATAACTTCACCAGTGAAGTACCTACTCATGTACATGTTTAATACTGTACTGTAAGTATGATTGACGTACATCCGTTTAACATAACAAAATATAGGACAGTATCCTATTGCATAGTACCTTTGTTATAAAAATATGTGCTTGCAACAACCTCCGGATAAAGACCACTCTGTGAATAAAGGCCATTCACTCATTGAAAAACCGTCTCTGAATATTTAGAACAAACTGACCTCCGAGTAAAGGCCATCTGTCAATAAAGGTTATGTTTTGTCTTTCCCAAGGGTGTCCCTTGTTCACAGGTTTGACTGTACATTATTCTTGTCTTACTATTAATCCTAGAAAGCGGGTTCATAGATGCACTGGATAACTTTCAATTATTTCACCAGTATAGAAAACTTCATTGAATTTAACAATTCGTGTTTTGTTACCGATGCTCAATCTATAAATATTACTGACCTTAATCTACGTCTTTGATTGAATTGAGTGCTCGCTATTAATAATTTAAATGTTGATAAGAGCTTTGTCCTGTTTTTCATCTTCCGTACATACGTTTGAACATTTCGTCCTGTAAAAACCTATGACATTGATGTTCGGTGTATTCCAAACTGTCTCTACAGACAGTACGAGCTACTTTTGATGTCACCGATAACTGTCCGTTTTATGTGCATTCATGTGATTAATTTTTAAACAGTTTTGATAAGTCATTGTTGTTGTTTCAGAGAGAAAGAAAGCGTACCTCGTGAGGTATATCCTAATGCTACAAACTGGTCCATCGGTGAAGTTGTCAAATATTTCCACGACAAAGGGTTCGCTGAACAAGCCGAGGCTTTCAAACATCAGGTACGTTTACAGCCCCCGAACTCGGGTATGGCGTGGTTGCTTTTGTTTGATTCTTTTCAATTTATGCATTGAATTTGTATGACACTATAAATATATGAGATCCGAATGGTCAAGTTCTATTTAATGGTGATTTGCCAATGAATCTGCAACTTAGTACAGGATTGTACTGTTCGCCTAGGCGGTAAATTGTTCTGCCTCGGACCTATAGGTAGGAACGATAAAACACACGCTCTTGGACACTTCTGTTCATGTTCCTAGTTTATTCTATACTGGTCCCCGTTCCATGTTGCAGTGCACCGTCTCTGTACTCCAGAATCAACGGGTACCAGTTTAAGTTAATTCTACCACTTACCACGGACCCTACTTAACCGTTACTACACAAACTTTAAACTCCCACGGGTATTTCCTTACTAACCGGCGTGAGCGAGAGCGCATATTTATTCCCAGGAACTACTTTGTACATTGATTTTCTGTTTTTACCGCAATTGCACCATTTCTATTTTAAATTTAAGTGGAATAGAGTAATTTACGATTTATTCGCTCGAATACATAATAACATGGATTTCGCATTTTATATGCGAGTACGTTTATTTCTGACTGATTTTTTTCCCCGGAGTTCCAAGTAAGATTCGAAGCTTTTGCTATAGTTTAGATGAATTAAAATACAAATACATGTAATGTTTTATCAGTAAAGCAAGCAAGCTTAACTGGCCAGTTTACAGTTGTGCTAAATTTCGTTAGACGTGATGCAGAAGTTGAGGAATATATAAATTTGGCTTGTTGAAAAAGCAAATTCATTCATTTGAATTTTATTTTGATACATTGACAAGTTTATCTTGGAGGTTTATCTTCTGTGACATTTTCTGTCACTAATTTGCGAAATCGATGGCGCACTGCGTCTGATGTCAATTTCGTTTTATCCTGGCAAAATTTGCAGTTTTATACTTCCAACTTTTCAAAATCACAGTCAGGGTGTTATGATCCTTACTGATTGCTGTTAAATAAACAACTGTGATAGGGGTCCTCCCATCGATGCATTAATTAGTGACATGAAAATAAACAATACTCATAATTCTCAACCTCGCTGAATGAAATGGTTATGAAACATACACCCGAATAATATGTAAATATTTCCTGTCCTGTGAAATTTCCATTGGGAGAATGAATGATTTACTCCATTTCTTTAGAAAACAGTGAGTTTTATCAAACTCTTGATTAAAAAGGGAGTGGTCGTCCTCTAGATCTCAGAGGCGAATCATTGAATTTTTCGGGCATCATTTAAGTTGAAAGCCTGCTTGAAGGCATCGATAAATTATTATTACATGTAATTGTTGAATTATTAATTATTAATCGCATTCAACATACTGCGCAATGGTAGCATTTTCGTGAAATTGGTTATGATCATGATTCATAGTGGTACATGTCCAGGAAGTGAGCGTCCCTTCAGGCCTTTGATATTTTCTACAACATGAACTTGAATGTGAACATTGTATCTTTTAAGTCACGACTCGTGGTTGTGTACGTTGTGTAAATTCATAAGCACACGTGTGGCTTTGTTACGCACAATGTCTTTTGTCTTCCATCCCAGATTCTCAGGGAATGTTGGTAGCTGCTTGCGGGGAACGGGTTATTACTAGCCCTAGACCCAAACACGCTGTGTTTATCAGGTCCGTGAATATTGTAATAAGCGATACTCAATGTAGTTCCCACTTCTTTTAGGATGTTTGGCTCATTTAACGCCATAACTTAAACTCTGCTTTACTTTTAAGGAGATTGATGGCCAGTCTTTATTACTTCTGAAACGTTCCGACGTGCTACAAGGATTGTCACTGAAACTCGGACCAGCGTTGAAGATATACAATCACGTGATGAGATTACAGACAGTCGGACAACCTTTGACGTGATGCTTTGTTTGTTTGTGTTTGGTTCAGAGTTATTTGGTCAGCACTGTTCATCATTGTCCGGCGAGTCTGTTGTATTCAAATTACTAGTACCTGATGGACTAAAGATAGTCTTTTAACACACGTATTTTCAAAAATGGAAAGTGCTGACTTGAATGAAACGGAAGCGTGATATAATATTGTCATTATTGTTACACTGTATAATCAGTATGGGTTTTTTCACCGAGGTTTAACGTCGCACCACCAGCCAGGGTCGTTTGGCGACTTTTCCAGTTTTAACGGTGGAGGAAGACCCAGGCGTGACCTCGGTAGAACCACCGCCTTTCCATAAGTTGTCTTGACAGCTTCCTCTTACGCGAAATTTGTCTGGTCCCGGATGTGATTGGAACTCGCTGCGATGAGGGGCTAGTGATTACTGCTCTGACACTATAAACACTCGACCACAAGGACCTCCATTTATTCGGTGTTTGTATGGCTGTAAAAATAGATTGAAAGAACCGGAGATAGAAATATGTTGTTTAAAAATGTTACTTTTTAAAATCTAATATCCAGTAAAAGTCCCAGTGGAACTTGAATTCATTTTGATGTTATTTTTACCATTTATTTTCAAAGGTTATCATAGGATTCGAGTGTATAATACTAGTATTACTGTACATACGTTTAAAGGAATATGACCCCAGTTTGTTATTAAACCACTTATGAAAACACGACATAAGTCTCTCTAAAGGCTCTGTATCATTATCAACCATTTACTTCGTTTACATTTAACTGATATGAAATAATAGTACAGCTGTATTCACACCTAATTTTATCATTTTTATCACGTGACTTATTCCACAACTATTTCGTTACCTAAATAACGAGTACCTAAATAAGTGTTGACGTATAAATGCAATGATCTCGATAAATCTTAGTTTTACGTTTTATTATATTTACTATTAAATGAATGAAGTTTCCATTTTTCGAAAAATAAATCCTACATCTGGAGTTATGTCCCTTTAGATTCTCGATCTGATGTTTATTGTTATTGTAACAGATGTTAAGATCAGTGTTGTTTGGTTCAGTTTTAATGAAATGGACTTGTCTGTGATCATGATGTGAGTGACACAAGACATTTTGTATAATTTGCTCAATTTTAAATGTACACATTTTTTTGTTTAGGCATGAAAAAAAAATAGTCGTGTTTACGGTTGCCTGACCGACATTACTTTTATGGGCCGACCCTAAAGTTTTTAACAGCAAAATCTAAATAAGGAAAATATTTGATGATGAATCGTACCTCGTATCATTTCATAAAAAATGGTTAGAAAAATTATGCGACCAACTACTCTCTTATTTAGTCAAGTATCCCTAAACATGACTATTATTGTTCTAGCCTTATAAAATTGTTATTGTCTTGAGTATTTCTTAGTTCGTGTTTGTTATATGCAGGTTCAGTCAAACCTGCGATCAAAGACCACCTTTGGGAAAGACAAATGTGGCCTTTATTGATAGATTAATTTTATTCAGAGGTCAGTTTTTTCTATCATTGACGGTTTTTCAAAGAATGGCCTTTATTCACAGGGTGGTTTTTATTCGGAGGTGGCCTCAAAACGCAGGTTTGACTGTAGAATATTGTCAACATTTCTTTGTTGAAGTTTTTTATTGCTCAAGTATGTCAATAATGTAAATGACATGGCATGTAAAATGCCGCATACACTCATACTTATCACTAAACACGGACATTATTCCTTTAACATACATACCTAGATATCTCTAGTGGTTGTGGGATAGGTTTGAGAGAAAAAAATATTCTGGATGGAAAATGTTTGCTCACAATCGTGTAAAATTTATTGTTCACGAATTGTATCATCTTTGATCTATTCTTGAGACTAACATGTTTGGGATGATTGAAGATCGTTCTAAGGTTTAAAGCCTCGGCTCTGGTCATTCTATTCTCGATACAAGTTAATCCTTTGTTGGAAACTGATCATTCCCTCTATCCCGGTCCTCCACACACAGCTTTGTTAAAAAATAAATTGTTAAATTTCAAGCTAATGAAATAACGGGGTTTTAAAGGAAAACTCATTAGGCCTAAACAAAAAAAGGTTTGCTTCCGGTTACTCACCCCCCCCCAAAAAAATATGAGTCTGTGGGTAGGGAATTTTTTTCTTTTATGTTTCTTTTTACATTTATTGGCAACATTAGTGTGAAAATTATAATATAGAACTAAGATTTGCACTAAAACTTATGAGTCGGCAGGTAAAAGTTTGGGTATGTTGGGTAACCGGAGGCAAACCTTTTTAGGCCTAATATCATACCGCGTGCGTTTTCCCACTTTTATCGAGTTTTCTTTGTCACAATTAACGTACACATTATGTTCATGCTCGTGTTAATAAATCGAGCTGAGATACCACTTTGTCTGACAAAAACATTTTTTCTTTGCAATCATGCATATTGTCAGAAATACTAGTCTCATGTAAAAGACTGGATACTGACAAAGCCTATCAAAAAGGTAGAGAAGGATTCCGAAATGCATTGCTGTCTCAACCATTAAATTCTGTTGTATCAGAAATGATGTGTTGTTGCCTTTTTTAATGGTTATATACACAAAATCTCCCCTAGTCCTTTAAGTAGGGGTTAATGGTTATATGGTTTAGTTGATCCCTGATAATCCAATCAGTTATTACGATTCTTTGGGCTGATTCTCCTGACTTTCATCTGACCCTTAAAACAGCATTTTCACTCTTGAAATCAGTAAAATAAGGCTTTTAACTCTTGAGAATTTGTACAAAAAGGTTAAATTTACAATAAAATTAGAAGGAAATTTTGTTAACTCTTCAAATTTTCATCAGCCAAGGGTCATTTTTGACCCTCAACTTTTGACGTCTAATGAAAACCCTGTCAATGTATTAAATCATAACATGCCAGATTTCATGTTGCACTTTTTAGATAATGTATTCATGTATTCATTTTCAGACTCTTCACCGGTGTCCAACTGTCTTATTCCAATGTAAATTAGCAATGTTGTTAAAACTAATGTTTTCTTTTTGTGATTATGCAAAATATTCATTTCCATGCTATTGTTATGCTGCATTGATTAAAGTGTTTGATCGATTTGCGCACCTTTCAATTCACATTTCAATCAGGAATTATAGGCGAGACGTTCCAAACTCCCATGATGACTGCAGACTCCTTTGTCAAAGCCACGCCCCCTGAAAAGGGAGGTTTTTCGAACTCCCTTTGTTGACAATATATTGGTGTGCATGAACGCTCTTGCAACGATTGATTGTTGTATCGTGAATTTCCGGATGTTGATTTCTCGGTGTCTGCCAAAGTTCCCTCTGTTTTGGCTTATATGCCAATCTCGCATCCTGGTATTTGATCCTTGTAAGGCGCGTTATTTACAGTGGTTGAGATGCGTTCGGAAGTCCTTGGACCGTATCTGTCTAATTAATGGTCCGACGTATTCCGTGTACCGCAAAGATAATGTACATGCAATCTTTGTGTTTGCAGATTTTATTGTCTTTTGTTACTTTAAACTTTGTCATTAACTAATATCTAGTATTTTTTGTACAGAAAACTGATTTTGATTTTTATTACTGTTGATATTTTGAAATTGTGTATTATGCAAATTATTATAATTACGTGTACATTTGTATTTGATTGGTTTTTAATCATTCCGCTTTTGCTAATTGTTAAATACGGATGACTTGTTTAGAAAAAGTAAAATCATGAAGCAGTTAGTTCGTGTTGTGTTTTTCTGCTTGCTTTGTGTGTTATATTAAGTTCACTATCTCACTGTTGGTGTATTGCGTCCCTGTACACACATTTTGTTTGCAGTATTGACAAAAAACATCACAAGGAAAGTCTAACAATATTCATATACTGGCCGTCATAAGTAAGTAACCATCATAAAATTCTTCCATTTTGGCCTAACATATTGACCTTGAAATTTTATGGTATACAGCTATTTTTTGGTCAATAATGGATAACAATATGGTTACACATAACAATTGTTATGGTTGGTTGGCTTGCTCGTGGCGCACGTGCGAAATAGCTCTTTTTAAGGATTACTTTTATAAAATAAAATTTTATACCAACATCACTTACTGGTTTCTTTCTTTTGACGACCAGTGCACATACATTAAACGTATGAAATACAACATTGAAATGGTAGATTTTTTTAATATTGTGTTCATTTTTACGTGCTGTATTACAAAATCAGTACAAATGTCGTTTCGCTTTTATTTTTCTTGCTTGTCCTGCGGTCAGTAATGACATGATTTGTCCTGATTGCCACGTACACACTTTTGACCTGGCGTTGTGTAGTCGTAACTGATTCTTTGCATTCTCCTGTTTTATTTGCTGAAAATGCCCCACAGACCCATATTTGAATGGATCAAGAACACACGTATGTATATCCCCCATTTGCTGGGCTGGTTTAGATCTCACTTTTATACGGTTCCAGGAATCAATTACGGGTAAAGCATTTTCAAGACGATGTTGCATTTCTTTGTTTTCATTCCTGATGACGTCATGAGTTTTGAGGCACCCGTATCCAGGATGTGCTGACATAATTCTGTTAGAGAGAAAGTTATTTTTCGCAGCTCTAAATTTTGTTGTATCAAGCGTATTCCTCCGCGTAGGATTGGTCTGAGAAGTGGATGTGTACATCCGAGGCTTTGATTCTTGAAAATGATAACTTCTCAAGTTGTGACATTGGTCAGTTTCTGTTTGTCTATTTTCCAATTGTTCCCGATGGTTTATTTCATTTCCATCAGCATTGTCAGCTCTATGCCCATTATATTTTACGCCAACTGGACTATGTGCGATAGAAATTAGAGCTTTGATTTTGACCTCATTTTCTTTCTCAAAGTTGTCTACTGTGTGTCCATCTGGTAAATTTTCACTACAGGCAATTTTATCATTACTGAAGGAAACTCGCCGTATGTTACTAACTTCTGATTCTTCAGGAACATGATGATTAATCCCAAATTGTGTCTCAAAGGTCTCCATGTCATTCTGTCTACATACGTTGTCGGCGTCAGTTTCGTCCCTTGTGATACTCGACACGCTTGATGCACGGTCTGAAAGCAAGTTTTCTATTTCGATTTCTTTAGTACACTCATGGTCTGGTCCTTCATCTGTTGATAGCTCGAATTCATGTTGTAGTTGGTTGTTTTTGTTACTTTCTGGAGTTTTTATTCGCTCAGTTGTGTCATTTATATTATCCGAAGTATCGCTACTAATGAGTGATAGGTATTTTCGTGTGGGTTTTACTTTATACCATGGTTTTGGACTCTCTGGCCTCTTTTCTATGTAGGTTGATACAAGTCGAATTCTCGGTTTTTCAATCACTACGTCATTGTATTTTGAGAACATCGGAGGTCTTGGAGTATCAGGTCGTGCGCTTTTGTTTCCAGTGTGTATTTTCTTCCCCCATTTAAGGAGTATTTCTTTTAACTCTTCATTATTCATGAATCGATCTAACTGAGATTCAGAACACTGTAGTACTTTTCTAATATATTCTCTATCCGTGGATGGAGTGGATGCACGCATTGTTGGATTATACCCATCTTGCCAATGGCTTCTAGCTTCACGCTGCTGTCCCGTTGTGGCCCATTCTGAGCAGACAGAATCATCCTCATGATCAAATCCAGCGATTCGTTTTAGCAATTTAACGAACTGGAAAGGTAACGCGTTAACAATAAACATTTGGCTTAATTCAATCAAAAGGAGATAATTTTCAAACGTATTAAAACGACTGATGTTTCTTTTATATTATGACTGAGTATATTTATAACTTATAGGTTTTGATTGATCTATTGTGTTTACAAGTAAAACATTGCAGGTAAGCATTTATAGAATCCATTATCGCTTGATTGTCTTGCTCGACTCAAGAAAAGTTAAACGAATAAATTTATTATTATAATTACACAGATAATTTATATACATATATCGTCCAATAGGCAAAATAATTATCAGGCCTAAGCAAAAAAAAACACGTTTGTTTCGGGTTAAGTAAGTAGGGATTTTTTCTTTTACGTTTTTTACCTATATCGGCAACACTGTTGTGAAAATTACAATATAGCACTACGATTTGGATGCCGTAAAGACTTTTGAGTCGCCAGGAAAATGATGTGTCTGTTGGATAACCGGAAACAAACCGTTTTAGACCTCAGTAGAATATGTTGGTTCATTTTATTCCGGAGTAAAATAATTCATACCGTTCTGAATTTTTCCTTTTCGCCCTCGTTGTATTCTGTCATTGGTTCATTCACTAAAACTACGTCATCCTCAAGACCTATAACTAAATTTTAAGTTTTTGGACTTAGTGGATTAAAATATAATCAAGCAAATTTTTCACGGTAAGTAACTGATATTCACGTTTTTTTTTTTTTTGAATTTCTGATTTGAAGAATGGGCGTACACTTTAGAGGAGATTTTAAATTTTGAATGTACTATCGTACAAATACTATTTCAATGACCAACAATATATTTTCTATTTCTAATTGGCATTAGTCTAATTTACACATAACTATTTTACGGGAATAATAACACAGTAATATAAATCACATTTAGTCCTGGATGAAGATGACCTTATGCCTATGCTTAAATCTACAAGACCGTTAATTTAATTGCTATGATATTACATCAACTATATCAAAACACTCAGTAATTCACGCTTCATGATTATAGAAAATATTTTTTGTATTCAATCGGTTTAAAGGAAATTCAATATACATATACGTACTGGAATGTGAACCATTTTATTGAGCTCCAGGTACTGCGATGTTAAGTAAGTTAACGCTGTTGTCGTTATGGCATCGGCTAGAATATGACGTCACGACGTAACGGTGTTAACGTCATTTTGCAGTTCAAATTTTAACGCAAATATCGGCGCAGTTAGAAAACAATAAAACAGCTGCGCTAAAATTACAAAAAATATCATAATCCAACCGGAAATTTTCACTGACAGACTAGATATGAACGCGTAATAAGGGATGTTTAGTATCAATACAGTACACGTGCGGACCTCAAGTACTTCGATCTTATGTACGTTTTAGACTTTTAGACTTGATCTGCGCCCACGACTTGACTAGAAAGGGAAAAGTGATATATTCGGTCCGTACGAGCGTACATACATATTTATCACACAATGAAGAGATGTGCCAAGAAATAAACCCTAGGTACGGATTAGGTCAACTTGTACGCTTAATTCAAATAAATTTGCATGATACATGAGGAAATTCAGCGAGTCTCTTGTTAAGAGCTAAATGCATGTGACAATATGATTATGACGTGAGGGTATACATTATGTAACATGTTATTTATGACATAGTATATATATATGTGTCAGCACGTTTCGCCATTGTCTATAGTTATCTACCAGTCATCACAATTATTTGTTGACCTGGTATGAAAATCATGTATTACAGTACCAAACAAAGTGTTTAATGAAGTAAAGATTTATTTATTCTACAGAACAAGGTTGATGAAACCTGTATACTATCACAGACAAATAAACTCTGGTAAGATAACGAATGTTTCTGATCAGTAAATCAGAATAAAGTGTTATGATAACATTTCAGCTATACTTCCTTGCTCTGCTAAGGGATCATCTACAAATATTAATTTAAAGGAGTGCCTTTGATATACTATTATAAACTATACGTCATTCTCACAATGTTAATCAACACATTATAGGCCTACTCAAAAACAGTTAAGATAAGATTATCAATCCTAGTTGATGTTGAATCAAATTTGTACATTGAGCGATGAGGTAGAAATTGTTAAACCCTTTACAAGAAAGTGATAAACCATGATTTACTAAGTGTTCTAAACAATGGAGATCTTGTTCTGTTATTAATATATACATGTATTTTAAGAGCCAGATTACGTATATATATAAACGCACACACAGTACATTTTAAAGAAAATTAAAGCTAAAATACAGTGTAGCATAAATTTGATGTTCCCCTTAAATTTTTAGATTGTTGAGATCATAGTTAACTAAATATTCACGTTGATCTACATTTTCAGGAACGCGTACTTGTATGAACATTCGTATCTAAGAAGTTATGCTAGTTTCTTATTTTTAAACGAATTAAATAATTCACAGACATTATTTTAAATGTATCTTATCGAGTTTCAAACTGAGGAAGCACGAACCACACCCCGAACGGTCATTTACAAAAATAGAATGATTCGCCCGATCGCCTCATGATTACTCACGAGTACATGCAGATGACGATGACATTTACAGTTATATATCGTAAAAGTTTACACTCAGCCGCATGACGTCATAACATGGACGACTTCAGTTGTAGGAGGATGTGAAGTAATTACTGTTCGATAAATTATCTTGTATTTGCTAATTTTTTCCACGGTGTTATCAACATTATTTAATGTAAGTATTAAAGTATATTGATGAATAAATAAATACTCAACCTTGGTCCATGAAATGGTGCAATAATCTATCAGAACTGACGAAATATTCAGGGAAATAAATGCTTGGGAGAAATCTATCGTCTTGTTGCACATTTATCGTTGGTTCTCTACCTTCCTGATGATTTATTATAACCTAACTTGTTTTGCCGTGTCAGTTGCGAATCAAATCCAATTTTGTCTGATAAACAATTATCATGTCTTCAGAACTGTAGCGTCGAATCGCCCATTTAGTATTTACCTGAATGAAAGATATAGGTTCTAACAGATATGTTTACGTTATCCTATGTTTTGTGTTGTTGTTATTATTTATCATACTCATCAGAATCATTCAACAGCACTGTGAGGAACAGTGTGTAATGAGTAAGTTGTCCATAAATCTCTTCTATTTTTATGTGCACTTAAAACCACTTGAGTAGCTTTGACTTATTATATACAGTTATACTTAAGTTACTGTTCTTCTGTTTTTGATTAGCTCATGTTGATACTGTTTAACCTGTTAACACTATTGACCTATTTCTTTTCCGAGAAACAACAGAGATTCTTGCTTGAAAATGATTCATGTAAATTTTTCTTGTAGGTATATATCTGTTTATATAAAATAAAACATTATTATAATTAGACTGAAATGTGACCTCCAAAAAGTAATTTCCTGTTTTGAATAACAAAGTCAATTTGTATACCAGTTTGTCTGGAAGGTGTTTTTTTTGCTCCACCCATCAATTCTAACATGCCTTAAATTTTTATGAATGTATTTTTTTAACTGTTGTGGAATTTGAATTTTTTACAAACTTTTGATGATTTTTGAGTGCTTTAACTGTTATACAACATGAATTTTACATGCAATATCTTTAAAAAGAACTGTTTAAATTATGTATATGACATAATATTTTTGTTGTAGCATTTTAAATTGTTTAAAAATTTTAACCAGAAGAAGCACCTCAAAAATACAGATGTATATGTTATGTATATATTATATACATGAAATTTTATTATTGATTATCTGCTGCCAAGCATTTCATGTGTGATAATTGTTCATTGAGCTTTTACAAATCCTGATTTGTAAATGATCTGTTAGTCATCATGGCAGAGAGTGTCCTATAATCATATGTGATTTCTAGGACAATCCCTAGAATCATTAGTTAATAGAGTGGTAGATTTAATATGCAAAATAACTCCGTATGATGTGTGACTACCTGATTATTTCATTGGGCTATTACCAGTATTTTAATGCAGGGCTCGACAAATCCACTCGTCCACTCTTAATTACAAGCAGAAATTGACTCAGGATGTGTTGAAATTGCTGTAGAACTAGTTAAAATTCTTAGCTGGTTGTCCTGCAGGACAAGCAGTCTGGAAAATATTTCTCGAGCCCTGTAAGGAAAAATATAAATCTGTACTATTCTCATTTATTGAGTTTAAGTACTGCAGTGGTACCTGCAATCTAAATACAAAAACTAATGGTCTGGAGATAGGTGTGCTACACGTAGGCTGCACTTATTGTTAAAATATTCATACGCATGAAAATCACAGCATGATACATTAATTTCACTGCTTAATGATTAGAACCTATTAGTACTGCCAAATCTTATGAAGATGACTTCATAAGTGAAATGATGCCATTTGAATATCAATGATTGAGTGTGGGAAATTTGTAGAAAATTTTATAGGAAAGAGATTATGGTAGACTGGACGTCACATACAGTAAAGACTTTAATACTTGGTAGCTTTTATCCATCCTTACAATAGGGGTGTAGAAATGACCCGGAAGCCTAAAATATCAACTAGCTATTTGAGCATCCCTTCTGGCTACTTTTTCCAAAACAACAGACACAATACTACATTAAACCCAGGGATTTCCCTGATGCAGGTTTCTTGCGTCCCTGACGCAAAATTCAGCCGAGGGACTCCATCTTCGGGACCCCTTCCAACTCGAAATTTGCCCTTTGGCATTTTCTTTGTGGGACCCCCCAAAAATCCCAAGGGACCCCTAAAATGTTGGAGATGGGAGTCCCGGGCACCATTGGGTGAAAAATCTTAGGGAAAATCCTGTTAACCCCCCAGACTCTTCTACTTTTAGTGGCTTACTGGTTACATGAAAACATTTCTACACCCCTGAACAAGTGAATAATGGACTAAAGGTTCGAGGCTTAAAGGCAATTATCACACTATGGAGACCTTCCAAGTATTAACCTTTTAATAATTCTACAATTAATACAATATTAATAACTGATAGCTGACATATTGTTGTCTTTTGCACTAAAGGTCATTGAAATATAAGCAGATACTATTGGTTGATGCCATCGTTAAAATGGTTACAAAACCGATATTGCAGATGTGAAATTCTAGCTTTCATGACTTTTAAGCATGTGTAGTGTTGAGTATTGTTCACATGTGTCTGATATGTTATTATAGCCTATATAATTATTATACATATAGAGCATGATATGAATACTATTATTCATGTGATAACAGTAGCATGCTGTATTTCATACTTGTACAGTACTGAATATCTATTTTTTTTCTTTCAGTTTTGACTTTAGAAAGTTTGTATAAAAGAAGGTGAATAATGGCAAGTTTTGGTAGAGGCTCGTTTGATCAACATTCGTCCTATCAAAGTGGTGGAAACTCAGGTATTCATGTAGCATGTCTAATACTTTCATAATTAGAAAAAAATGAAGAATCATATAATTTGATCATCTGCTCATTTTGATATTTTCAAAATAGTTTGTGTTTATTCTGATATGCTTACTCGTTATTGTTTTAACAGAAAGTTGTTTGGCTGTTGTATGTTATTTATATAAAAAATTCATTTGACCCTTAAAACAGTATTTTGACTCTTGAAATCAGTAAAATGAAGCATCTGACCCTTGAGAATTCTTACCAAGGAGTCAAATTTTCAATAAAATTAGGACATTGTTGACTACCGGTATTCAAATTTTCATCAGTCGAGGGTCATTTTTCATTCTCAACTTTTGACGTCTAGTGAAAACACTTGATAATAATGTGATGTTGTTTAATTTTTTTTCACAGGTGGTGATGACAGCACCAGACTTGCACAGTCTGTTGGGAACAACATCCAGAAAATTACCCAAAATGGTTTGTTGTTAATTTGTGATAATTGTAAAAAATTAATACAGAATTCATAAAAAAAGTTGCCATATAATCATTTACGTTTTCTTAAATTCCATTCAAATTAATAACAACTTGTTAGTTTATGTTTTCATAGAATTATAGAGAAAATTAATCCTTTGATTGTTTTCAGAAATAAAATCTTTGCTAGTCCTGTACATGTATTTGTTATTTTATGGATGACAGTGATCACTGTTTTTATGTTCTAACTTCCAACATTTATCAAAGTTTTGAAATTTTGTGTTTCTCCCTCTTTATAATGTATCTTAGGAAATTCTTTGAGGTATTAATTTATCATAGAATAATTAGGGACTGATGACCATGAGAACATATAAACTTACATACATACATACAAACAAACATACCCACTTACAATTACATATAATATAATGATAACATGCATACATACATTCAAACATTATATAATAATAACTTGCATACATGCACAAACATAATAATAAAATCCTACATTAGAATTAATTGTTTACATTAATTTTTTGAAAATAACTGAATAGGTGAAAGAAAATGAGCCACATTCAAACATGCATATGTTTGCTAATTTCTTTTGACAAGCAATTAATGTGTGGAAGTACTGTCCATAGATAGAGCGCTACAGTAACTGTTATACAAGTATATAAGAAAATTGTATGTGAGTGATGTGTCGTAAATACCGTAGTATGAACAAATAGTACCTGCGTAAGATATATTCTATGTGTATATGTGTTTGATTACAGTGGTTCAGTTGGAGAGACTTGTTAAACAGATTGGTACTCCACAAGATTCTGAGGAAGTTAGGGACAGAGTGTATGTAAATGCCATTAAATGCTATTAATTTAATGCTAATTGTTGGATTAAATGTTGATATAGGTTATAAAGTGATTTAATCAGAAGCGTATTTTACCATTTTTTTCATGTATGTAAAAATACTGCTTCAATATAAAAGTTACCTAATTTTGCATTATATATAACACATGCTGAGTCTTCAATTATAGTTACTGACTATGACAATCAAAATCAACATATTCAATTTTAACCTTAGAAAGCAAATTAAGTATTCATTTCCATGATTGGTGTATAATCAGTGTCATACTAGTTTTACTGTGGATGAAATAAACTTTTGCATTGAATCACCTGTAAATCTTAAATTCTTGATGATGCATGTTTTAATTGTGGGGTAAAATCTGTTCCAGGCATGAGATCACACATTCCACCAATCAGCTGGCTAAGGATACAAACAGAGATATGCAGACATTAGCTCGACTGCCTGCTTCGAGCAATTCTCAACAAGCGGTTGGTATACATAATTTTGTATTGTAATGGAAACTATTAATGCATGTTTCTTATTGGTCAGAATTTTCTATTCTGCTTATTGAATTTGATGGTACAAAATATTGCATGATATTGTATTAACTAGTTTATGGCATCTTATAGTTCAAGTTTGATATGTCAATATATTGCTGATCCCTGGTTTGAGCATAAAAGAACTCTTCTATGTTTTATTATATTGTTTCGTACATTTCTCTTTCAATGTCCAATTACATGAATTTGTATCTTAATGTTTGGTATATTGATTATTGTTACAATATATACCTGTAAGTATAGCTAATTCTATTGGAAAAAATCAATTAGAATTCTTTTTTTGTTAACAGCGTCAAATGAAAATGCAAAAGGAACGACTAACCGAGCAGTTTAGTGATGCACTAAAGAATTTTCAGACTGTTCAGAGAACTGCCGCAGAGAAAGAACGAGCGAGTATATCAAGAGCTAGAGCCGCATCAGGCTCAAATTATGTAAGATTTCTATCTTCTATATATATGTTGTCAAATTGTGTTTTGTGGTGTTTTTAGAATCTGCATTTTAAGTTTTGCTGTCTTAGTTTGCTAGAAATTCTGCTATCAACAGTACTTTCTTGGTTTGTACTAAATTATTCAATCAATTGATGACTGGTATTCTCTTCAAGAATTGTATGCACTGTTTATAATTTAAAAATTAGGTCTGACTAAATACCTATATATTTTAAAGGCATTGAATTCAATTTACCAATCTTAGCCAAAATTGGGTCAACTGACTGCATAATTATTTCATATTCTTGATTTTATATATATATGTGTAGAAACAAAAACAAGGTCTTTTGATTGACTTAGAGGTATGTATAGCAGCAATGTTCACTTCTGTCCCCTTCTAACCTTCTGATGCTGCTTGTACGGCTGTGTAACCTTGTGTTCATTCAGTGCTATTAAGTTGGCACTTGATGCATACATGCTTGTTGCACTGATGTGACAATTGGTTACATCCTACCGTCAAGTTACGGGTTATAATATTTTTAATTTTATTGTTTGCTTTGTAATTTGTCTTCTTCTAATCTTCACTTTATTTTGTTCCCTTTCTGATAGACTGGGTTTGTTTTATATGCATATGAGTTTAGGTAATTGTGTTTTGTTTAATAAAATTATATATTTTTTTTTTCAATTTTATCGAAATTTTAATCACTCTGAATATGTATTAATTTATTTTATTGGATCATATTTCTAAATCTTGAGTATTATTCATATTGTCTTTTTTATGATATTTTTAATACAGTCAGCTCGTGTTATGATGAACTTGCTTTAGACAAATGTTAAATTGATGTGCATGTGTTTCATTGGTTTTATGAAACTCAGTTGCTTAAAAAGTTTTTCATTGTTTGGAAAGCCAACTGGTGAATTTTTATTGTGCAAGAATATCTCAGCCTGTCTTGAACCTCAAACATTGACACTTTAATGGATGAAACTGAGATGTTGCTTATTAATTGTTTGTTCTTAAAAGCATGATGTATTCAAGTGCAACACTATAAGACAGCGAGCTGTCAGTAGTCAAATTATTGTTGAAAGTGAAGAACTTTCTCCCATACCATGAATTAATCATAATGCAAGTTGACTGTAGCATGTTAATAGGACATTGCTGCCGTATGCTATGTATTCTTAGGGAATGAACAAGTCATTTTGTAGACAGTTTGCAAGTTATATGAATGAATACCAGTATCTACTATTTCAAAGTGTTTTTAGGACATTGTGAATTTATTATTGTTATGCAACCATGTACTAGTAGTTATTCAAGTTCTCAGATTATTCACATCAGAAATAAATCCTGAACTACATCATTCAAGAACTAAATTCAGTTGTATTGCAAGGCTTAACTTCATGCATTTAATATACCTGTATTGTGATACTGTGTTACATGTTATGTACATTTTATTATTTTTGTCCCTGTTGAAAATTTATGTACTATTGTTCATGTTGTATAGAACATTGTTGTATTATATCGTTGGCATATTGTTGCTTCAGTTGTGTAGTTGCATTAAGGTTCTCACTTCCAAACGTCTGTGCTTCAGTACACTTACTCTTGAATAATCATCTGGGATTTTTCCTCTAAAAAGTTTCTGTTTGTTTTAAATGTGCTCATTAAATTTAATTTTAAATCTTTGAAATTACCAATGTGAAATATGACATCATTGTTGCAGCATAGAGCTCTATAAATACTTGTACTTGTAGATATGCCTGTATTTTTATCTGAGAAAGCTCCATAGTGTATAATTAAGTAGCAAGCAAGTGTTTGGTGATGTAGCAATGAGTAGGTATTGTTTTAACAAGTACTGGTATTGTTTATTTTAGTCTTGTGGTGTTGTAACAAACATTTTCTTCTTGTGATTATAAATAATGTTGTGTGTTTGTACATTACAGCCTGGCTTTAGTGATGAAGGCAATGACAGTCAGTTTTCATCTCCAGGGTAAGTTACTTTTAAAATAGAAACTGTGAGCCAAAAATAAAATTAAGATTCCAAAAAATTCATTTACCTACTAATCCTATTTTTAAACTTAACTTAGTCACTAAATAGTTTGCAATGTCTTTTCAGGAAAAAATATTCAAATTTTGCAATTTTTACTCTATGTTGAAAAATATTGAATTTTGGGAAATTTTTCTAGGAGTTTTGAATTATGACCTCAGATTATGTGGTTGACCTCTTTCTATTCCAGATTCTCGCAGACTGCACAGGTACTGCAGATGGAAAATGACGTTGATTTTCAAATGATCCAAGAAAGAGAATCAGCCATTAAGCAACTTGAGGTAATAAATTCTTAATTTTATGTTTCTTTAAAATCTTTGGTGAAAAGTTTATCAAGCAAAACCTGAAAAAAATGTTACGGAATTAAATTTTTGATTTGTGAAAAATGTGGTTGAGTGGTTATGGTCTCCAGAAGTAATTACCAACCCCTCATTACCATGAGTTCAAAACCCCAACCAGGACAGGACTTAAAGATAAAGCTGGAAAAGTCACTAAATGACCTTGACTGTTGGTGTGGTGTAAAACCTCAGAGGAAAAAAGCCTGTTTTCTATTAATGATCACTCTATTTTTTTATTCAGAGAGACATTGTGGATGTAAATCAGATTTTTAAAGACTTGGGCATGCTGGTTCATGAACAAGGAGAAGTCTTAGGTAAATATTCTGTTTTTGATTTATTTAGTTCATTTTTTTTGTTAATGAGAAGAATAGGGGGCCTCTGTGGTTGAGTAGAATGGTTATCACTAGCCCCTCACTGCTGTGAGTTCAAAGTTATATTATTTGTTTAACAGTCTGTGTAAAATCTAGTGTTTGTTATTTCATGTTGCATTTTTAACCAGCTTTTCTGAAGGGAAAATCCTGGTTGTTAAATTGGCAAATGTCTGTCGGTGGGCAAGCAGGTGGGTTGGCATCCTCTGTTTCTTCTGTGAGCAACTCCTACATTTCTCACGTGATTTCTATGAAACCTTCACAAAGTTAATATCACCAAGTACCCCAGTGTATATTGTCTGGTTTTGTGATTCAATCATTTTTTTGTGGAATTATATATTTTTTATTTCATGTCGTATTTTTATATTTAACAGACAGTATAGAATCTAATGTTGAACACGCACAGATCCATGTGGAGAGAGGTACTGGTGAACTACGTACTGCCAGAGATTATCAGGTATGTCTCTATTAAAAATTGATTTCTTATGTTCACATTCTGTCTCATATAAGGATGTTTATGACATTTCATGTGTCCATTCTTACAATTTTGTGTTTTGTTTTGTAAATGTAAATTTGTAGATTTTAACTCTTTTGTAAGACAAATTACCGTATCATTTTATGTCATTTTCTTCAATATGTTAACCTCGCTACTGAAGTGAAAATACAGGCCTTACATGTCAAAAGGGGATCCCATCTTGAATACACATTTCAAATTTGACATCTACCATTTGCAAATAGAAATCAAATAGACAGTGGTGCAAAGATGGGGCAAACTTTTATGGGGGCCTTCATGTTCACACCTTTCATGTTATGTACATGCATGATTATTAATTGTCATTGAACATAAACTGAGACCTTGCTGAATTTGGTAAACATACTGGAAGTTGCATTGTAGCACAATTTCAGATATTGTCAAATTTCTGAGGGTTGACAGATATCTCAGCACTTGCATTTGTGGGGATTTGATTTCTTGGATTAGCTGACCTTCAAAATCCACGAAATTAAATGCTTAATGGAAATTAATGAAAACACAGTATTCAGGACAACCCTGTTGTATTGATTGGTCAATACTATGATACTATCTTCATGGATTTATCATATAACAGATTCAAGTAGAATTTCACTATTTACTGTTATTGTTGCATTGCACAAATACTATTAATGTTGATTTTTTTCCGCGTTTATTTTTCAAATAGACTTATGATGTCCTTATTAAACACTTCATTTGTTCACTTGATATGACAGTGTGTTTTTGTTAAGCTTTTAAATGGTTATGTGTCAATAACATGTACTTTATTGACTGTTACATGTATTGTGACTAAGTGTTGTGAATGCAGCTTTTTATGTTGTTTACTTTTGTACATATTTATGTATAAGGAAATTTGTTCATATTTTTCTGTGTCTGTATGCCCTGCTTTCTTTTATGAAATTTATGCATTTTTTTACCAGTCAGTATTCAGGTTTATGGGTCTATGATAGCTTTTATAAAAGGCTTGATCCATAGTTGAGACTATAATTTATTTATTTATGAAAATTTTCCTTTTTGCAGCTTATTTTACAGTCAGTTCTCATTATGAGGAATACATGAACACAATACCATATACTTCATTGAGTTTAGCTATAATTTTCATTCAAATTCCATTGTAATGCTTTTTTACAGTCCTCTTTAGATTAAATCTACAACTTCGCTAGTTGAATATTTTTTGTAATATTGTATTGTACCTATCAAAACCTGTCTTATTGAGAGTTGACTGAACTTTAATATTTTGCCTTGTTTTTGAATCAATAATTTGAAGTTGGGCACTTATCTTTGAGATCATTAAACCTCTTTTTAATTTATGTCTTCTAAAAAATAATAGTGTTATTTTTTTGTCATGGTTGTATATTTTGCTTCAACATTTATGTAAATCTTAGATGTACTATGGATGTTGTCTAGCAAAGCTGAAATCTACATGTAATGATTCAGCTGCACACATTTCTACACATGTTTCAATATTATTTTAGTCATGATGTTGTAGGCTTTCTTTTGTGTATAATTTCTGTATTCACATTTTAAGTTAATTTATTTTATTCCTTTTTTGCTTTTATTTTCAGTCCAAAGCTAGACGAAAAAAATGTTGTTTGATAATTGTGTTGTTAGTGATTTTATTAGTTGTTGGTATAATTATTGCTGTAACTGTATCAAGCAACAACTAGGGTGTCTTACAGGTATATATCGTTTTATTTATATTAAAGTACAATGTATTACACTACAGGCTCTTTATAGTATTTTGATAACCTGCCAAATGATTTCAGAAATTTTTAGTTGTGTTTTACTTTCACTTGTTTTCAAGGAGCTATATTTATATCCTTTGACCTTGTTGTGCAATTCATTCTATTTTGTTGAATTTGAAACATTTTACCTCAGCAGTAGTTGTGATTTCTGGCTGACTGGCTTATTTTCTCTTGGAGGTTCTGATTATGGAAATTTATGTATTGTTGTAAGAGTTTCTGGTTCGCTCTAGACTTGCTTTCAGTAATGGTTGTATTAAAGACTAGTTTTGGTGTAGGGAGGTGTTTTATATGTGTGCAGCGATTTTTTTCCTTCTTTGTTTGGGTCAATCGAAAATAAAGACATTTTTTTTCCAATTGCTAACCTAAAAGTTCCAGTTTGGCACCACACCTGGCATTTTTTCGCTATTGGACCAGACCCAGACCCTTTCTCAAAATTGCAAAAAAATCACTGGTGTGTGAAACTAGGACTTCTTCAGTTATGTACTAGGCACGAAAAACTTATCAATGAAAGAAGTTAATAATTGGGCTTGATCTGATGAGTTTACCAATTTGAATGGTTTGTGTATATTATGTATAAATAATGTTAAAAGTACTTAGATCCAGATAAAATTTTTGTATGCAGTAGATATTACTTAGTTGAGATTAAGTTCAGATTAACAGTAAGTGTCAAAGTATGATAAAAAATGCCCCTGATTATCTTGTCCTCTTGATTATTTTATTATGGCAACTGTTACATGAAAAAAAAATCTATGTAAAATAAAATTAGATCATTGATGTCAGTTTATAGTGGAATGAACATTTACCTAATATTATAACAACTTAATTTTGTGTTTTTCTATTTCAGTCTCGTTCTCGTAAGAAGCGTTGTATACTTGTGATATTTTTGTCTGTAATCATCATCATCGTCGCTCTCATCATCTGGATGGCTGTAAAGAACTAAACTGAAAATCAGCTGGTGATATCTGCAGACTGGAACGACTTGAGAAATCTGTTCAGTTTTTGTCATTTTAAAAATGATGTGAAACATATTTCAAAAGCAAGAACTCCACATTTGCTAAAAGATTTGATGTAGTTTTCGCAGTACCCATTGCTTGGTGAAAGTGGGTAATCTTATGTTTTTGATGTTTTCAAAATCAAGATGTAGTTTTTCAAAGTTGTTTTGATTATTTTTATTTATTATGATTAGGAAATGCTTTATTAATCAAAGTTGATTGGTGTTTTTGTTCATTTTGATCCTTGTTGATTGAATTTTTTAAATAAATATATCAAGGAATTGTTCAGTTTTTCACTATGTAAGTAAATGGGTAGATTTTTTTGTTTACTAACAATAAGTTTCAAGCATTATTTAATTATATCAGGCATTATTTAATTAATTTAAAATGGACTCATGTTTTCTGGCACAAATGGTGATAAATACAAATCGATCTAATCATCCATTACCTTTTGATTATACACATATGTATACATGCAGTGTTTGTATTGTTGTTGAAGTTGTAGAGGCAGAAATCATTGGTCATACTGCATACTAAGTTATACTCACATTTTGTGAATAACTGTGTTAACCATTTTCGTCTCTTGAAGCTTATACCTTTATAAGGTCATGTAGATACCATGTTGTAGTGAACATATGATTCTATATATGGCAAAAACCTTTCAAACATTCCATGCATCTGATATATTGTATGCATATTTCATTATGTTGAAAATTCTTGCTGTCTAAGGGTCTAGTTTTACAAATCTTACATATCCAGATAATGAGATATTATGTTAATTATTTAAGTTTGAAATTTAGACACAGATAATTATTGTTTTTGTTTTATTCTTTGTTTTAATGCTTAAAGAAGACATTGTTATTTTGAAATGATAACTTTCATCATTGTTTTATATTTATTAGCCAGTGAGAGTAATTTGAAAACCTTACTTAAATTTAAGTCTGGGGTTTGATGGTAGAACAAAGCCCTCTGTCTGTTTATATTTTAACTTATCAACCAATTTAATTTGTGCTGTAAATGCTCTTTCAAATTCGTTTGTCTGTAATTAATAGAACTGGGAACATTTTCAGACAAAAATCTACATAATAATTGTACTGAACATCTGGTTATATTTTGTTTCTCCTATGTTGATAAAAGCTTTGTCATTTAATATATGGTTGTGTACATTTTTCTAACATTGTATTTTGTTTACCAATCTTTCATGATGTAAAGTTGATGTATCATAAGTTTGTGTTCTGCCATGATCTAGTTGTTGATCCTAGCTTATAAAGTGGACTCTTTCATATAATAGCTCATTTAGACTGAAAGAACTGAGTAAATGGATTGTTCGTCTTTGTGGCCAAAAAAACCTACTTAGAATATACTGACTTGTTTAAAATGAGAGATTTATGTGTTACTTCAGTCACACCTGTGAACAAAGGCCACTCTTTGGAAAGACAAAATGTAGCCTTTATTGACAGATGGCCTTTATTTGGAGGTCAGTTTGTTCTAAATAATCAGTGATGATTTTCAAAGAATGGCTTTTATTCACAGGGTGGTCTTTAATCAGAGGTGGTCTCAAACACAGGTTGGACTATAGTTCTGTCGGATGGCATCATATTTGTTAATAATACAAGATTCTGCATGAGTTTTATATTATCCTAAGACATAAATATGTTTATTCTTTAACTTTATCTCCGTGTGTTATTCATCATTTAATTTTTACGTTCTCTGATTTTCATGCGGCATGTTGAAAGTCTGAATCAAAATTTTGTTAGTGGACAGTGAGTGTAGCCAATGATAAGATTGCAGCGTTTGCAAAGCTTGGACCGCAATGTGGCCAAACTTTGACTGTTACATTCATTTTATGCTACAAAACCATCTTTGATACATTTCTACTCCTGTGTAAACATGTGTAAAGATATTGTTTACAATTGTTTTTTGAATGTTCAAGTTGTGTGCATGTGTTTGACTGTTCAGTTATTGTATATACCTTATTTTTATTGTGAATCCTCACAGTATAATCTTTGTTACAGATTTATGTATTTATGTATATTTTGCATCTTATGTTAATCTATGTTAAAGTGCAATGTATTTGTTAAGATTTTACCATGTCTATTCATACACCATTTAAAATGTCACATTAATAAAATAATTATAATATATTTATCAAACTGGCATATTAATGACTTTATGCTTTTACCATACATAGTAAGTGAATTTATTCAGTTAGATATTATCATGTGTAGCAGAGTTCTGACGACCTGGATCCGAGGTTATAAATTTGAGATCTCTACTAGAGCTCATATCTCATTTTCACTCTAAACTCATTTCACATCAGTTTGTATGCTCTCAGTATGAGTCGGTGAATATTTTCATAATTGTCTGAAAAGTAATATAATATTTCAATGGATCAAGTCATGATTTTATAGGCACAACATATTTGATATTTGAGCTGGGAGATCAATCTCAAGTTTTATAATCTCAGACCCTGCCTCAGCAACTGAATTGGACTTCAGGCCTAAATTAGAATATTATTTGTTTGTCTTTGCTGGCCGACCCCACAAAAAAATGCTGGTCCGAAAAATTTTATCACTCCAAATTGAATGCATACTATTTTTAAAATTTCCTTTCTATATTATTGAAAATATTTCTTTTAGTTTTATGGTCAATTTACATGTATCTGATGTAAAAATAACACTCTGACAACATGACCCAGTCCAAAAAAGTAGTCGGCAACAGCAAACAAGCAATTTTTAGCGTGTCCTCACGGATTGTCACTTAGTAAAAATGTCATTAACCAATTTACTGACATATTTTGGGCAATACGTTCTTTGTTGATAAAATTTTGAAACATACCTTTTCTCTAATTTATCAAAAGGAGATTTTTGTGTCAATTTTAGTAGTGCTATAATATTTATTTAGGTTCAAGGTGGCAAATGTTGTAAAACTTGGATTAGTCTTAGAATGCTGTGAAGTCTTTGGTCAATATTTTAACTGTGCTTAGAAACAGCCAGTCATAGGCCAGAGCTTTTAGGCAATAGATCCTGATATCCCATTCCTTTTTTACCTATTATGTAAGCTTAGTTAGTTGACTGAATTCCAAGCTTAAACACCCGTAGTGTAGTGTTAAAATGATAATGAATTTATCTAGAAATATTATTGAAATTACATTTTTTTTGCTTAAAATGATATAATTGAATGTAATTGTTCTGAATTTTGATTATTTGGTGATGAAATATTTAAAATATGGCTATGGTTTCATGTTTTATTATGTCCAAAATATCCTTTCAAGTGATACTTAATTTGCATGGTTAAAAGTTTTCCGGATTTTGCCAAAACTTCCGGATTTTCTCAGATCCGGACCCTACTGGGTTTTTATTTTGTCTGCGGCACCGAGGTTATGATTTCCACTTTTGGAAAATTTTCAACTTTCACCCATGAATTTACTGTTTTATCAATAAATCTGTAATAATATTGTACCTACCAGTTGCTTTTGTTGTTGGATGTGAACTGAATTTATTAATAATCATAATTGTTATGATAAATAATTATGATACTATAATATTAATTAGAAAAGCAATTAAACAGTTTAGACTTGTTGTACAGATAAAATGTGTTTCTTCTCTCTCAGTTTTGTTGTAATTATAACATTTTCCCCGTTTGTTCTGACTATGACATGCTTTTTTTTCTGGTTTCTTTATGTAACATAGTTTTATAATCAGCCTGATCGAAACTTTAGAATCATGTTGTATTCTGAGTAATTAAATGAATTCCTTCTATCAAAACAACTTTATTGCATTTTCAAAGTAACATGTTTGTCTTGTAACTATGTTTACATTTATTGGATTAAGTAACTTATATAATGCCCTCCATGATTGAGTGGTTATAGTCTTACTTATAATCACTGTCTTTTCATCGCCGCAGTTGAAATCCCACCAGGGAATAAAATTTCACATGTGAGTAGCTGTGCAGCAAGCTTATGTAAGGTGGGGTCTTCCTCCACCTATTTAGCTGAAAAAGCCATGGAGTGAACATGGCTGTTGGTCTAACGTTAAACCCCAAACAAACAGTTACTTATATACTTTGATAGCCTGTTCAACAGGTATTAAAAAGTCTCATAAAGTTCTTGATTGGAATTAAAATACAACGTTTTTTATTGTTAAGATGTTTGTGTATTTCTTTCTGCGACTCTGTTATATTCTAAGTGTGAATTGTTGAATATTATCATATTGGTATTTATTTAACACACAAATATTTGTAAATGAAATAGAAATGTAATAAAGGATACAAAAATGAACAGATACATGTATTTGTCCTTTATATTTAAATTGCCTGATAGTTTACTTAATGCTAGTATATCACAGTCATACACTACATGAATGAATTCATTTCTTAATATGACTTCCTGTATATATGTGTTTCAATTGACTTTTCTAATAAAATGTGAAATATCTGTCTTTTGACCTTAAACAGAAAGATGGTATGCTTTGAGAGGTTTGTTTTATTGTAAAAGCCAGTATTTCTCCACAGATGTGTCAGATTTTATACATAAATCATGCTCAAAATCGATGAAATTATAAAAAACCTACTATTTACTAATCTGCTATATTATCCTTCATGTTGCAGGTATAATATAACCCTCTGAAAGACAGACTGAAAACCGGAATTCTCTGAAAATCGGACTTTTGTCCCCGTCCGGAAAGGGTCTGGTTTTCAGGGGTTTTACTGTATACTTTATGGGGTACAAACCTCATAGAGCAGAATTCAAGCTAGTATGATGAAAAATGACATAAATTGGATTTCTGTCACGCATAAATGTTAAGTTCTAGAGTCTAAAATACACGAGAGACAGAACATTACATTTTATACCTAGTGCCTGTATACATGTCAACAATTCTTGCAATGAACATCTTGTGAATGATTTTAATAGAGATGACTGTATTATCAAATCATAGATTTAAATTTACCTCGTACATTACGACAGCACTGGTTGATTTCTGCTACACGCTGATCTAGACTTAATTTATGCACCGTTTCCAAGGGAGACTACTGCCATTAATATGGTAGTAGAATAAGACGCTATTTCGGAGTTATCTTTCCTGATTTCATTTTACTGACGTACTTTCGTGTATAATTATACTTATTAAGATCGGATAAATTAAAAATTATACACAGCCACTTAGCTAACCATTGATTTTGTTAACCCTGCGTCTAAGTCATTTTTTTTTTATTTTTTGTTTATTTTTTTCTTAATTAATGTTACTTCGTTAATAAATTCAATGTACTATCATACTTATTCGATTATGTGTGCATGTATTGTTTATTGTCATTGTGTAAGTATTCAAACATACAAATGTATATTCGTTAAATCTGTTGATAATGTCGAATGCCATTTTTATATGCATATTTCTGGCAAAAAAATGTTGCCTTGACCTTGACATTAAAGCTATTTGTAAATGGTCAAAGGCATTACAAGTCGATAAAACAAATCAACTCGTTTCTTTATATATATTCATACTTTCAAAAGAATTTCAAAAATTGGATGTTTGGTGGGATAAAAGACAAAAATAATTTAACAAATATAAATAAATTTATCCGATGATAATAATAATAATAATACCCAGATTTTCCTCCATAAACAAACATACATCATGTATGTAACATACATAAAAATGCATTTTTTTTTTTCGTAAAATCCATCAAGTCATACCGATTACTCTATGAAACTTTGATGTCTATCATCAATGACCAAGTTTTCAGTTATGAGATTAATAAATAATAATTGATATGATTTTAAGAGATATTGGTATTGACTTGTTGGATTGTATATGATCAATAAATGATTTATACGTATACAACACTGCTATGCGTCAAATAAAGTAAACATTTTTAACAAAACATACAGCTAAATCTTACATACATACATACATAATGATAAAAAAGTGGTGAGTTTGAATGAAATGAGAAGATAATTGGTTATGGAATGTAATGATAATTACCATTGACCAGTAAAAGAGTTATCAAATGTGAAATGTAAAAATAAGTAGTGAGTTTTCTTTATATTTATAAATATTATACAATTTATCAATCTAAACATTTCTTTACTGCAAGAATGGCTTAATACTGTAACTAATCACGAATTTAGCTCAAGTTATAAAATATTATCATGTATAACATGTGTTACATTACTTTAGAATTACTAAATCTGTATTAGTTCCTTTAAGTACAGTGCAACCTCTCTAAAGCAACATCCTTTGGGAGACACAAAATCATGTCGTTGTTGAGAGGTTGCCGCTCTAGAGAGGTCAAATAAATAGTCAAAGCGTACAGTGGGGAAAATAGCATGCTGTTGTTCAAAGGAGGTTGTCGCTCAAGAGAGGGCCGCTCTGGAGAGGTTGCACTGTATTGAACACCGAGTACACAGTTTTGAAATTAAAATTCTAGACACAAACGTATGGACACGAACTTCGGTCTGCCCGTATTAATTATCTTTGCTTTAACAACTAATTATCAATCTAGAATTGTTTTGACGCAAACTTAACACATGAAATGTAAAATATTTATGCATCTATACCCATGATGGTGTAAAAGAAGGACACTTAGCGGTTTTACACCGCGTGATCAGACCCTTGAGAACACAGTTAACATGTATGCATAGTAGATAAATTTAACCAATTACTCCCCTACTGCATATTTAATAAAACATGTAACCACTGGGTAATAATTTAGAATACACCACTAAACGATTGACCACGCTTAAATGGATAAGTTTGTTAAATAATTGGCATGTGGTCAAAATTGTACCAATTCAATATAATAGCACAAAGCGACCGATCATTATAAATTCATTAAATTACCAGCTAGCGATTCATTGTATCCGCATTGATCCGTAGAGTGAGAAAAAACTGTTTATATAACGTTCAATGCTTGACAACAAAGATTTTCGACTATTGTGTACATTAGTAATCGCTACTTTGCTATGTTTATCGATACCAATATTGTATTCTCTACTTGTCTAATACGCAACTTTCACCACAGCAAAGTTATGTAAACAATGAACAGTCGTTGTTAATCAATTACATGTAGTTAGTTAATCAATATTATGCCAAATATGAAAAAACTACCACTAATCTATTACATGTACATGGCTACATATAATACATGAAAAGACTTGAATTCTTGAAATGCAACTTCGTACTATTCTTACAGACTTCGTCGTGGTTGAACACTTTAATATACGACTTTATAAGTTTTCATGTTTATTTTAGTGACTACACACTACAATCTAATGTTTTAAACCTACTGTGATAACGTTTTGACACAAATGATAATAATAAAAATATATACTAAGTATGTGTAACATGCGGAAACATTGAAAATAAATATTTTAGAAATGTATTAAACACTGTATCACTGCGATATGTACCAAAAGCCTGGCTAGATTGGAGGTTATCATATTTGTTCATACGTGAAACTTTTGTTTTGCATTGGCTTTGATATCTATGACAATTCATCACTATTCGCTAGGCTTCAATCAGTCAAAATATCCACATTAGCTTAAGTTTAGCTGTGGATTATTTTTACAGTAATACTGATCATTTGGTCTCTTTGTATCTTATGACTGTAGAAAAAGTCCCTAAGTGTACATGTTGAACAACACGAATTTACCAAGTTTGTGCCTTATGTAGCCACAGAAACATCCAGGTCACACGGATTTGACCCCTTTGCACGAGGACTTGTTTACCAAGTTTCTTGTTTCAGTAACAAACTACTGTACGTTAGAACGAACAACTTGAATCCATAGTCCTCCGACACCCTCAAGACGTAGTTCGTACAGCAGAATAAAAATCGAAAACGAAAATGGACGAAACAGGCAAATTCAAATCCGATATTATTTTTTTAAAAAAAACTAAAACTTTCTAAATTTATCATTCTGGAACCATAGGAGTAACTTGTCTTACTACGAGTTCAGAGGGATCTTTAATAATTTCACCATTTTCATTTTCTTCACCACCCAGCAGCATACGTTCCTTTTTACGCTTGCGCACTTCCTCTCGCCTGCGTTCACGTTCTAATTGTTTTTCTTTGATTTCTTGCAGACGACGTTCACGTTTGTCAGATACACTGTCCATCTTTTGTGTCACCTGCTCTTCTTTCTTCTTCTGATAATCCTGGAATGATTCTAGAGCAGCTGTCTGATCGGCTTTATCCATTTCTTTAATCTTCTCCAAACGAGCTTGCTCTTTCCTCTGAAAAGATAAAGGAATTGCAAAGGGGTTTTGCAAAAAACAAACAGTCAAGTAAAATCAAACCTTTGGAACGTTTGATAAAGTGTACACTGTCCTCTACAAACACAAATAAAAGAAAATTGAAAGTAACTGTCAGAATGTGAATCTCGTTAACATTTATTTTTCAGATTTCCAAACCGACTGTACATCAATGACTTCTTATACAATTGTTATAGACTGACAAAAATAATGGAAAATATTCAAATCAGTTTTAAGGCGATACATGAATCACCCATGGAAAATGTTAAATCTTAATACGTTCTTTATAATGTATGCTATTTCGATTATGCGAACCGGGCGTTCGTCTGCTTTTATTTTAATGGCTTCATTTTAACTTTGTCGTCACATTATTTACAAATCTATTTGAAGTATATTATAAGAATACTCTGTATTTGTAAAGTCCCCTGAATTGAATATTCTTTTGAAAACCTAACATTATACACTGGTCTCGAGTCGACAAGTTGGCAAACAGACACTTCATTTAAATCCTGCATGTCGTACTGATTTTTGTTCATTACAACATTTGAATATATATATTTAGAGTGTAACTCCTATTCAAATATATTTATTTAATAATATGTTAATATTTGTAAATATGTTATATTTGATAATATGCACTCGTGTTAATTGGACTTTTTGTGTATTAGTATGAAAGTTCGTTGAAATACACACGTGATCTCTTTTGAAATCAGATCAAACAAATCTAGCTTTATTGTAAACTTATTATTCGGTATGACAAAGAATACACCCACTCTAAATTCATTTTTTTCTTCAATTCAATTCTAAAGGAATACACTGCCCCGAATAAAAGTCATATATATACGTCTATAAGTAAGTGAGTTAATTAGTCAAGTAAGTCTATGTAGTCGATGAATTCTGACCCCCCATAAATATACAAATTTTACCACGGTTAACAAATTACTCTGTCCACTGCTCCATGACAGATGGCCAGTTTCAAAAAACCCTATTACAACTACTAGTATAAAAGTGACTTTGAAACTCGGCTGACATGTAGGAGATGGCGTTCATTTTTAATGATAATTCCATCATATTTAAACGTTAAAATAATACCAATATAAGTCGTACCGGCTGGATATACTTGGGTCTGGTGGTTGTCAAAGTTGTTTTCATATAATTTTTATGAAGGTTCGGATAAAAATATTTTATATTACACAAGCGGCGAGAAAATAGACACTGGGCCAAGAAAAGTGTTCGACTCATTCTACGGATGAAAACATTGATAAATTTCATCATGACAAATAAATACATGTATTTTCAATCTACGGAAATCATTTTTACCTTTCTTCTCTCTTGAGCTCTCTCCAATTTTTGTTGAATTTCTTCCTCTGTTAAAGACCTCTTCTTTTTCCTTCTTTTCTCTAGTTTTGCCAACTTCAATGGGGGCAGGGCTGGTAGTTTATGAGCCCCTCCTCCGTTGTTCATTTCAGCAATCTCAAACGAAACACCGCTGGCTTTCTCAGTGACTGGTTTTGTGATTAAACCTTCTTCCCGGAGCTTTTGGAGAATCATTGACTCTTCCAACCGCGCTTTGTCTTTAGCACTGTTTCTGGTTGGAAGCGCAGTACCGGTAATGCCCAAATCTATAAGAGTAATCATATAAGAGTAATCATATTAGAGTAATCATATTAGAGTAATCATATAAGAGTAATCATATACGAGTAATAATATAAGAGTAATTATATAAGAGTAATTATATAAGAGTAATCATATAAGAGTAATCATATAAGAGTAATCATATTAGAGTAATCATATAAGAGTAATCATATTAGAGTAATCATATAAGAGAAATCATATATGAGTAATAATATAAGAGTAATCATATAAGAGTAATCATATATGAGTAAGATCTGAGGTTTTTTTTATGAGATTATGATTTAATACAATTGGTTTCATGATTTCGCTCAAGAACTATCTCGTAAGTCATTATGAAGAATAATATGTAGTACGTTGTTTTATTGTGAATCAATTCATGTACAGTTTATTGGTAAATTGTAGACCAATACTTATTTGATATGTTTTATTTCGAGTACAAAGACGCAGTAAGACGTATGCTGTATCTACCGTGTAGAATTGTATGCATTATAAAAAGGGCGGAAACGAATGCATATAAAATGTCCAGGGCACATTATCGTCTGTTCGCGGCGCGCGTCTGCAGATAAGGTCGCAGTCAGCTACATGTACATGAGGTCAAAGTGTTAACAATGATCATCAGAGAGAAATGCTTATTTGTGTAATATGTACAAGTTTGACTATGAACTTAAAATATTTTTCTACATAAGATGAGTAAGATTACTCCAGGGTGGATTTTTATGAAATCTTACAAAGTCAGATATTTGTGGTAAAAATAAATTACGTAAAGTTGCAGCATAATAATCAATGTAAGGTTTTATGTTTGGATTTACACAACAAAAACTTATGGACGTGAAAAGAATACATAAAAACGTACAATGTTAGCTTCCTATTGATTGTGTCTATTTTGATTGAAATTATCAAATCAGCTCTCTTCTATTATATTATTCTATGGTATTATATTAGTCATGGAGTTAAATTATAAATCCGATATATTGAAACATTATGCCCTGTATGCTTACAAAGGACTATAATCTCCTTTTATTCCTGTGTGCTATACCGAAATAATTACGTTTAAAATGAATAAATCCCTTTCATATTCAAACTAAAAGGATTAATTTTATTTTAAATATTTCAAGTTAAATCTAAAGGCTATTTTGTCACCCACAAAAGTGTGTATCTAAATACGGGATCTTGATATCTGAGGATATAAAACGGACGTATAATCCTCAGATATATGTATAAGATTATCGATATATCGATTATTTTGCGATTTTCCCTATTTAGTTAATCAATAAGCACTATAACACATATTAAACAAGATTTAATTTGTCGCAGAAAATTGGCGCGAAATGCGTATACTACAAAATCTGGGTCGTAAAAGACGGTAGCAGAATTTGGCACAAAATCTGGAAAAAAAGTCTGTTTTGACTAATCATACATTTGCGTTAATTTTGTCTTCAATAAGTACTTACTTAAATTAATATTTGCGAACATTTGAGTGGTAAAAATTATATTTATGAATATTTTATATCTTATTTTAATATTCACGTAGTAATAAAAATAGTATGAGTTTAAACACGTGGTAATTGTATTTACGAGAGCCCGTGCACTGTACACGGAACATATATGTTTTCGAAAAAACATTCACAAATTTTTATGCCAACTGCAGAAGATTTCTGAGAGAAAGTCTAGGAACTTTCCCTTGCCTAACGCAAAATTTGAATATCATAGATAACGGATTTCTGATGCATGCACTTGGAACAATAACTGGTGATTTACTAAATCTTAATAGCCGTTTAATACATGTTCACATGTAATACTAATTGATTATCATACCTTAGTTTGAACACTATTGTACCCAAAAGTTCGTAAACATCTTAGTGACGATTTAAATTTTAGGTTTACCTCGGTTTACGAATGATATTTAAACAAGGAACGGGTTTGTCCCATTTGGTCCTTTATCTGCAACACAGTGCATGTATATATTGTTAAAACATGTGTCTAAACGCGATTTCTTTTAACTACGGTTCATTGTGTCATCATGTGATTAAATTTAATCAAAATCCTCCCTATTGCATACATTTTCTACTATAAGCGCTCAATGTTCAACTGATAAGCGCATTTTAAGACTGTGGTTACAACGAATGTCTGGTTAGACATGTATGTAACATGTACACATAAAGTTTTTTTCCCACTAACATTACCTCACGATTTTAGGAAAAGAGGTCACCAAGCGTTATTTTATCGAATTCAATTTTATCTCCAAAACATTCAAGTAAGATGTCAATTTTTTTCCGAGGTCAAGTGGCAATGATTTACATTATACCGAGTTTATCGTATCAAAGTATTGTCTTCTACCATAGTGTATCAAGTAGAAAAATCAATCATAAGTCATTTCACGAAATGACACGTCAAAAATCGATGGAAACCTTTTAATGTTAAATTAAAATTTTTCTTTAACTTGTTTTAAATAAACATTATTAATGGCTCATGGTTTAAACTGTATATTTAACCAATACTAATATCAATCACCGGTAATATATCTAAATATGGAAGCTTTCATTCATTGTTATATTTGTACTTCAGGTTAAATATATAGACTTAAGTTACTGCAAACACGTACACTGTCTGAGTGTGGCTTGGCTGAACGGTTTTCTTGACTTTGAACGATCAGGTCAAGTAAATGGCCGTTCTCGATTTGTCACTGCAATCTTTCCCGATTATCAAAAATGAATGCATCCCAAAATTATCGGACGTGTTGCCCTTAGATAGAATATTGACAAGTTTAATAGATTATTTTATGAACAGTGCAACCTCTCCAGAGCGACTCTCTCTACAACATCCCTTCAACAACAACATGATTCCCCCCTGTATGTTTAAGCTATTAATTTAACCTCTCTAGAGCAACAACCTCTCGATTACAACGTAATTCCGCATCTCCCAAAAGTTGTTGCTTTGGAGAGGTTGCACAGTAACTTGAACTTATCAAAATCTTTGCATCGTCGTTTTTTATTCTTTTACAAAAAGAACTACATTTAGACACTGAGATATATTTCTAGAACATCACATAATCTATGTGAAGGTTGATAACGATCTTAGCAACTGCATTAACACAGAATACCATTACAAAACACTTTTTGGAGGACCCTTGAATGTTGGGTCCTGAATGATTAGAACTTGGCGCACTAACAAATTCGGAGTCAATTTATCAAACAAGTACATAATATATATATATATCTGTTTGTTTACTCAAACACCGGGGCGTTATGACCGACGACTTCATACGAAATTATTCCATGTAGTATTACAATAATCATGCAAACTTCGTACTTAAAGCATATTGTCACACTTGACCCTACATGGCAAACATTACATGGGGTCTTATTTCGTCTTTTGGAACCCTCAAGTGCCCTGAACGAGTTAGAATATTGGTAGATAGAAGTATAGAGCACACGATAAGACTTGGATACCATTTATTGTCTCTGGAATGTTAGGCCCTCAGGATTTATATTGTATTCTCTATGAGGTAGAATTATATTTATAACATAAGTACTTTCGGTGAGTTTAATGAACTGAAAAAAAACCTGGACACGGTACTTGATAAATCTTGTTATCAAAGGACCTTATTTTGAGCTCGCGCTACACGCACTTTGATCAACTGTCCATGATTTATACAATCTAACAACACGACTGGTCTGATAATCTCGCACGAGACGATATGTGTTTGATACTTACATTTTAGAGAAATAAGACAAATTTCATTCTAAAGACATCATTTGAAAGACTCAGTCATAAATTGCACTAAACGTGCTATTATATTGACTAGTGGAATCTTTATATCGATGAACTTAAATCATAAAAATAATTAACTAATAAATAAATTATATATCAATAACTCTCGAGTGTATCATTCAATATGAACGTAAATAATGCTTATGATACGCTAGAAAGCATTCAAGCTATTGTAAAAGTCATTAATATTGAATTATTGGTGTTATGATTGATTCAGGGTTTTACTGATAGGAGTGCAATCTTTTATACAATGTTTGAATGTGAGAACGTTCCGTCACATACAAATCCATACAATGTTAAAGACGCATTATGATTTATTTAATATAAAGCGTATTATTACTTGTTGTATGTCCATTAATTGTACGCGTGTGGCTGTGCAGTGGTTATTTTTTTCCATCGATCACTTAGACAGATGAAAGATACGTATTTCGTACACTATTCGTTGTGGCACATTACCCCATATGTAAGAACAAATAGTTCAGTGGTAGCGATAGCAATCCATATTTAAAAGAATCAGTCCGCTTTATTTAGTAAACTGTTCTCTATATTTAAACATTTAATTATAAGCTCTGTATAAAGTTATCGCATTTCGTCGGACACAAATAATCGAATACTTTGTAGTAGAGTAAATAAAATAAGTAGTCGTATATGAATTGAATTTAATCAGCATTAATTTTGTTACTGTGATTATAATTTTAAAACATAAGTAGTTTATGCCTTGTTACAGTGGAAAATTGTCCGTCAAGGGTAACGACGTAGAAGTAGAATTCGATAAACATTTGCAATTATCATGTAATTAGCTTTCATGGTAAAATGATTAAAAAGACGATATGAAACGAAATATTTCGAAATACAAACCTAAGTCTTCTCTTTCTTTGAAAGTTGATTCAATTTCTCTAACTTTATCTGGATCAGAATGTTCTGTAATGAACCCGTGGTTGTATTCTCCTAGATCGCCCAGCCCTGAGTCGTGACTCTTCTTTGAGCCCGCAGACCCACCTCGGTCCGAATCCTGAGATTTGTCGTCTAAGGAACCACATGAACCTAGCGACTTCCTGCTCTTTGATGATTTGCTGCGTTTTCCATTCCTTCTAGTTTTGTCCTCAATGTCACATTCAATACCCGCATCATTTTCACTTTGTCCCTTTTTCAACCCCATCCTCATTTCAACAGCCCCTACTGGCTGAACCTTTACTGCTTTCGATTGTTTGCACCCCATTTTTGGTTAAATTATATTATATCAGTTGAAGTATATAAATGATGTTTCCTTAACTAATGTATTTGTGTGCCATTAAATGTCCAATTAGTAATGCTTTAGTCTTAAATATCACATAAACACTGTATTCCTATTTGAATTTCTAATCAAGTCCTTTTAAATAATGGTCATGTATTCATTCTTTAATATGAGTTCATTCATGAGAGGTAGCCCGTTATAAGCAATCTAAACTATTTACATCTAACCGTACTCCTCGGATTTTATCGCCGTGGTATCCAAGTAAATATTACCCGGTTGTTAGGGCGCCATTTAAATATCTCCATAGACGCTTTATAAGCAAACATCGGATATTTTCGGTCAACGATCGGGTAGAGTCGGACCGGGTTCAATTTATCGTAGTTTGTCACAGTTGTTAAAAGTAATGAAATTGATCTCTACGTTGTGACACATGTTGATTACACAAAACAACAAAATTAGATAAAGTTTGATGATAGATTATTTCTCATTATTGATGTTTTATTGAGTTGACATGTATTCATAGTGTCTATGTTTTCTTGATTTCTTTTACATTTTCCTTTAATATAAAGTCTATTGAAATTGTAGCTAAAATTAAAGCGCACTTGAACTTCGGTTATCAAATAAAAATAAATTTGTTGTTTTTCGTACGCAAGTATTAGCTTTCATATCTATTTTATATGATAAATTAATTGTATTCTCGTATAAGCTTAATTAAATATAAAAATGCACATGTTTTAATATCACTATAAGTTAAATCTCTTGTGATGTTATTGGAACAGGAGTAGAATGAATCACACCCGATGATTAGGTATGAATAAGGTACTAAATTTGGAGAATTTTATAAGTGGACGGAGTATCTTGGGCGGTACGAAAAATCGATAAGATGGAAAAAAAATCGATAAGACAAAAAAAATCGTCGTTCGCTTAATCACTACAAAATATCTGTCTGTTTCTAGAGGCTTCCTCTTAAACATTTCAGATTTATCTTCAAAATTATTTCTCTACTTCATGAGTTAATCAGATAAGATAACAAAAATAAAAAACAAGAATACACCAACCTACCCGCATGGCCAATTTTTTTCTCATCTGATTTCATACATATTTAGTAAATACATGTAGTTCATACATATTGGCCGCGACCGTGGTGCAGTGGTTAGTGCACTGGACTTGTAACCCGGCGATCCGGGTTCAAATCCCGGTCGTGGCAAGTTATACCCACCTAAGAAAATATGACAAAATGTCATTTTTTTCTCTATACGTGGAGAAGTTACCGGCTCCTTGTGGAACGGTAAGTTAGGACTAGTTAGTATACAGTCCAGGAAAACTGGTTGTGTGAATCGGTCGCCGTGTATAACTGAAAAATTGTTGAAAAACGACGTTAAACCCAAAAGACAATGTCACATAAAACAAACAACCGTACAAATTAGTACTCCGCACTCGTATGTCAATCGGGCACAACATTACGTTATCATTTTTTACACCGATAGTGTCATTATATCATTTGTAGTTCGTAGAACTTCATACAAATCTGTCGATCTTTTCATCTTGACATTCACATATACTTCACATATTATTAAATTATCTCAGAAATTTGTAGTCAGTCGGAAAAGGACGCTCGAAATGCAAGCGCTTCATTCAAATATGAATATTTCTAGTGCACAAAAGAAGAAAATAGTTTAAATTAACGGATTAACATTAGATCAACATATACATGCTTGTTGTATACGATATATACGCAACATATACGATGCTATTATCTAAGTGCCCAAATTTCGCGTCGGACCTTTGATATTATGATCGTTACAAATATACAAATACAACATATTTTAAAATTAAAAGCCAAAGAAACGTAGCATAACTCAAAAAAGCACCACAGTGACCGGGATGATCACATTCAGTGCACGTTCGTCATGTTTGTTGAATTGAAGTTTTTCATTTTATGACCATACCGCATTCTTGCATGCTTTCATTGTTAATTGATATCACCACATCCTATCTTAGAGGATAAAAAGCAGAATATGATAATATTTCAGGCAATTGCGGAGACTGGTCATAAAGTATATGATTTATCGATATTCATTTTGTTATCCGGTTACAGTACAGTGCAGTATAGTTGAGTATCGTTCTGACGTCAATTGAGAAAAAAATATGCAAGCGTTAGAACAATCACTATTTTGTTGAAATATTTCGGATATCCCGGAATTCAGTGAAGGCTAAAGCGTTTCAGTGAAGGTATGATAATGGCTGAGAATAATATAATGATAATCATGATAACAATGATAACATAAAATTATCACTATTTATCAGGTGATTATGTTGATACTTTCTATGACCTCATTGTACGTGTAGTATTCAAAATATCTGTTCAAGAGAAATCAGGATCGCAGTCCATTATTCCTAAGCGACGCTTTGCGAAAACGTTAACTGTATTCTTCATGTACATATGATGGAAGCCTTAATGAATATTGATTAAAGGGAGATAAGCTTTGAAACTAATACAACTTTAAATAACTGACTGTTGTTTGAATGAAAATAGTGATAATATGTGTATACCAGTCGAGCCTGATCATTTAGATTGGTACCAGTGCTCTGATACAAAGTGACGGACTTGTCACTACACAGTGAAAGAGATAGCTGGGAACAAGCATGTGCAAGAGATTGACATTACCATATTTCGAGGTTACTTACCAATACTGACTCTTTTTCACTCAGTATGCAGCTATAAACATCTCAACACGACGTGGTGACTAGATGTTGGGAACACAAGACTTTTGATGAACTTATGCATTGTATGGGATTCAGGCTAGGTTCTATCAATCGAGCGAACTAGGCAGTCATGTTGATATAGTTGTAAGTTAATTTGTACGTTTTTGTACGTGGTCGATATTTATCTGAGACTGGTAAGATATTGGCTCAGCTTGTGATGGATTCGCATTTCAATGTTTGAATCATTGGAATATGGTGAACTAATTAGGGTCTATACTTACTTGTATTATGTGAAACCAGTAAACACTTGTTCTCAAAACAGATATTGGCATCTGTCTCACAAAAACAGAGATGATGTTTTAATCAATTGTTTGTTTGTATAATCTTCAATAAAAATGTGGAAAACAATCGACATCTTATTGGAGAACATTCGAGAAGTACCGTCCCTACGCTCGTTGAGAAACAAGGAGGACAACTCTAGTTACAGAATGTCGCTGGGGGGGGGGTAATCGTACTCACAGCACTCGTTTCCTGTTGGTTTATTGGACAGTCCTCATTTCATTTCCTGCTCGCTCGTGAAATTCTCCATATGTAAGCTGGAGTATATTTAGAAAGGGCATCAGTAGATAACCGATGGTAAGAAATCTGGGCTCATAAAATCTGAGCATACGTGCAAACAATCAGAATGCAATGATCATGGAATGTTATTTCTTGTATCCCACCCACATTAATATGATACCCGCATTAATTTTACGGTCCGTTTTATCTACATATTAATGAGAATTACACTTCCTGTGACAACTTTATTAATGAATAGCAATATCCTCTGTAGTAAAAACAGACAAAATATTTCGCTTTGTGATACGGTATAATTTTGTAATGATAATGAAGATATCAACCGTAAAAACGCGGTCGTATTTTGATTCTGCGATGATTTCAAATTCAACTGAGATCTCTGGTTATGTACAGAAGATTTGCGCATGTAAGACAGTTTCGCTGATATAACGCATTGCCGGTACATGCTTTTAGCAGTCCATCCTGTCCTCACGAATCTTTGATTAAAACAGCTGATCAGGGATTATTTCTGGTTATATTTATCATAGTCTTTTTTATGTTATATGTATCGTATGTTTTGTTGAAAGGAATTTAAGATATAAGGAAAATATTCATATTATTTCTTACAAAGAATTACAGGACAACTATATCTCCACAATACAGTACAACCTCTCCAAAGCAACAGCCTTTGGAGAAGCAAAATTATGCTGTTGTTGAGTGGTTGTTGCTCTTGAGAGGTTAAATTAATAGTTTAATTATACAGTGGAAAAAAATCATGCTGTTGTTGAAGGGGTTTTGTGCTCAACAGAGAGTCGCCCTGGAGAGGTTGCACTGTACATAAAATAATCTATTAAAACTGTTAATATTCTATCTAAGGGCAATTAATAGTTAAATTGTACAGTGGAAACAATCATGTTGTTGTTGTAGGGAGGTTGTTGCTCAAGAGAGGGCCGCTCGGGCGAAGTTGCACTGTAATTGACTGATAAGTTTGAACCAGAACACTTCCATCGAATTTTACTACAAGTTTTCGGGAACGATTATATATTTATACGGTCAATTAGCAAGATTTGCTACATAAAGTAACTTTCTCGCCAGCGTTTAACTCGGTCGTGACATTATGAAGTGACCTATTGTATACTGCGGTAATACAAACTTAGACATAATTAATCTCCTGATAATCCTATTTTTATTAATCACCAGTCTCTATGATATATGTTATAAACTATAATAAATATTATTTTGATTTATTTATGATTTGTTGACTAGTATTGCAACCTGTAAACGGACCTATGTCATATGACTGATGTAGAACATACGATAAGCGATCAACGTCTGGATATAGACACATAAAAAACTGGGCCCTACGCTGGAATTTTGAAACCCTTCTCTCTCACTAGAGGTCCTCTGTTAGCTACATGTAATCTTTCTGATCTCGGAACTTCAACCAACATTTTTCAAGTATTTTTCTCGCATTGGTCGGGACAAACCGACTTGCGGTGATCTGCCGTACTTTGATACTGTTGGGAACACGCCTTATATCAGCCGTTTAGATAAAAATGAAAAAGAGGAAATTAAGAAGAGAGAAGCCATACTTAAGCATTATGTAAATATGGCTTATCAGTGCTCAATAGGTTGTAGGACCCAGCGTCTCATTATAGCGACCAGCGTGTTGTTTCAGATTTAACGACCTGATGTGGTTATAAGAAATAGTTTCAAGTCTAGAAACACACTGAGTTTTACTGATTAATTTTCATTGTTTTGTTTCATTGACTGACATCGATGCAATAAAAATGCTAGTACTGCCTTGAAACTGCAGACACCGGGTTGTCTTCATAAGTGGCTTGCCATGTCTAATTATTCGTATAAATCGGAGGAGAATTCTTCACAAAATGGGTTTGTTACCCTTGTCCCGTGGCTTAATGATTGTATGCAGGAAGAAGTTTTCAAACATTAGATATTCATAAAAAATCCGAGAACATGATTTGCATACCAATTAGATTTTTTTCTTGTCATGAATTTAGCAAGTATTACACCGTGAGTATTTCCTGGGGTTGTGGATGGTTAAATTCAAAATGTGAATGAACTCCATGAATTTCTATCAAAATTGCCTTAGATAAAGCATGTCCGTATGTCTGAAAATAAGAAGAAAATAACGTATTTATATGTTGCTACCTGCCAAACTGATCGTGTGCTTAGTAAACAAGTCATATCCATATTAACATGGTCATTGAAAAGCTACATGTTTTTTTTTAAATTGATTGATTTTTTCAGTATTATTATAATTGCTAAATACAAATGATGAGATGACAATGCCGCAACTCGTCCATATCTAATATACTAGTAATAGGTATGTGTATTCAAGACTCTTAAAACATAATCCTGTATAGATGAACACAGTAAGAAATACTTTAGTACTTCTAGTGTAGCAATGATCATCAATAGAAAGATTGGTGTTCTTATATGATATTGTGCAGCATCCCTTATATAATTCATTGTTGTTCAGACTATCTTGCGACTATTATTCTTACATTGTTGTTATTAATGCCGCTGCTGCTGTTGCTGCTTTTGATGTTGTTACTTCTGTTATCGGTGAAGTTGTTGTTGTTGATTAACACGTTGTTGTAGTTGCTGCTGTTGTTGTCTATGATGATGACGATATTATGACTATTTTGTTGTTGTTGTTGATTATGTTGTTGTTGTTGTTGCTATTTTTGTTGTTTCTTTTGTTGATGATGATAATGATGTTACTATTATTGTCGATTTTTCTATGTCTTCTTGTGATCATCACCATCATGGTTTCATGGTGATTGTTATTGTCGCTGGTTTAAACAATGCTTGTCGATGACTGCGAACAAGGGTTTGGGGATTATATGTGATTTGTCGGGTCTTGAGTGAAACTAAATTCATACAATCTGAACAAGATAGTAGTAAGAAATAATTATGTACAACTTAAGTCAATACATTTTGTTAGAAAATAATGCCTCAGTATTTTCACACGGATCCTATGATTCATAAAACGGGTACGTGTACGATTCCTCATTCATGAACACCTTTCATAACCTGGAAACATCTTTTTTATGTAAATAATGAAAACTAACGAGCTTATATCAGTTAAAATAAATTAGCGCGTGTTACTGACACCGTTAAGATTACAATATTATCACCAATGTTTTCCATCATTTCTGTACCATATTCCGATAGCTGTATGATATTCTCATAGCTTCATCCATCCACACTATCATACGCAGCACTGAAAACTGCTATCGCGTTTTGGAGTTTTAGCCACAAGATTTCAGTCCGAGCATTTCTTATCAAGATTTCTCATGAAATTTGCGGATGGTGAAACTTAAAGTGAAGGTTAAAATGCAATACAATTAAGAAAAAAAAATGATAGAAGATAGAACCGATTTTGTAATGGTCCCATAAACCTCGCTGTTTATTAATTTAAAGACATTTCGACACTTCAAAAACGTTTAGTTCTAATTTTCTAATCGTCCGCAAAATATAATGGTTCAACTAAATGCTTGAGGAATAGTTACGGTTAGCGGTTTATTAATTTTATAGATATTTGAATTAAATTTTATTTTGCACTAAATAATACTAATTTAAACGTAGCTTCTCGCGCAATTTAGACATTCAACGCCTTGAGTGTATAACTTTAGGTTATTGCAAACTTCCAGTACATAATTAATGACTCCTATAGGCTATAAAACATTATTAATATCAGTAATGCCTGATTATATTATTTCATATTTTATAATAAATATATTTTTGTATGTTGCGTAGCGGGAAGTTACGTGGCTTTTTTGTTGTGTGGCATACCACGTTGTGCTGTGCCGTGCTGTATAATACCCGGCCGAGTCGTACTGAACAGTACTGTATGGAGCCGTACCGGGTAGTTTCGTATTATACAGTAAACCCCTCAAAACCGGACTCTGAAAGCCGCAATTCTGTGGAAATCGGACGACTATTCAAGTTCCATTATTTTTTTATTCATAATCAAAGTTCTACAAAACCGGAATTCTCAGAAAACCGGACTTTTTCTCCAGTCCGGAAGGGGTCCGGCATTCAGGGGTTATTCTATACACGGGTTATTTATTACATGCATCGGTTTTCTCGTTTTTTATTTGTGTACAAATATTCAACTGGTCAGAATCCGTGAATCATTGACAAGAAAAGAGCCTCACCCTTACAGAATATTTACTAAAATGCGCCAATCCTATGATTCTTTTAACACGCAACAGTAAAAATAGTCATAAGACTGTTGGTCAGCCCGTTCCGTTCTCTAAAGGTACACACTTAACTTCAAAAATCAACTAAGTGCAGAAAACCCCAGAAACTTCTACAAACGTGTCACAGAGAGAATCGTACACTTATGATGCCAATGCTATATTTGTTTATCGCGTACTTGTCACAAATGTGTACTAAATAATTTAACCACAGATCAATTATAAATAGTTTTCAATTTGCGTGAGAAACAGAGGGAACCAGGAATACAGCATAATTATGCATTCCTAGATTGGCTTTATTCTGAAAACATTCTTCTTTGTTCAGCAACTAGATGTTTTCTAAGCCACGACCGTGGTTCAGTGGTAAGTACTCCGGATTGGTAACCGGGAGATCCGGGTTTAAATCCCGGTTGCGGCTGGTCATACCCTTCTATGAAAATTTGATAAAAATGTCGATTTTCCTCCATACGTGGCGAGGTTGCCGGCTCATTGTGGAGTGTAAGTTAGTACTGGTTAGTATACAGACCAAGAAAACTTGTTAGGTGAACCGGTCGCTGTATATAACTGAAAATAATGTTGAAAAACGGCGTTAAACCCAGTGAAAAATGTTTTCTTAAATCAATTCTTCTTCCGAAGACTGATAAAATGTTGAAAAAGTCATTACATGAATATTTATTTGTTGTTGACGCGAGTCGTCAGATTACATACTAATGAAGCGAAATAGGAGCTGAGATCTGGTTACGTTTTTCTGACGACATTAATTAAAGTCGTCTTCTCCTACACATTAAGCTGCACCTCTCTTGCACTTTTACACCACATAGTTTTTTTAGTTAGAAGCGTCAAAAATGCGTAGGTCTACGTGTTCGCCGATATATTTAAACAATTACACAATACTTTATAAAAAGAGTCTGAGTGTAAATGAGGAAATAGTTATAAGACATCCGTGGAATGAAGTCCATTTCACAAACGTAACCGTTCTCCCAATGAAACCAATACATGTACATGTACAGTCAAGCCTGGGAACAAAGACAACACTTGGGAAAGGCAAAATCTGACCTTTATTGACCGATGGTCTTTATTTGGAGGTTAATTTGTTCTAAATAATCAGTGACGGTTTCTCAATGAATGACCTATATTTTCAGGGTGGTCTTTATATTGACCTCCGAATAAAGGTCACCTGTCAATAAAGGCCACATTTTGTCTTTCCAAAGAATGACCTTTGTTCACAGGTTTGACTGTATACAAAAAGTCACAATTATATCACATGCTTTTTTTCTTTTAAGTAGAATATAATGATCTCTTTAGCTGTACGGATATGTTTGTCATCGCGCCCTAAGCCGCGTAATTCAGGTGCAAACTCAATGATAAGATATACTCAGTGTTTTTTTACGCAGAAAATACGATTTAAAACGAAAAATCACGAAAATCGTCCTGTACCTAATAAATGCACCCGTTTTCAATGCAAACACTCTTTAAGACTATGAAAGTATCCAAATCAGATAAAGAAACATTTTATACGATCATCTCAAATTTGTAAAGCATCGAACCATTTACTTACAGCATACATGAAATAATTTTACTATTCATACTGCTATAATATCACATTCTACACGTCTACTTCTTACAATGATTTTAAATAAACAGGCGTACAAGTTGTAATAACTTCTTGTCTGGGATGATATAAGGCCAGTTTAAAAGACTTTGCGCTGATGTTCCAGCCCCTATCTACTGAAGTCAGTCACCTGTTACGCGTGGGTACGGCCCCCATAAATATGAAGATTCGTATCAGACACGTGGTACAAAGCACGTGACCTGAATCCTCCATCAGAGAAAATGTACAATAAATCTAACATTAATTAATATGAGCAGAATGATGAAACGACAAATACATCACTTTGATTGCGGAAAGCATGTGCTTATCAGTGGAACAGAGGTTATGTGAAAATGAGTCGTATGTATTTACCACAGATATGTAATTGGTACTTTGATTCACTTTTTATCTACGTCGCAATGTAGTTCACATGCGACTTCATCTTTTTGGTACCCCGCGTTGTGTCATCTACTTTTTTACTTTGTGAAAAATCAAAGTGTTATGTAGATTTATATTTCGAAATTTGAACTCGTTTAAACGACCCGCAATAACTTATCCTAGTAACCAATTTGTTCCTCGTAATAATTTGAATGGGAAAACTACTAGCTAATTCGTAATATCATCAATAAGACTTCGAAATAGTTTGCGCATGTCATGAATGAATATACATTATAACCCATGAAAACCGGTCCCTTTCCGGACTGATCCAAAAGTCCAGTTTTTTTAGAATTCTGGTTTTCATAGAAGAGAGAAATGGGACTTGAAATATCGTCGGAATTTTAGAAAATTCCAGTTTTCAGGTGTTTTACCGTATGATATCGGTTGTCCATAAGATTATTTTTTATCTGAGATAATGAATAGAACGCATCAAAACCAATGTGTCAGCCTGACATGATACATATTAGTTAGAAACACTTTGACAATGATGGAGTATTTAAAACATGGTTAATCTATATCTTATTTCACTTCTGTAACCGAAGAGAAAAGCCATTTAGGTGCGTCACCTCCAACAATATATAATAATATCTGAATACTGGCAGATTTCGGGAAATATGATAATTTTAATGAACATGTTTTAGTACGTTCAATGCCTGGAGTTAAAAACACCTATGGGGTGTTGCATTTTAAACAAAAGGTACAAATTTCAGAAATTCTGGACGCCGTGACATCTGATTTGAATAAACTGGAGATAATGAAACAAAAATATTCAAGCTGGTACATATTTTTTTCTGTAAAAGTTTGCCTCTTGTATATTTGTCATGTTGTTGTAGTGATTAATGCTGATATAGTAACCTGATAGGGTATGAATAAACAAAGATTTAACTAAACTAACGACCCGTGTGGGTGTCTTATGTTACTTGTATTTCTTACTTGTCTACTACGTGATAACTTGAACAGGATAGGGAATAAAACAACCAATTTCAAGTGAAAATACATGTAGATTAAGTGGTATTATCAATTAGGCAAAATCAATCACTGATACTAGTAGGTTGTATTAAGCAAGTTGTATCATGTATAAAAGGAACAGAAGTTGATGTTGATTGTAATGAAGTTGACTCTGGTGCTGCCGGTGGTTGTGAAGTTGATGACAGAATCACTTATGATGAAAACGTTAGTTTATTCAATTAATGTGCAGCTGTTGTTGCTGCTCCTGGTGATGTTCATGATGCTTCTGATAATGACGATGAAGCTGTTGACGCAGTTGATTATGATGGTGCTGTAGAAAACGGCATTCAAGCAATGAAAGGCACTATATTTCAATATTTTTTTCTAGACTGAATGTCTGGCTATCTCATCAGATCACTAATTTGTTAACATTTGTCTGTGGTGAGCGATCAAAATTTTCTCTTTTACTTTCACAAATGCTTTCAATCATTTATTAAAGGAAATCAAAACTGTAAATCAAGACAATCTGTCACGAACACGTTTAATTTATTGCCCTGGTTTATATTTCTCTTGAAGTATTTGGCCTAGTTTTCAAGTATTATTTTTCTACACTGAGTTACCTTGTTTTTTTACACAAATCTTTTGGTGAAATGTTATAATTAGCTGAATTGGTCACACATGTATTAGCCGATACCTTGCCATTATAAAAACTATTCTTTTATACTGCAGAAGGTGGTAGCCAATATGCTTATATGAATATTGAAATAATATTGGTGATATTGATGATAATTGTGTTGACGTCAAAGACAAACATAATGATGAAGAAGAACTTGCTGATGATGAAGAGAAGGTGATGATGTCTGTTGTGTTGCTATAGAAAGTGTAATGACGACTGTTGTTAAAAGTTTGGTCGATATTGCAATAAGAGACTCAATGATGACGGTACTGATAATGATCATGTTGAAAATAATTATGATGATAACGAAGATAATTGTATCGATGGTGTTCATGATGTACATAAAAAATAGGACCAATATTGTGACAAAATAGTTTTATTGGGAGAGTTCATATAATGTAAATACATTTTGCAACGACTGATTGTGAAAAGGGTTACCTTATTTGAAATTAACTATTCAAACTAGACATTATTATCAAAAATAATTACAAGGAAAGCACCAAAGTCACTGTTCGTTTAAAAACGCATGAATATAATTGTGGTTTATGGTCGCGATCTTAAATTTCCCTCAACCTACTCGCATGACTGACAATTTCAAAATTGATTTAACTTCTAGTTCATCACCAATTTGTTAAACTCTTTGTACATACATAACATTCGAAGTTTTTTTCTTCGCTCAAGTTCTTTTCTACCCCGAATTTCAGACCGCATGTAATTAATAAGAGAATTCAGAACAGGTGTACGAGTTCTTGAACTAAAACCCTCAGAATTGTATGACAGTCCGTGGGTGTCAAGTCGTTAAATATGTTTACCCTTCGTCGGCGCTCGAGACAGAAAAAAACCTCATCCATGTCCCGCGCTATGAGAGGCTTAACAAGGAATCACTTTTAAACCTTCAGTTTTTACAACTAGCTGAATAAATCAAACTCGCTGTTGATGAGTGAATTTACGTAGTGACCCGCTCATCGCTTAGCAACAACAATAACTATTTCTTCCCCTGTTTTCCCTCGGTGTTTGATAAGGCTTTCGTTAACAGTGCGTGTTATTTCTCAAGTGTGGTTAGAACCGATTTGGAATAAGTACTGAGAGGAAATTCTAATTGGTTCGTAGTACTTGAATTAAGAATTAATATTTGGAGGTCCAGATGTCATTTTGAAGATATTTTGGAATTATCATGATCGCAGATTATTTTTATTATTGACTATTTTTTTGTAACACAAACAAGATGGCTGTAACTGGAAATCTTAATTCATGTTTAATTGTGATGCTTGTTTTTGTGGATTTGAATCTAATTCATTCAAGCAGTATTCGTTTTTCATGTAAGTATCTTTGTGTATTATTTATATCGCTGGAAATCAAATAATACTGGCACGCCTCTGTTTGTTATTAATATTTTATTTATATATATATTTTATATTGCCGGACGTAATGATACATATTTTTTATTACACCAATATATTTGGCATATCTTTTATTTCATAAACGTTTTGCTGTATAAGTATTTGTATTCTTTTTTTGTAAAAAACGTATTTGAATTTGAAATAAAGATCAATGAAGTATATGATAAAAATGGAGGAAAAGCAATTTCAAGCCGTTTCATTCGGAAATATTCAGAAATGCTCTTTATTTTGTTTTAAGTAACTTTCATTGAATTCAATGTAAAACCTTCTTCAAATTTGACATTCACTGACTTTGTTCATGAAAATTCTCTTAGTTCCATTATGATTTGTGTTGACTAAGTTGACGCTTCATGCCAACAGTGTCCAATTAGAGGTTAAGGATTATTAAAACGAAGTGATGATTTTGGCTCCATTTTTTTATTCGTAAGAAGAAAAATGAAAGTAGAACTTTTCCAATCCGAACTTGCTCGGACAGACAAAATTGTTCGGATAAGAGCGGTTTTCGGAGTACAAAGTTTAAGGATTCCAAAGTCTTTTTTGCATTAAATACATAACAAAAAATATGGACCAGCTGACGTGTTCGGTTTAGAGAAGATTCCGTATTGGAAATACTAAGATTAGAGCAGTTCGACTGAGATAGTGGATAATTAATTAAGTATAATGTTGAGTATAACTTTTAAACACAATTTGAACGCTAAGCTTTTTTGACCGTTTAAAAATCATCAAAGTCGCAACAAAGTCGGACAAATTTTTACTTGTCGCAAATCATTTTGACATACCCATTTGTACCATTTTATGCATCTGATGTTAAAATTGTTATTTACATATGTACAGAGTTTCACTAGACGTCAAAAGTTGGGGGTCAAAAATGACCCTTGGCTTATGATAATTTGAAGAGTCAACAATTTTTCCTTCTAGTTTTATTGTAAATTTGACCCTTTGGTACAAAGTCTCAAGAGTCGAAAGCTTTATTTTACTGATTTCAAGAGTCAAAATGCTGTCAAATGACAGCACTGTATGTATAAGGAGAGCTATAGCTGTTCAGATTTCATACTTCTCTACATTGAGTTTAAACATTATCGGGGTTCTTTGTTCGGTTAGGTTTCTGAGGTTTTGTTCTTGGTGTATGCGCTTGCTTCTCCGATCATTTGTAAAAAAGAATCAGTTACCTTTTAAATTTGTACTGTACGATGTATGCTTAAAAATGTATAAAGATGAATACGTGTGATCCATTTAATGCAATATTGTCTTGAATGTGTTATCCATGATATTCGGCGCAATTACTTGATTAGCTATTGGTTGGTTGATTTCATTAAAGAATTCTTACGAAGCCAAATAAAATTTAAATGAAACAAAACTGTCTCGCCGCCACTAACCGTCTAATTAATTGGAATTTTAATTAATGTGACAAAAATGTTACCGGTCTAGAATGCATCTCAATATTTCAAACATAACCAAAACACACTTTTTACATGTCTCTTCATCTTCTTTTATTTTATGCCACCATTTGTTTTATATTTGTTTTTAAATACCTAAAAGGTTTGTACTGGAAGGCCCTGTTTTTATGGAATGATCCTTCAAACGAGTTTTTCTCAGTTCGGTACGAAAAAACCCAACTACCTTGAATAACAGACTGCTATCCGTAATAACCGTGATACTGATTGGGGACGTTCTATACAGTTTTGAATCACATATAAATTAACTCTATAATCGCATAACTGTATCAGTAATATCAGTGATATGATTTAAACCGAGTATAAGAGTCCTACATCATACTTGCCTGTAACTAATTACCAATATGTATTGCATGTATATCCGGTTACAAAATGTCAAATCAAGTAGTGCTTAAAGTAAGTTATAATTTGGTATTCATAAGATGTATAAGCGTTGTATTTACTCCTGAAAACTCTGGACAATGACGTAAATAAGAAATCTTATCGTGGTATGTTAACTATGTTATTTATGCGATAAGGGACGGACGAATTGTCTTGATTACGTTCTTAACACATTAACTCCTACAGTGTTTGGCGTCGTCCAGTGACTCGTAATTATTAACTCCGTATTTTCGAAGATGAATGTGAAATTTTATGTGTTATTTAAATAGAAGATAAGATAGGCAATTTAGTATGTGAGAAAATTCGCCAAAGTGTAGAGCCCTTGCCGATGATTTGACAACGAACGAACGGACTGACGGACGGACGGACGGACGGACGGACGGACGGACGGAAATACCTAAGAGAGTTACAATATGTAGTTATTCCTATTGATGTCCTATTTGATTTTTTAACCCCATAAGAGATTTTATAACCACACAAATAGAAATTACCCCCGCAATAGCAGTAATACCCTATCACACTAATATATCTCTCGTTCGTATGGACGGACGGAGGGACGGACGAAATCTTGGATAGCATTTAACGAAATATAGCTTTTTGTTCGAACTTTAACTGAAAGCATTGTTGAAATGTCCTTCCAATGTTTTTTTTTCCCCGAAAATAAAGCATTCAGATAGAGTGAAACAGTTTTAAACGTACAAACAAATAGACATTGCATTGTTTGAAAGTCCAAGATACTGATTGTCATTATGTCAAGAAGTGGGATTTGGTACCGATTTTCCATGGTACATATGTATACTGACCGTTATAAGAAAGTAACCAGTAAGTGATGTTGGTATTGAATAGACTAAGCGCAAGTAATCGGGATGAATTTAATTCTGAAAATAGCTGAAACATTTCATGATATGGTTTATTGTTATCCATTATTGACCATGAAATTGCTATATACCATTAAAATTTCAAGGTCAGTATATTCGGCCGAAATAGAAGAATTTTATGATGGTTACTTTCTTATGACGGCCAGTATACAAGTATTTTGGTTCATGGTACTCGGTTTCATTTCTTAACTATACATCCGTGGGTACCAAATTTGTGTTTATACTTTGTGGTTTTATTTTGATGTATGTCGACCTCATTATCAGGTTGTTCCCCTACCAGAGATATTGTTGTGGTGTTCTGTTATACAACGTATCTCAGGTCATATTAATTGAATATGGTTAGTATGGTATTATAAAAATGCGAAACAGAAATACGTGTGGGCTGGTTACATATTTTGGGGGGGATTTTTATATAAGCGGATATTATGAAGTTGAGGATCAAAGTTTTTTTGTAACGTTGTGTAATCAAAGCTGGTGGTGTAACTATAGCTATTGTTCTTAGTTCTTGGCCAAAATGGCCACTTGTTTTATGACAGACAACTTTGTATTCTATTCACTAGGACTGCAAGTGCAAATTTTAAGTATCTTTGATTATTATGGGAAACGCCTTAATGTCTGCATGTCAAAGAGGACACTCGATTACACAGTCAAGTCCTTTTGTTTAATATATTTATTGTCTATACGACAATAGTGTTTATTGTACAGTACATTAACCAATGATAATCTCATATGAAATACTTGAAGAGGGATAAATCAAAAAGACTTCCGGCTTGGATATGTAAATTATATCATTATTAATTGATTACAGCCAATTTAGAATTGTATAGCTCACAGTTTTATGTCCAGAGCATAAATCTGTTTTTCGCTACGGTAATGATAAAAAATGGTAGTTTATGAAATGTTTCTTATAACTATTGAAACTAGGTTCAGAAAAATCCTTCTGTAAGAGATAAGACAATTGGAAAACGAATTGTAGTAAAACTGGCGAGGACTTTTATTATCATATAATTACACCGATTGGACAACATGTTTGAACAGTCCTTGTATCAACAATTGTTCTGTTGTTATTTTCATCTTAAAAAATACTGTTATAAAAGTATATACGTACTCTATAAAGGTATAAGCAAAACATTTTTAGACAACAAGCTAGAATGTTGTTTTTTTCTTCTCTTTTCTTAGCGTTCTAGAATGATCTACAAGTGGAAAGCTTGCGTTGTTGAGTTGCGAAAATGGTTGGCAATGTGCTACCTGCATCACTTCTAATGTTGTTATAATCTATTTTTATTCTATTAATTTTTATTATACTTTTTGTACATTAAAGTCGGTATCAATCTCTAGCATCACATTTTTTGCACGTGCTTGTCACGTGACATTTGACTCACTGCGCATGTTATAACCTAGCAGCAGGTCTGAACATATTGTAAACTTCTATTTAATAGTTCATGCCCACCCTTTAGTAGTAAAATAATAAATCATACTACATGTTGCAAATCAGATAAATAAAAATATATGCGGACAAAATCGGCTCTTGAGGTCTCCGATTGCACGTATATTTCATATCACTCAAGTAAATCGGGTCATAAAGAATAAAACTCGGAAATCCATGTCAGTTTTGTCAGTCAGGCCGATAACCTCAAACCAAGTGTACGCGTGTAGGATGTTAATATTTGATATCAATGATTCCACCAACAGTTGAACAATTCGTGATCTTTTGAATTTGATCAAAGTGCAATGTAATAAAAATTTGTTGTAACTGCATTTGCAAAAAGTTTAATTTGTTTATTGAACAACACACACTGTATATCAACATTGCATTTGCTTTAGAGCAGAAAATTGGATCTACTCGGATGAATTGATGATAATTTATTTCATAATTGACGAACGCAACAATATACAATTACCCTCTACGAGGCATGCACAAACAACGCATTTCTTCGGAATTATAATTGATGTATTTTCTCTGCGTGGAGTTAGAATACATTTCGAACAATCCCCCCCCCTGCTGATCCTCAAAACAAGCAATACCTGGTCATAAAACAACATGATTTATTTTTCCAGGCACTACCCGAGTTACAACAATACCTAACCATAAAATATGTTCAAATTACACGGAGTCTCTCCGTTATTATGCGTATAACGTAAATACATAATCGGACAACGATAACAAAATGGATTCGTAAACATTTTGATAAATTATCACCAATTTGCTGACAATAATTCGTGAACTAATCACTAAAACCATTACTTATTCTTTTCTTTAGACCAAAGGTAGCGAATCTGAGCCACGCAGAGGGCATAAATAACAGATAAAGCGTATTGTGTTTTCTTAGAAAAGTCTGTTTCTCATAATGAGATATCTCACCAAACAGTCTAAAGCGGCATTGTGTGCATCGTTGAATGCAAGGATATCCCAAGACAGAATTTCTCATAGTTTCAATCGCTCTATTGTTATTGTATATTTTATATACGCCTTAAATTCTTAACAAAACCATGATTTCTTTTCGGAAAAAAATAAATTCACGGTATGGAATAATGCCAAAAATTCATATCAGTTAAAATTTGTCATATTTTGAATTACATACAATTGAATGTTTTTGTTTACATTAAATCAAGCTTTGCATTGAGAAAAACATTTCTGGGGTTTCGCATATTTATGTTATGAAATTTTGTGGGTATTTATGAGTAGAATCTACAACCAGTCGAGGTAGCTGATGACGTTTTAAATAGTGGTATTAATTGTATAAATGTTTATGAGATTTATAATCTAAATGACTGGTTTTATGGTCTCAAAGTCAAGTAACGTAAAATTACGGTCTAGAAGATAAGTAGTTTGTTTTAAAAAGCTTGTTTGAAGCGGTAACGATAATTACCTGTTATCGCAACAAAACATGATGTGATAACTTGTTAAAATTGTTTTAAAATTATCATTAACGATTAGAGTTTAAAATTGGAACCAAATGAAAGAAGGTACGACACGATTTTGAAAAAAATATCGGAAATCACCATAGTAACGAAAGAATTTATACACTGAAATAGATATATGTGCTTTGATAGATTTAATGAAAAAATACGTGAAATTTTTAAAACAATAGTAAATAAAACAACAACTAGGGTTATTTGGTACATTTTTGCATTATTATGAAGTTTATTTCTACAGCAGTAAAGCATGATCATTGCGCCTGCGTTGTTCTGTATTTGTTAAAAATGTTTACTTTTTATTCGTTGATGAAGTAATATAATTGTATGATTATTTTATTGAATTCAAACTTAAATAGAATAAAAGGGACAATACGATGGAAGAAAAAACGAGAAAAAAGTATGGCTACTTCTACCGACTAACATTTCAAATATTTTGCATTAAATCTAGTGATTGTTTGTAATTCTGATTTATACGACACGTACTATATTGGAAAGTAGATATTATGATTAGTAACATAAACTGTGAGTGGTAATATTCATCTACGTATATAAGTTTTGGCTGATTTCAAAACAACAAATGATTAGCAAGAAAAGCAGTGGACTCATACAATACTAGTATGTTCATTCGAAAGTTCTGACATATTCTGAAATATTTTAGAAACACCGAAAGCCCAACTTTTTTATTATTCTATTACAAAATTTAAGACCTTACAACTAGAATATACATGCATTTTAACAAATTGACTAAACCATATCAAGTTGCTGTAGGTATAAAGAATTGCTCACGAGTTACACGCGACAAGTACATTGTTACATCCCAACATCTGTACGCATCCGTATATTGAGGACGAGCTTCCTCGCTATGACCACCAATTAGCATACAGTCAACTAGAACAATTAAAGTCAAGTTTAGCATATTTTTTGCACGTGCTAGGTTGAACAAAAACATGCAGACGTGCAAATTTCATTCAATAGAATCGTACGTCAAAAATATATGAAGTGGCCACTTTTGTGTTGCTTAAATTTCGTTCAGGGTTGTCAATGGGATTGCGCTCTACAATAATGTGTTAAACCTTGCTTGTTGTGCCTGGCTTAATGAGGCATGTAGGAAGTAGACACTTGTCTGAGACCCTTGACGCAGTTGGAAGGACCAGCCAGAGACCATTCGGGTCAGATATTTGATACTGTATACTTATCACCATTGACCTTTTGACATTGTCTGTTATTGTGTCCTAAATAACATTGCATTGAGCTCATGGATTGCGCTAAGTAGAATGTACTGAACAAGCGAACACTGACAATAACATCATGTGGGGATAATTCACCACACAAACAATGTCAAACATTGTTTTTCAACTGAAAGTCAAAACTAATTCAAACTCTATCATCAGTGCGGCTTTTAAATCATATTTACACATTCTCGATCTTATAGTGCCTCCTCCCGAAACATGACCTTTCTGCACTCTTGTAATAACACTACAACGTTTGTATGCATGTCTTTTGAATCCACGATATTTTCCTGATTTTAAATAAAATTTATGGCTTCTGAGTATTCATGTATCTCCCTATCAAATTTTAAACAGTATACAATTAATATTATACGTTCAGAAAATATCATTTTCTGCATCATACGAGACTTATATATTTACTCTGATAATGGTTTAAAACCATCTGATATAAAGGGAGTTTTGAAATGGAAGTATTGTCACCCACAAACAGAAGCATAATTTCTCTCCCCCCCTCCCCCGTTTCGACTTACTCTAAGACGCCAAACATCGTCTACATTGTAGTGTTGGATAGACATAACAGTAGTTATCTTTGCCTGTACGAAAAGAATCAACTGTGATAATCATCCTGTAGACAGTTCTGTTGACATCTTTAACGAGCTGAGAAATTTCTTCACGATAAATAATAATCAGCCGAAATATAGTCACGGACACGACGAACTTTGAAAATGTGCTTGGAGCATGATGCTATTTGTTCGTTAAGGAGAGGATAAGAGAAATGTCAGCGGTAATTGATTGCTGCCAGGGATGTGTTTAATGAATGATTTATTAGCAATTATGTAAGCCGTGTAAATTACCCATGGTATGACAGAACATGGTACAAGGCGACTTAGACAATACGCCTGTCTGGATTAAAATAAACAAGTGTTTCTTACCATAAAACATCTACAGTGCAACCTTTCCACTGCTGCCCTCTCTTGAGCAACGACCTATCTTCAACAACAGCATGATTTTTCCTGCTGTGAAATTTAACTAATAATTTAACCTCTCTAAAGCAACAAGCTCTCAATAACAACATACTTTTGCTTGTCCCAAAGGGTGTTGCTTGGAGAGGTTGTACTGTAGTTTTATCATATTCCCGTAGAACTTCAGGAGATTTGTTAGCGAATTTACTCGTGTGATATTCGACTTGATGACCCACCGAAAATTCTGTATTCTAATTTAGTGCTAATTAATGAACGACCGATACTTGTAATATGCCTTGTTTAGTTGACTTTCGACAATACTAATTCTAAGTTGATACCTTGTCATTTCTATGCGTTGTATTAATCCATTTTCAAATTGCTCGCATTTTCGTCATATTTCATGCATTTTGTGTATTCTGTTGTAGTATCAATAAGTAAATGAGGAAGATAAGTAAATATTGCAGTGACGATTTCTGTATCTTAAAACAACCCTAGACCCTTTTGTTTGACGTTTTATTTTTTAACTGTCCGTCTGTACGTACATCGCAAATTTAAAAAAAAATAATAAAACACTTCGGTTAGTTGTCAGTGCAGAAAAATTCAGACTTTGGTATGTGATGTGTTCTTGTGAAACAATAGCGCTAGTTACCAGGAAGAATTCGTCTATCTCTGTGTAAAGGACTTATATCACAACAATTATAGATGTTATTGTTATAACTGTGTTATGTGAAAGTTTCAGATAAGCTAATTATGTGTCTAGAAACAGTTCGTTATCAAGTTGCTATCGCTTTCACTAAAACAGAAAAAATCCAATTTACTTGTCTAGTAAGCGTTGGGCGTTGATACTAACAGGATCACCTGTCGGCCCCTGGTTACCATAACAACACCTGTCATCGGGAGGATTTTTTTTTGTATTTTGTTATTAAAACACATGGTGATAGTATCTTAATAATTGTTTACACGATGACTTTATAGCATTGACTAAGGAGGTTATTTCCTTGTACACAACCTACTCCAAGGCGTTCCGAATAGCTTTATACAAACAAAACTGATGAAATTTTTAAACAGTCTGAGGTTGATCTAAATATAATAATTGAACGCTGATATAACAACGGACAACGCCTATCGCGATAAAGGGAATATCTAATATAAAAGTTATGAGAAATATATACGTAAGAAACGAGTGAACAATTATGAAATACATAAATATTTGAGAAATAACAACAGAGGATCCGGTTTATTAATCATTTTTTACAAAAATTTGTCAAACAAGAAGTTGAATTGTGTATTCAAATAGATTAATAGTATTCATGTTGTAGTAACCGATTTAATGGGAAACCAGGTCTGATTTTTTTTATTTCGCTAGCTGATATTCTGAAATGTAGATTACGCAGTGTACAACAACTGTCTTTGATAAATTCACTGTTTAGCAACATTGCAGCAGCCGTGATTATCAACACACTGGAGCTTTAACTATCTGTCTGAAAATAATTCTCGTACTGATAATGCACCAGCCATATATCATATATGTTAGCCAATTTGAAATAAGTCCGCGTTGTTCTAGAATATTGTTGATATATTGCGCAAGTTATCGTCAGAACATTTTGTCGCCAATTAAATTTATGAAGCAAATCATCGACTATGTTTTCTGCAGAAATAAATGAGCAACGTTATTGCAGCATACGTACAAAGGACTGAATTACTGCAATATCGGTCGTTTTGTAATCCTTGCTGCCATCCATCACTTCTTGTTTACTGATAACCATCGATGTTTGATAGTTTACATTATTCTTTTTCAAGACGCGAATAAAAATAGAAAACGGTCCCAGCTACTTGTTAAACACCAACAGCGCTGGGGGCGGATCCTGACACAAAGTGCATATGTTGTTTTCTAATTCGATTGTAAATGAGTCTTGTTCACATTCGTGTTTTGTCGGAATGGAAGCGTTTTGACTGGTGCACACAGCGGAATATCTGGCTAAAGGTGGTGAGTTCGTTCCCACGCCTCACGAAATAATTACGCAAATTACACTTTCTTGAGAATTCAGCGGCATTGTTTTATTTGATAAAACTGTTTTAATTTCCTTACCGCGTATCAACGATGCAACATTCCTTTTCTATAATGTATGTATTGTGATTATACCGATAAGTATTTATATGCTTTCAAAGTATAAGTCCTGCAAATTGAAGTTTTGTAATAGTATATTTCTGTATGATGGACATAGCTTATGTGACATGTTCATACTTACGATTTTAATTTTTGATCATAGCAATTATATTTACTAAAAACAAAGATTGAATTCTGAATTCTTACAAGTTCCTAAACGTATAAAGACAGGTAGTTCAATGTGACAGCTATTCAAATTGGTAAATAGTAAAAAAAACAATTGTCAAAAGAACAGAGGTAAACATGATAAGATGTAAAGTTAAATGACCAGCGTAAAGTCTTGTCTGGTGTTTATCGAATGGAAACATTGGTCTGAAAAAAATACAAATACTAGTATTCAAACAAACTGAGGTTGTTTGTGACTGCCATGACATATTAGCACGTATAAAATGTAATTAACGTGCCTTTGATAAGAGTACAACGAAATTAAAACATTATCCAAACAATTCATGGATAAATCAGTAAACATTTCTGCTTCATTAGCGGGATGTATTGTTGTACTGACATTTGACGTCTGAAATAAAACATACAATAAAAACAGGTATGGCGATTTGTAGCTCTAACCTCGTGATTAATTGTTGAAAGAAGACGTACAAGTTCTGTCCTATCATAGTTGTGTTATATATCTAGGTTGATCTTAATTGATTGTAGTAATGGTGGAGAGAAGCTGATGAACGTGTCACGGCATAATTATCATGTTATTGTTTGGAAGTATTGCAGAAACATACTTCAATCTAGCATTACAGTTTTGAACATCCATTGATTATCTACCTTCAACTTCATCAATCAGCCAATCAACCAACCAATCAATCAATTAAAAAAACAAGCAAGTCAGTTCAATCATTCAAGCAAGAAAACAAACAAGCAGCAATCGAACAATCGAACAATCAAGCAGACGTCTGAAACAAACAAGCATGTAAGCAAGCAAGTAAACAAACAAGCAAACAAACAGACATACGGACAAACAAACAAGCAAACAAACGAGAAAACACAAACAAGATAACAAACAAGCAAACATTCTATTGATTATTATATCGTTTTATTTTTTATTCATTTTAGCTGAGTGTCCTGACGGAATGGAAGATTGTATAGTTGGATGTAATATAAATTGTCGTGCGGGGTGTGATGAAGATGGTGTTTGCTTTGGCGGCTGTTTGGCTGGATGGACTGGAGCTCATTGTGATGAAAGTACGACATCATTGATAGGCAAATATAGATGTGAAAGAAAAATATAGAATTAAGAGACTTAAATGATAAATCGCCTTGTAAAATTGTAAAACGTCATCGAAAATAGAAAGCAGCTTCACGAGATCTACGTTTGCATTGGAACAATTTACATATTTCTTTAACTGTATCGATTAATTTCAAATTACTTTGTTCGCGATATTTACTTTCACAAAATGATATTATTAAAAACTCATAAGCACCCAAAACGGCATGGTGGGAAATTACGTGTATATACAGAACAACATGCACGTTTAGCACTGGTTAATAACCCAAGAACACTTGTTAGATCCACGTCGATTGTTAAAACGCTGCGGAAGAACGATGCAGTTTTGCAGAACAATTAGAAACAAATAAAACAATAAAACGCATGTGTATTTATTTAAGTAATTGAGGCTCCAGGCTAAGATGAAATAAGATTTAGTTCATGCTCATTACGTAATTAAATAATACTTCATGCATTTATTTAATAAAAACATCAAGATTAAATTTTGAAATTTAATAACCTGAAATTAAAATTTAATCTTGAATCACAGAATGTAGAACCCTTTGTGTTTTCAGAATGTCCGAAATTCCAGTACGGAGTCAACTGTCAGAAAGCATGCGGCCATTGTGAAAACGATGCCACGTGTGATCCTGTTACCGGGATATGTCCCGGAAGTTGTGTCCCAGGGTTTATGGGGCCAATGTGTGACCAAGGTACATTTAACAAATATTGTCCTGTCGAGAATATATGCCAAATTTCTTTCATTTTGATTGTTTAACACTTCTACACTCAGTTGCATAGAAATTGCTTAAATTAAACAACTGGGTGAAATTTTAGGTTTGGTTTAGAAGTTAGCCAAAATGGCTGTCTTTGTTGTACCAAATGCTTGAAAAGAAGTATATCCTTGACAATACAGACAAACGGAGAATTCTCATGTGCTAATATCAGACGCTATAGTTTATTTCTATGTAGAATTATACCTGGTTAAATTTAACCAAAGTTTTATGCAATCACTTAACCAAACTTTAACCTAAAATTTAACCTAACCCAGAATCTAACCCGTTGGTTAAATTTAACAGTTGTTTATACAATTGGTTGCAGCAGTATAACTTTTAACCGTGAGAATTACCGGAATATTACTTTGTAACGTTATATCATTTTGAAAACTGATTTGTTGAAGTGTTTTTTAAATATCACAGGAGTTATCAAGTTTCTAATTCTTAAATAAGGAAACGAAGATGGAATTCCTTCTTTATCACTTGACTAACAGTGTGTAAGAATGCCTTGAAAACTAGATACAAAATCTGTCCTATTTCAGCATGTGATCCTTTTTTCTATGGTCATGAATGTGAAAGTCGCTGTCACCACTGCCGAAACAATAAAGCATGTCATATTGTTACTGGTGTGTGTAGTAATGGGTGTGCTTTAGGTTGGAAAGGAGAAAAATGTGACATTGGTAAGACATATATGACAATAATATTACATAAAATATAATCTCAGCAATTAGTGCGCAACTATTCTTATCCGCAAGCCTTTGATAGAACAATTAAACTGTTTTAGACAGCTGAATTGTAATAATCCAAAATATATCTTCGAAAAACTGTGCTGAATGATAGCGATCACCTTGCGAAAGCGAATTTGTCCTTTCCTTTATTTTGATTCTTGCACAGAGTGAATGTGTGGGGTCCGCGTCCACCAATAGTTCCATTTTATTAATTCTGGACATGTTTTCTTCAAGTTATACACTAATGAGAGCATGCTATTAAACGAATAAATTATCAATCTTTATAATTATGTTTACTATTTTATTCAGTTTGTGGAAATATGACGTATGGACTTGACTGCACAAGCAAATGCGGTCATTGTTTGGACAACGAATCTTGCGACCACGTGACTGGTGAATGCGTACAAGGATGCGCATCAGGATGGACAGGGGAGAAATGTAAAATACGTAAGTGACCGTCATTATAATAATAAAGTCAGTACATGGTGTATGTGAGAAAGTTTATTTTTCCAAGCTGTTAGTTATGAGCATTTGCCGCAGCTACTTTTAATAATCGCCGACAGTTTTGTCGTGAGGGGGAGATAACTTCTGTGTCTGTCTTGTTCAATTAATTACTAATAGTGTGAACATTGTATTTTAGCGTGTAGTCAGGGATGGTACGGAGAAGAATGTGATTTCCATTGCGGACATTGTAAATCTGGAACGTGTGATCAGGTTACAGGAGCCTGTCAGTCCGGGTGTGATCCTGGATGGATGGGGGAATTTTGTACATCGCGTGAGTACATGTATTTACAGATCTAGCAGAGCCATCTTGATCCACCATGATTTGAACACTTTAACACCTGTTTTCTCCAAGCGTTGGAAAGCACGCAGTTCCCATTATATATATTCGTTGCAGACAATGTGATTATGAGAATCACCATTTTGTTTATAGAAACAACGCAGAATAATTAAGGAGTATACATTGAATAGCGTCATTTGATTCTCACTAATACATATACATGACATTGCATTTTTCCAGAATACTATTTTGCATTTTTTGTATTTATTTCGAAATCCCTGACAGATACAACCGTTTTGAGTTTTTATTGTATGAAGTGGTTTTATTTCAAACGCACGTGTTCAGTCATATCCTATTAATTATAGCTAACGACAATGATACAAACTTTATTGTACATAAAGTAGGCAAGTTCCGCCCAGTTTAGGATAAATAAGCTGAGGAGAAATTTTGAATTAAATATTTGTAGATTGAAGGAGTTATAAAGATGTAATAAAGCCACGAATAGGGCGTGGAAATAAACTAATTTTGAAATCATTTAGATTGTTTTAAATGTTTTTTTCTGCAAACACGTGTTTTGTTCCCAGAAATTATGTTAAGTCCTGTTATGCTAAGTTGGTTGAACTTTTAAAAAAACAAAGAAGTCACATCGGCAAAGTCGGTCACAGCATTAAAAATATCCAAACATAATACACACATTAAATCTGTCGGAGTTTTAAATGTTTTAACCCGCTCGAGTTCAACGCTTGAGCCTAGTTTGATCGCATTATTAATTAATGTTTCATGTTTATATATCAGCGTGTGGACCAGAGATGTATGGTGAAGACTGTGTAGACAAGTGTGGTAACTGTGTTGATAAAATGTGTGACCGAACTACTGGCTTTTGTACTAAAGGTTGTAGACCCGGTTGGAAAGACATCACGTGTCACAAAGGTGTGTGTTCATACACATACAAAGTGTTCATACACATATTAAGTGTTCATACACATATGAAGTGTTCATACACATATAAAGTGTTCATATACATATAAAATTTCATACACATATAAAGTGTTCATACACAAGTTTCATACACGGAAAAATATCTTAGCAATAAAGCCCCCACCCGATTTCCTTCATCGCAGGCAGGAATTTTAGTAAGGCTACATTATTTCTTAGCAAAAAACTACATTACTTTTATTTCGATCCTTTTCAGTTTTGTATATCGTCCAATAACGTTGGTTTGTTGTCGCTGTCCCCTAGTCCCTTTTTTGGTGTGTCCTCACTTTTAATAAGACCATTTATAGGTCATTAATGGTGCTCATTTGTGCGTTCTCATGCAATTAGTAGTAATAATATTACCTTACCACAATCGGTAAACAGCTTTGTTTTTAATGGACTGCTGTATCGTTTCATTGTACAGCATGCGGCGATGGAACTTACGGTCAAAGCTGCAGTCAGACATGTGGACAGTGTAAAGATGGATTACCTTGTAATGGAAGCACTGGTGTATGCGAAAGTGGGTGTAAACCAGGCTGGGATGGGCAATATTGCACACAGAAAGCACCTGTTGGTGAGTAAAATTGACGCACGTGTTCCATTCTGTTTTGTTTTAAAACTATAAGTTGATAAACACTTTACATAGATACATATCACAACAAAGTACTTACATCTTCATGCGCGCAATGCTTTAAATATTCTAAACGTTGCCCTCTAAAATATCCGAAGCTCTTGTTCATACGGTGTGATTTCTTAATCATCACTAGCAGTTACTTTACTTCCATAGTTCGTCTATTATTGGTACCACGGCAGCATCAATTTTAAATCTTTGTAATATCTAAAAAACAAGTTATCAGCAGATTTATTGTAAATGATGTTATATAATGGACGAATGACTAGATATAAGGGTATGTGTAAGCATGTGACTACGTGAAAATGTATCCTAGCTGACTAGGTATGGCACGGTGACTTATATATTACTCATTGACGATTTTGTAATGTAGATAAAAATTATTCATTCACTGTCTACATGAACGGATTCAGTGTTCAGTTAACCGTTCCTATATTATATATGGATACATACCGACACTGTGTTTGTGTGTTTCTAGTCTAGACTAAAGCAGCTGTGTTAGAATTAGTCGACAAATATAAGCCTCTACGGAAATTCGTAAACTTCATGCTGATTTATTCAATTGTTTTAATGTTCCGGTAATAAAAATGCACACTTATTACAGAAAATGAACTGATTTTAAGATTATATTTTTTGACATTCTCAATCTGTCAATTGGATTCACGTTTTGTTCAATTTCAACTTGGATTCAAGGATTCATAAGATGGCATCCAGTAATGGCGAGAATTTTGCCACATTTTAGATACAGTGTTCAAAACAATGAAATAATCATAAATTTAAATGATGTAGATTTTTTTGGCATACAATTTTGTTCGATTGTCTGTTTTCATAATATTCTGAAAATAAAATTTTATTGATAACATTACCCGCCGTATAGATTCAAAATATGTCTGTTATTTTTACGGCGGTAATAGGCTAATCATGATGTAGAATGATGCTTTAATCTCACCATCCTTATATAGGTATAATCATACAATTATACATGTACACTGATATAAGCTACTAATTCATTTAATTTGTGAGAGGTTAATTTTGGATTAGTTTTCTCAGTCTTATTTTGAGTTATACTTTTGCATTTTCTTAACAATGATTTAATGTAAAAATAATTTGTTTTCAGTTTTGCGGTTCAGATTCTTGTAAATTAAAATTATTTGCGTCAGTCTACAAAGAAATAAAGATTAATATCTTTATGAAAATATAAACCGGAAATATGGTCTGATTTTACAGTAAAATGATAATGGATTAAGTCAACACGTGTTCTCTAAATGTTAGTTATTATGCTCAGTGTGGGATAATAAAAGACCTGTCAATCTTCATTTTATTTCTTTGGGAACGGACGGATTACAATCAGCAGCCAAACAAACATTTGAAATATTTTTACTTGAATTTTGTTGTGAAATGAACTCGAGTTTTTATTTCGTTTCAGAGCATGTCATACCGCCAAGCACTTCGGATAGTGGTGCTTTGGACATGGGGAAACCCTCCACGATATCCCTGTTGGTCGTCATCATCGTGTTGCTATTTATAGCTTTATCATCAACTGTCATCTACTTCCTATGTATCCGTCCGAGACATGCAGATATTGCCTCACAACTCACTCGATTATCCTCGGTAAGTATCGACATTTTACGTTGTAACTAAATCCTCAAGTGTGGTACGGAGGCTTCTCTTTCATTTCATTTTAATTTCAGATTTGATGTTTGGTTTAAACATTTTTAAAAGAAAGATTTATTCACTCGACTGTCTGTTTACTTAAAGTAGCTATTTATTTGACAATTTATAAGAATATTGTGACTATAATATTAATTTTAGGAAATCTTTTTTATCAAATTATTTCAACACCAAATCAATAGCATTTTTTTCCTTTGGAAATAATGCGGTAACTTCTTGCAGTGCAAAAGAGATTATGTATATTAGTATACCGTACAAATTTATTAATTCTTAAACATGAATAATTGTTCGTTTGTAATTTCGCGACCGACTCCTTAAAAAATCTCCACACCCAAAACCTTTTTAGCGATTTTGACAATTTGTCCAGCATTTTGTTTATAGTGTAAACATAAAATGTCACCAAGAAATAATGTCTGTCTACCTTGCCACTATTAAAAGCTTGGGCCGTGTAATCGTAAACCAATATTTTTAAGAACGACCTAATTGTACATTAATTACACAGCATTCTGTATCACATTGATATTAGCGAACACGCCCTTCCATTGAACAACCAAAAATAGAATCATAAATACAAGAAAAAGTACACAGGAAATTATCTCAACGATAGATCTATAAATAATAACATCAAACACTTCTAGTCACGAGTGTACGGAAATATAAATGTAAGAAAATATACTGTAGCTGCACTGCATAGATTAATTGCTTTTGAATTGTGCAAAAACTTATGCGTGGGCAGATCTATGCGAATAAAGGGGCCAGAGTAGACATTAATTTATGTAAAAAATATCAAGCCATTGAATGATTGTGTCATATTTCAGTTTTATCATTAAGTGTGTGTGTTCTGATAAAACTATTTTATTTTCTCATTCTCCGTTTTCTTTTACTCGCCATAAAATTCGGTATGTCCTTCAAGTCATTTTCTATCGAGACACTGATCGTAGTGAGTGTACGTTTTAAAATGGGACTTTACCATACTCTAGCGAATGTAACACGTGTGGTAAATGGAAAGAATATTAAATCTATGAAATGTTCTCATATAAACGAAAACACTGTCGACCGTCACTCTTATGTCGTTCCTTCGGTCCTCTTTTATCGTACTCAATATTTTCTGCATTAACAAATACAATAATACCCCCGGGAAACCGGACCCTTTCCGGACTGGGCTAAAAAGTCCGATTTTCTGAGAATTCCGGTTTTCAGAGAACTATTGGTAATCGAAAAGAAATAATGGGCCTTGAAAATTCGTCCGATTTTCAGAGAATACCGGTTTTCAGAAAGTCCGGTTTTCAGAGGTTGTACTGTATTTATAACGTATTTAGTACCATCTATATTAATTTGTTCGCTTACTTTTAAATAAACACTTAAACTAAAATCATAAATAAACACAGTATCTGTGGGGGAAATCTCGAAGAACAATCTATTACAATGGTACCAACACTGATATACATCAAATCTACAGCTGCGAACTATAAAACCAGTCTGTAACGAGCGCTCAAGCATCTGTACAACCTTTTTCTTTTATGTGACTCGACCACTTATGTTCAGCTTCGACCTATTTACTATAATCAGTTTCTTGTGTCAATCCATGTACTGAATAGATTAATTATTTATAGTTGAGCTTGCTCAGACATACTACTATGTTTTCCCTGCTTGATATCCACTTGAGTTTTATTGATAATTCCAGTAATTTATTGCGTATAATATTCCATTATAACTCAGAAATGTCATTTATTTTAATGAATGTTTTAAATTGCTTCACGGGCGGGATCTAAGATAAATTTGAATGAAATACCTTAAATGATTATAGCGTCTCGCAGAAACTTATAAAACGGATCCTGGATTTGGCGGAAATGTTAACAAAATTCATCTTGATTCCATGGTTGGCCTTGATGCATGAACTCCCCGTAATGACTTCCTGGAAGTTTCACAAACTGGTGGCTAAAAAGTGTTCGCCGCTCTCTTTATATTTGAACACAACTTCAGTGATTTGACATTTTGATTAAAGTAAAGCATTCGTTTTCTCGTCTTTAATTAAGAATTGAACATTAACATTTCATAACTTTAATAGTTCACATTGAACAATATTTGAATACAATTTAATCTTTAACCGTTGGTCTCTATAACCATTCGTTGGAAAAGAAGCCTTGTATTCGATTCATACAATAGCAATGAGTGAATTAAGCCCGAGGCTTTTTCTTAATCACAGATTGCTTGGAGATATTAAGAAATCTCTAGAACTGGTATTGTTGAATGAAATTACAAAACGTTTATAGTGTATGTTATATGTAGCTGTAAACTGTTTGCAAATAGTTCACCTGGTGCAGTCCGAATCGTCTGGTCCATCTTTCCACAATTTTTCTCTATGACAGGTATCATTGTGGTTGACTAAATGTATTTTAACATTTTCTCTCTAGAACAAGTTTTCAATATCACTGGAACCCATCATAATTACAACATATTTACCACCGACGGTAAAGAGAGAGACAAGACTTTTTTAGTTAAACAGTGTGAGCCAGTAGACAAGAATCTTACACTTAAAACGGATTTGATGTAAAACTTGTATCGAAACAAATACTCTGTGTTTGTCGTCTGATTCAGATTATAGATAACTGCGCAGAAACAATTTCTTAATTCATAATCACGCTAACAAGTTCCTATGTCGGATATTTGCGCCTCCGGGATAAAAGATTCGGCTGCTGAGAAGCGAACAAAAAGGTTTATGTGTCGTCTGCTTGTTTTGCTTCAGGTGCGTAGTACCGAGGACGCGGAACCACATCTATACGAACAAGTGTCGTCTGGTCCCTGGGAAATTACAAAAGCAAACCTTGTGCTAACGACCGATAAATTAGGTCAAGGTCAATTTGGACAAGTTCGTAAAGGATTTATAAAGAATGTTCGTAGCCACAATGTTCCAGTTGCCGTCAAATCATTGAAAGGTAATATATGGCGCTTGGAATTTTATGCAGAAATTTCTTGGATTATCAAAGTCTTTATCCACACTTCGTGATGGTCATTTCCGTTTTTGGTTGCCTTAAACAAAGAACGCGGACTAGTCACTACAAAGGCATGAGCTGAAGTTATGGATAAATTAAAGGACCGAAATTTTTGATTGATCTGTACGGAAACCTCTGCTAACGCTAATGGTGACAGTAAAAACATAAATTATGACATCCATTGTTATTGATGATGATAACAAATCTGATAATTCAGTTGTTTAATGTTTCAGTGAATTCTTCCGAGAAGGACAAGACAGATTTCATGAACGAATTAATGATCTTGAAGAAAGTAGGTCATCATGCAAATGTCGTATGTTTAGTCGGATCTTGTAATATTGGAGGTGAGTCGGTGGTTCTTTACGTGCTAAACTAAAAACAGATTAAACAGTCAATTTCATCATTGTAACTAGATGCCCGGATAACAAGACAACACAAAAGGCAAATGGTTAAATTTACTGTCCAAAGTTTTGTTAATCTTACGATCATGCTCTATACATTAAAAATACAAATAATTGAGCCTGACGATATCACTTCTTTTTAGGTACCTTGTATGTTGCCATGGAATATTGTTGTCATGGTGATTTACGGACTCATCTGCGTAACCACAGGAAGAGGAAACAAAAGTTGTATACCAATGTTCAGACTGCTCCCCCTCTATCCTACTCCGCTATGTTGAAATTTGCCCTCGATGTCGCTAGCGGTATGGCACATTTAGCGGACAGACAGGTTTGTTTTTCAATGGTAACAGTCACAAGACTGTTTTTAGATACATTCGAAGGATTTTCTCTGAAGGTGGATGTCGAGGTTGAAATCAACCCAGTTGCAGTCCACGGCGTTGTTCTTTAAAACGCTTATGTTCAAATGAGTATTGGTAGGGAAATGTCATAGACACTCGATTTCCGTGATTCATATACCCGAACAGACCTAATTTTTTAATCTAAACTAATCAAACAACGTAACTCTGTCAAGAAAAAAACGTCATTTCGCTACTCGGCGTATCAGAAAATCTCCGATATGCAGAGAAGCGAAATGACGTCTAGATAAAAAATAGGTCTGTTCGGGTTTATAAATCACGGAAATCGAGTACTTATGGGAAATGTATCTACTTGTAACTAGGTCAATGATGTATTTAATGACAACTTAAAATCACTAAAACAATGAAACAAACATTTGGTGTGGCCAATTAAAAAAGCATTGCCGTTCATACATATCAAGCGTTAGAAGCCGTGAATGCCTTTGTTGACTTTAAATTGTTGATTTCTTAACATTGGATAATCTAGGACTTCTTCGTTTGCGTTCGGAACACACTCGCCCATTTCCGTCACCGTAAATAAGCTTATTTATTTGTGGTTACGGAAATGACCGGGTAGTTACGATTGCTTCGTCCGCTCCTCCATGTTATATTGCATTGAATGTTATTGTGAGATAATATTTTTGCATCAACACGCGGAATATTTCTGATATGTATCTCCTCTTGAAAACCTGTATATTTTCGGATTAATATACAATATCATGTTTCCATGCGCAAAACATTATACAGAGTTACGTTCTGCAACAATGGTCTTAATGTCTTGTTGCCGTATTACTCATGAAAATGCGTTTTGTTCAAGGTTTGTTATGTTCTTGCATTATGAAATCTATAAATCAACGTGTTTCAAAGATCGTGACTTGAAATACGTAAGAAGTCGGTTATATTTTGTTTACACTGGTGCTATAAGATTGCTATTTTAGAACTGTTTATATATTTTTTTGTATTAGATTATACACCGAGATTTGGCGGCTAGAAACGTCTTGTTGGATGATAACTACGTGGCTAAAGTCGCGGATTTCGGACTGTCAAAGAATGATGATACTTACGTTAAAACGTCAAGGGTACGTGATACTGTATTGCAAGCTTCAAAATTTTAATCTTTCAACTTAGTCCCTCATCAGTTGCATTCTGTGTTACAATTATGCTCTCGTAAAATCTCGTAATTTACGTGTGTTTGAATCTAAGCATGCATCTGCTGGATGAAGAATCTAGATGAAGAACCAAGATGAAGAATTCTCTGTATACATGCGGTATTTATGAACATCAATAAGGTATAAAGCCGCCAGAGCCAAGTACCCAAAATATATTACCAGTAGTCTGAGTGATGCCGTGGTGTGGTCATGATCCATTTCTGAATTATTAACGACTACAATACTCAATCCCTTTTCCTTTGATGATATACATATACCAAAATTACAGTGATTTCATTATCATAATCAAAATTTGTGAAACAATGTACACATGTTTACATTGAATTGATTTCTGCTTATAATTGCCTTTGTTTGATGTTTGAAGACTTGCATATAATAGATTATTCCTCAGTTTCTAAAAATGTCTTTTTACTGAGACAACCAAAGATAAACATCTTAACATCTTTTTTACCATTAAATATCATGATAAGAAAACTGAACAATGTTTCAAACATAGAGGGCTAGCAAGTTGAATGGATGGTGTACTAGGCCTAAAGTGGCCAGAGGGACTAAAAACACACATATTTTTATTATATATATACATATGATATCCAGTGAACATATTTACAACCAATTCTATCTTCACAAATATGTTTAGATAATTATACTAACAAAGATATTGGACTTAGAAATGTTTGGTATTTTTTTCTCTGATTGATTTATTATTGATTCGTTTTGTTTTACAGTCTAAGGTACCAGTTAGATGGTTAGCTCTGGAATCCATTTACAACAATACATACACAATCCAGAGTGATGTGTAAGTCGATCTATTCTTGCTTTAAGTACAGTAAAACCTTTTCAACAGGGACCTCTTAAAAATTACGACCTCTTTGTTGTAACGACCACTTATTTTATAACTCCTCCATTATTCTACTTAATAATGAGACCACCTTATTATTCTATGAGTCCCAAACGTGGTATTTGTACAATCCTGATACAATCTCCGCATGAACATTCCTTGTTTATGACTTCTCTGTTGACAATGTGAATACAAAATTTTTTCAAATTTGTTTTGTTTACATTGAAGTGTGTAAACATTATATAGAACAAAAATATTGTTCCTGAAACTGGACCAGTTGATTTCAATGAAACTTTAGTAGTGTATAATAATTTGTATTTTTGTTAGAATGTAGAATTTGAGTAACATTATAATGCTACAGTTACATAAGTCAATGTAACAATTTCTTGATAAAAGAGAGCGGTGTTATTTAATTGCCTAAACAAGTGACTGTACGTGTCTTATACTGATTTATAATGTTTTTAGATGGTCATTTGGTGTGTTGCTGTGGGAAATAACAACATTTGGAGGGACACCGTATCATGGAATGGACACACAGCAATTCTGTGCCTTGTTAAAACAAGGATATAGATTGTGTAGACCACGGCATTCAGATATGTCTCTGTGAGTATCTACTTCTTCAATTTGAAATTGTTTGTTTTCATTTTAGCTCTATTAGTGAAAACCTTGAATATTTTACGCATTTGTAAAAGTGCCTGGTGTATTTCAGTCTGGGAACCTTTCTAAATGCATCAGTTTTTTTCTGAAATTCCAGCCTGGTAGTGCTGTAGTTCCGAATGAAACTGCTGGATCCAATTAGTAAGATTAATGTCACAGTGCTTCTTTTTGTTGAGAAATTATGACTGTAGAATAACATAAAAACTTGGCTGTTTAAGATCTGTGCAAGCTTGTAATGAATGGGGTAATAAGGGATGGTTGGTTTAATCTTTTTTACGTTACATTTGTAATTCAATTCAGGACTGTTGTGATAAACATTGCGTGTGATAAATATTGCGTGCATTCAGATTAACATCCAAGGACAACCAGTAGTTCTGTCTCATGGGGAGATATGATTAAGACTATTGTAAGACTCAAATGCAGTTTGTGGGACTAGTGGTTGACCCCATATCCGCAGCACTACACTTTTGCTTGATATAATAAATTAATTGTATAAAATATCTCACATATCAGATATACAATGATGTTACAATGTTGGCTAGAACAACCAGAAGGTCGGCCCGAGTTCAGCGATTTACAGTCCAGATTACAGTGTATGGTGGACGATACTCAGGTTAGTTCGGCCATAAAACTCTGTAATCTAATAATTGGAAGCCTTCTATGCATTCAGTAACCAGTCTGTTAGAACTATTGTTATAGACTTGACTGTAACTTACTAGTCTTGGCATGATTTTTTCTGATTTTTCTGATTACTAAGTTATTAAGATAGCTGGGTAAGATGTTTGGTTTTATACAATATTATTTTATTAAAACAATATATAAATATAGCAGCTTTTCTCTCCTCTTTACTGTAAGGTCATCAGGCAGAATTGAATTGTGACAGGAGGGGGCATGGAATGTACATTAATGAGTGCATGGAGGGGATATGGTGAGTCATATTGTATTGATAATCATTTTCATCACTTATTTATTGCAGATATATATCAACATAGATGAAGAAATGTCATATACAAATATGGAAGGTGAACCCTGAATGGATGTTTGTAGGAGTACTAAAACATTTGTGATGTATAATGAGTAATGATCGTCAGATTAAAACACTATATGTGATACATGCCTCCAACTTGTGTTTAAGGCTGTCTCACAGGGTTGCTAGGCAACATTTTACAGTAGTGATTATCTATATTTCATATCGAACCAGAACCGGTGTATCGTTATGTGTTAATTGTACCATCTGTGAATATATACACGTATGTGAACTCATTAACACTATCTGTGATAAGAATTAAAGATTTACCAAAAGAATAAAACAAAGAAGTTTGGTTAGATTGTAATGAAAATATGAAATAAAGTTGATAATATTTTAGAACTGATATAACAAGTCAGTCCAAAAGAAGCCAAATTGTCTGATAAAGAAAACATAATATGACAATGGCAGTGAGAGATAGTGTGTCCAAGCTATAAGTGTGTCTGTTATGTTTCAGTATCTTGTTAGCAGAGAAATCAATCTTTTAGTTAGACAAATATGAGGACATAGTTTATGAAAGAGTAAAAGACAATGATGTAAGAACAAGTTTGTGGAACAATGGCATTTCATTGTGTATCTCTATGAACTGACAGATTTAAAATGGAGGAGTGGAAATATGGAGACACTGACAAGTGTATGTCTTATCTCTTTGCCTCAGAAGCATATTTTGGAATCTTTCAAATTCAAAGCAAATACACAAAACATCAATTTATTTGAAAATTGGCTTATTTCTCTCTGACAAGAGTGGAAAACAGTGTGGCAATAGAAGCCATAGCTCATAAGGAAGCAATGGCTTCTTTAGCCACGTTTTCAAGTTGTCTGCTTCAGATGCGGGGAAATGCGTTTTATGAGTAAAGACTTCTTTTGCCACAATGTTTCCCAAAGTCGTCTGCTTCAGAAGTGGGGATATGCATTATATGAGGCTTCTTTTGCCACAATGTTTCCCAAAGACGTCCGTTTCAGATGCAGGGAAATGCGGTATTATGAGGCGAAGGGTTTAAGGAACATAATAAGACAAAGTTGATATGACTGTGTGATTGTGAGCACACCAAGCAAGCTGGACTTGTTACCATGTTGTTTATTACTGTTAGTGTATGAATAAAGTAGAATAATAATGTATATCTGAAATACTTGTATATTTTGTACAATTTATTGTGTAAATATTTGACAGCATGTGTAGAGTGTAACTTGTGTTGATTTTTATAGATTGTATCTATTCATATATATGTGCAGTTATTTTTCAAATAAATAAATAAACAAATTTGCTTACAAAATAACTTAATTTATTTCTATAAGTGCACAATTAATGTATATTAAATGAATGACCATTATATCACCTGTTACTACACATACTGTATGACTATTATGTAGAGGTCTGACATGTGTGTGTTAACACTGAAGAGAATACTGTGGTACAAGTATACACGACATTAAGTTGATTACGGTAACTTTAGCATAAAATAGTATCATAACACAGATGAATACAATTGCTTTATGCAGATATTAAATGTCCAATGAAGAGGCTTTTTAAACAGTAGATACAGTTCACTAAGCTATGTCTACACACTAAAATGTATCTATCTAACATTCATCACCATTTTAAGTGGATTTAATCCTAAATATCGTGTCTTCATACATGACATAAGTCCAGAGCCTTCCTGATACAGTTTTTGTTTGTATATTTGTATATTCACTATTTAACATTAATATCCATGTTTTGATTTGACAATCAGCTGAGTGTACAAATGCTAACAAGTAAACAATCAGCAAGGACATGTACCATTACATGTAACTGATAATGTAACCAATACTAGGGGCCTCTGTGATCAAGAGGCTATCATCTCTGACTTATAATCACTAGCCCTCACCGCTGTGAATTCAAATCCTAGGACAGAAGCTGTCAAGCTAGCTTTTAGGTCAGTGGTTCTACTCAGGTACATGTCTGGTGGAAAGTTGCCAAATGACCCTGGCTGTTGGTGCGACATTAAACTCCAGTGAAAAAAAAACAATTAAGTATGACTGAGAGGTAACATTGGATAAATTAGTACCATAAGAATCACCAAAATTAAACTACCTGTTAACCTCTAGTACTAACCAATTAAATCTCGAATGAATCACACTTCCATATGTTACTCAGGTGAGGTGAAAAGCATTGGATTATCAATTTGAGTAAATTATCTGAAGTTCATACACACTGTACCTACAATGAATTAAGATGCATTGTAAAAACATTTAAAAATCTTAAGCAAGTCATGAATTAACTTAAGATTATTATCACAGAACAAACTAGTTGGACGGTTTATATCAGCAACCAAAAATTCTCAATTTCCTTATTCAAAATTCTTAATCAAACTGCATAAAAACATACAGAAACTGGTAACAAAAAATAACAACACCAACTCTAATAATAACAGCAAAACAATACTGGCAAAACTATAACTATGACTGTCTCTATTACAGTAAGGAACTTTTAACAGTAGTACCCATGAAGTGTTTGTAACGTCTTATTCACTGACCTCATGTCTTTTAAAATGTACAAAATGATATCTTGCTATAATCATAAAAATATTCTACGCCATGTTGAATAGCATTCTAAAGTTCATTAGAATTCAATAAATCTGATGTTTTGTTCAGTTGTCTGGCTTTAAAACACACCTTGACCTGAAACAGGTTACAACACAGAGTATCTGTGAAACGACACCAAAACTCAGAACACCTAATTAAAATACAATAAAACCTCACAAAGCGACTACCTCAATATTATTACCATCTTGTTATAACGACCACTTATTTTCAGACCAACTTTCAATAACTTCCCTATAATTCAACTTAATAATGAGACAAACTCATTATCATCACTGACTTTTAAGGTTCTTATTATCAGGGTAATACTGTCAAACCATTTTTCCACTGTTCATCATTATAAGAATTTAAATGTCACAACAATAGAAAAATATACATTAAAAAATAGTAGTTAAACATAATATCTTTAAATATCCTGAAAACAAAACATGAAAGCATGGTTAGGACTAGTGCTTCAGTACATTATCAAATTGCAACGTCTAGTGAATAATCCATTCATACACATACTAGTATATTACATTTTAATAATATTGAAGTTTAATACACACTTTCTCCCTCCCCACCCAGCCTTCTTGCCTTATCTTTATCAGCCTTTTCATTTAGCCCTTGAAATCAGTAAGTTTTGACTCTTGAAATCAGTAAAATAAAGCTTTTGACTCTTGAGAATTTGTACCAAAGGGTCAAATTTACAAATAAAATTAGAAAAAAAATTGTTGATTCTTCATATTATCATCAGTCAAGGGTCATTTTTGACCATCAACTTTTGATGTCTGGTGAAAACCCTGATTTTTGGTTTTATCTTCCTCTTCACTCATTCCGTCACAAAACTCATCAAACAAATTCAATTTGTTTCTATTTCATGCATACATCATATAAACCTGGCTATTTACTATAAGAAAGCAGCCATTTTCTATTGGGCGTAAACAAACAGCTTCGTTGAATAATTTTGATGACACTAATAAATCAAATTATTAACACAGGTACTCATATAATCATAGACATTCATGCTGTAAGAGATTGTTTAATATAAATAAATAAACTAAAATATTTATATCTTATTCTATCTTTAGATCTGTGATGGACAAAACATACAATTTTACATCAGCCAAAATACATATTTCTTTCCAGGGTATAAAATAGTCAAATCATAGTTTCTGATGCCATATTTAATTATGATCATTTATGATCTTAAAACCAGCAAGTAACAACTGCACAACAGATAAAGTAAATTAATCTATGTTTGACCATCAAACAGATCTATGAAGAACACTCGTTGTATCATTAGTGAACACATAAATAAAATACTATACAATTATTGTTAAAACTTAATTAACAACAGTCAAAGCAATATTTCATAAATGCAATGTATTGCAGAATAATCACGAATGCTGTATTCTGCATTACAAAAAGAAAAATGATTCATCATTCACCCTGTTTCGCAGAGTTCATCATCAGTGTTTCAGTTTTGTAACCTGGTCAGTTAACTATACTAGATTCCCTGGGCTACTTCCTAACACTAACTAGACCCGTTCCCCCACAAACCTCCACTAAAGAAAATCAGGGGAGGCTGACCAATTACCTAAATGAAATACTGTCAGTAAGATTGTTACAGAGAAACATTTGCTAAGTCCATGAAACAAATCCACTACTTGAAGATCTGCTGACAGGCATACTACCTACTGAGATTACAAAGTGGGCTTCAATTCATTTTGATACAGAAGATAAAGTTACAAGATGGAAAATTTTGAACATCCTTAAACAATAACTTTGCAAACTTCAATCATGAACAATCAAAATGAAACCCTTAAAAACAAATGTTCAAATAAACAGAACTAAAAAGCACAAATTACATTGCATACACGTTATTCAACTGTAACAGTAGTTGCTATCTACATCTAACCATGACACGCCTTCCAACCCGACCCTCGGGTAAATGTGTATGAAAAAAACTAGCGCATTCTTTATAACCGCTCTGTTCTAAATAGAGTCCTATCGTTTTATGTAATGGACTGAAATATACAAGATGTGATGGCCAAGGTTGAGGTGTGACTGCGTACTCTTTCTTTAGCCAACCAACAGGGTCACCAAAGAAAACATCGGCTTCATCTGTATAGTTCTCTACATGATTCAGGTTTGGTTCACATGTAAGAAACCTCATACTTATGTTTTGATGTAAGTAACTGAAAACACAAAATACAGTGAGAATTGCATCTAGCTAAAAAGACACAGGTGTATGAAAAATTTCTATCTCTACTATACAAATATAATGATTTCACTGTATGAATGGTCGCACACTTGAGGTTTAAATGTTCCTGGTGTGACATTTATACAGTATGAATAGTAAGGCCACCATAAAATTGCTTGTTTGCCATTGCCAACCATACTTTTTTGGACTGTGTTGGTCAGTCAGAGTATTATCTTTTTTATTAGACACATGTAAATTGACCACAAAACTACAGGAAATATTTTCTACAATATAGAAAGGAAATTTCAAAAATAGCATGCATTCGATTAGTAGTGATAAAATTTTTGGACTGGCGTTTTTTTGGTGGGTCGGTCTGCAATGGCAAACAAATAATATTTTAAATTAGGGCTAAAAAAATTGACCTGACTTGATTTATGCCACAGATTTCCTATTTGCATTTTCATCAATTTCCATAGAAACAGAAACATAATTAATAGAACCAGCTCTAAGATGATAACATTAATGTTTAAATGCAAAAGCAGAATGAGATATTTCTAAATATTATAAAAAATGTTTTAATTTCATTTTAGGTTGAATACCTCATTCCTTATTGATCCAACTGGTATGCATGTACAAAATGAAATAAAGCAATATTATACAAAATTCATGATGATATTTACCTGTAGTAGGGTGTGGAATGACAAGGCATCAGGAATAGTATATTCATCTTGCGTTCAAAACTTTTATCATAGAGATACTTCATCACAAAAATTGCCCCCCTTTGATGAATCAAGCTAAAATACATAGCCACAGGAATGTTAGTCAACAGCAATATAAGAACAAATATCTTTGCCTTAGAAAGATTGTTTTTATGTGTTTCTTTCTGCTTCTTCTCCATCTCAGCCAATATTTCGTTAGTAGATAAATCTCTCTTTTTGGCTTCTTCTACAACTTTAGTATCAACTTTGTCTACAGTCTTCTCTTCACCAATATCATCATTTTCTTTACTGTTATCACCTTCACTGCTAATACCACTTGTTTCTGTAGACAGCACACTTTGTTCTGAAGATATTTCTGTGTTTGTGCTTTCACTGCCGTCATGGCTACTGAACAAACTCTCCTGAGATCCGTGTAAATTGTCATTTTTTATTGCAGCCTGCGCTCGCATCTTCTGTCTCTTAGTCAGCTTTGGTTTTTTACACAGAGATTGGAAATAAACTCCGCAATAATGGAATGATAATGGTAACACAGGCATTAAGAATCGGAATTCTTTATGAGATAAGAAGCTGCAATGAGAGTGATATGACTTTAACAAATACTGAGAAAAAAAGACATTAGTATGGAACTAATACTACAATAAATATAAGCGATCTTGTTAATAACAGGTCTAAACAAGAGGGTCATAATGGCCCTTTTTTCGCTCACCTGAGTAAAGATTGCAACTTCTAAGGTTTTCCTGTGATTTGAGCATTACATGTTCAGGTGAGCTAAAAAACAATACATGATGCATGAATAAGGAACTGATTTAAAAATACCTTTTAAAATGAATAAACAATAGAAGAAATAAGATATACCTGTATATGAACACAGTCCAGACTATCACAAACAAGGGAACTTTGTTTTTTGCCCTCCAAGCACCCACAACAAAAGGAACGATATGTGTTGCCATGACGACCGGATATCCCTGAGTAAAATACCAATGCCAAGGATGTGTTCCATAAAAGTCTCCACCACCACTCAGTACATTGAACACTAGGAAATTATATTGCACAAATGTCCATTCACCATAGAATACTCTGTCTATTACAGCTGATAATCCAAGTGCAAGAACCCTACAAGCAGAGAAAATAAGAGCAAAAATTCAGACAATGTGTATGAAAAATGAAAAACATTTGAATAATCATCCAATAGTTTAAAACTCGAGACATTGGAGTATTTGTAATACAGAGTCCATTCAACAGAAACCCAAGGTTTTAGACGGAAAGTTGTGAAACACCCAATTAGTTTCTTCTTCCCATATTTTCATCTACTTCCAAAATCTAAACATAGAATTTAAACAAAACTCATAATTCAGAATCTAATGCAATAGTACCATATTCATAATAGTAGTGAACTTTATTTAATGAAGTCATTACTACTTACCCAACGATTACATAGGACTTTATGGTTTTATACAAACGATGTTTATTATTTTGTAAATGCCAGGAACATAACAATATCCATATCACAGCAGCTGTAGGACGGACAATAACAGACAGTGCAGCAAGACTTAGAAATTTACGAGATGAATGACTGAAAAATAAAGCATACAAACTTATAGTCAACTGGAACTAATAGGTCAAATTTAATAACAATTCTGAACTGTTAAATTGTCTGTATGATATTTCTTTAACAACATGACATTGCTGAAAATAGCTGATTATGGCATAATATAGAACAATCAATGTCCATTTAAGACATATCAGCAGTTATACCAAATCAAAAAATACTGTAAAGATTTAGACTCAACAATTTTATCAATCTATTTCACTTACAGTTGAAACAATAATTTATTAACTGTCAAAACAATCTAAATTGAACAAGCTTTTCAGTATAAACTTACATACCTAGTACTAAGTTTCCCTGGCCAAGGGAAGTAATACAGAGCCACAGTAATCAGTACAGTCTCTGTACTGTTGGTTAATGTACGAGTTGAGCAATATAACATAAACCAGCTGCTTGTTTGACAGAACAGGGTCCACTGGGCAGTGGCTCTATCAGTCAGTAAACAGGAGAATTTATACAGATATAAATCACCAAAACTAGCGATAATGGCTTGAATCAACCGTGGTAACTTGATCTGTAAATGTACAAAAAACTTATTTTGAAAATTCTAAGCATATAGTGTTAATTTAGGTTCTCATCAAACTTTATTTTGGATGATTATCATTGTATCAAAATTAAACATTAGTACATAGTATTACACATAAGAATAAGTACCTGTGGAATTGAACTTAATTTGAACGCAAAACACTGGTATACAAACTGCATACTTGCTTTTTTTAAAAATTTTATGAGTTCTTACTAAGAAACTTGATTATATTTACACACTGGTCAACATGCCAGTGAAATTCTTCCATAGATTGGAGCAGAATTTGATACCCATGTAACACATCACATTATTAAACTATTTGTTACATGCATCGTAAGTCAAAACAAACCTACCATGAGAAGTCTATTATCAAGGCCAAAAATTGCTAGGATCTTGTAAAATACCGCAAATATAGAAGGATACAAATATCCTCTCAAACCATTTTTCCATTCCCAAGTCAAGTGTCCATATCTACAAGTATTAATACAAATATATACAACATTATAACATTTTTCTGACACAGTTGTTACAAATTACAACGCAATTCAGACCTATCAAAGAGTTGAAGAAACAGACCAATCAAATGTATTTCTACAAATATAAACAACAAACTATTACAACTGTGTAATTCTATCAGCTATATTATATTTAGCTCAGCCTTTGGACAGATTATTTTGATGAGTGAAAAAACTAAAATGCAAATAAATTATGATATTTACATATTTTTTATGACAATGTGATACACAAAAGGACAAAAAATGATGCTGCATGTAACTTAACTGACCAAAATGTTAGAAAAAAATGGGAAGTATGAATGAATGATATAACATACATACCCAAATACCATGTTATGAGAAACTTCAATAGATTGCCAGAATTCATCCGGAACAAAGCTTGTCTGAATCAGAAGGGAATTAACTAAGCGTAGAGATATCAGAGAGAGAAGTAGAGTTTTCTCTGAAGACATTATTTTTTTCACCACAGATGGCCCAAGAACTTCATCATCAAACAGATAACCTTCATCTTCTTCATTGAATTCATTGATCTCTTCCAGAGGGGTAGGGGATGATGGTCGACTGTTTTTTAACTTTTCAAATTCCCCTTTGTTTCGCACTCTTCTTCTACGAATGGTTACTGCACTTTTTGCATCCCGTGTCATTTTCTAAAAAATTTATATACATCTACATTGTATATTATTTTGATACATTTATAATATATATCATTATCATTTTGTAATGTCAAAAAAAATAAATTTAGTTCACAACCGGCAGAAATACATCAATAATGTTCAATCTTTCAGTGTTAGTAATTGTTATCTCCAGAATATATGAAGTATCATTAGTCTAGTCTTTTTAAGATTTCGGATATAATATGTTCTCATCGAAGTCTAACATGTACACAGACATGACATAGCAATGTCACATCTAGTAATTTAGATCACACACAACAACTTTACAATCTTGGCACAAAGCAAAAGTAGAATTACACCAGTACAATACAATTGGCTGATAAAAAAGCCTTACTTGAATACTTCAGTTGTTTTTCTAGGTACAGGGAAATGAATAATTAATTGGCTATGCTTTATAAGTAAATGTTTATAAATTGCATATGAGACCAGTGAAGGTGAGCTGTGGTTCAGTGATTAGTGTGCTGAACTTGTAATCTGGAGATTTGGGTTCAAATTCCCTTCAATGAAAATTTGACAAAAATGTTGATTTTCCTCCGTACGTGGTGAAGTTGCTGGCTCCTTGTGGTAAGTTAGTACTGGTTAGTATACAGTCAAGGAGAACAGGTTAGGTGAACCGGTCACCCTGTATAACTGAAAAAGTGTTGTTAAAAATGAAAAATGGTGTTAAACCCCAGGCACAATAAGTCACATAAAAACAAATAGTGAAGGTGAATCAATACGATATTGTCTGATCTTTAACTTGTTAGTGAATAGTGAATTTTTAGCTTGAAAACCCACAGAACTGGTAATACTAGCTTTAAATTATTGTAATCCTGACACAAAAATTGTACATTACAGTCTCATTATGCACCATTTCTTAGATCTGCAATAAAGAAATCAATAAAATTAACTTATACATGAAGTAGAAATCTGTTTAATAGTGTAAATAACTTTGTTATCATGACCAACTTTTATCATAGACCAAAGAACCAAAGTCGTTATCAAATCAAACAGCTATGTGCAAATCTAAAATTAAAATATACCAACCAATCAGAAAGAAATTATTTTCTAAAAATGAATAAGTCGACGACAATATTCAGCTGAACAAGTTGCATTCTATGGTCCAGTTTCCAGAAATCTCCATTTTTAATACGGATATAGGAACAGTGACGTGTGCAATGTAGCCTTCTCGACGCTAATTTATTTCCAATACATTATTTCACTAGTTTCAGATAAAAGAATCGATTTATTTGCCAGAATCAATAAATGTGTATACCCGAGTTGCGAGCTGTCGTAGTTCTCCTTTGTGGAGAGTATTATTCACAAGGGAAGTAACTGTGATAATTATCATTTATAAACCCAAACAAAATTAATCAACGAAAAGATTTAACAGTTAACGTTGTTCGGTTTGCTTTAAATTTCATCTGATAGTTATCACCGTCTCTGTATAAAATGTTTTAGTACTGTAAGTTCCGTTGTTAAAACACCACATACACCTTGTATAAAGCAAATTTTGAATACATAAACAGAGTGAAAAAATGAATTTCAAGTCCACTCAACAGACACTGTTGTGACAACGATTGAAGAATTTCAGTTCTCCAATATATTGTAGCAGTACTGTATATAATAATTAGGTAAAATAAATTGTGATAGTACCAGGCCAATTAGCTCAGTTGGTAGAGCATCTGACTTGCAAGCTGGAGGTCGCTGGTTCGAGCCCTGCATCAGGTATTTTGCTTTTCCTCCTATTAAAATACATGTATAATAATCAGTTCATGTTTGCCTAATGTATACTTACCACATGGCATCAGGGTCACTCAAATAAAAAGACCCTGACACTATGAAAACAAAAGGGCCAAGATGGCCAAATCAAGATGGCCTTTTTTTCGCTCACCTAAGTAAAGACTGCAACATCTATGGTTTTTCAATGATTTGACCTGGTGACCTAGTTTTTGACCCCAAATAACTCATGTTTATCTTAAGCAAGATATCATTAAGACAAGCATTTTGGCAAGGTTTGGCAAACCTCCAATCAAAACTGTGACCCCTAGAATTTTAACAAAGTTTTTCTATGATTTGACCTGGTGACCTAGTTTTTGACCCCAAATGACTCATGTTCGACTTAAGCAAGATATCATTAAAACAATAATTTTGATAAGGTTTGGTGAAGATCCAATCACAGCTGTGACCTCTAGATGGTTAACAATGTTTTCTAGTGATTTGACGGACGCTGGAGTAGACTGACAGATCACTACAGCCCACTGAGCACTACATGCTCAGGTGAGCTAAAATGCAATTGGTCTTCCAAGCTGAAATTCAATGTACAAATGTAGGTAGAATGATTAAGTTAACATCATTTACTGCATAACTGAATCTTTTTCATTTTTCATTATTTCTGCTAGTTTATAAATAACAAAACAAACGAATTTTATTACATTTATTGAACAATTGTCATCAAACATACAATTTTACATGAAAGAATGATTATTGCACTTTCCATAATCCAATCATTTACACAGATATACAATTAGAATTTTACATAGCTATTCATAAAAAGTATGCGTTGTATTAATAAGCTTCTTCAAAACTGTATTCATTTAATCAGAGACTCAACAAGTAATGAAGAATCCCTGATTTAGTCTGAAACAATGGCTAACAAACGAAGCATCCTAATATGAACGTATACATGTAAATCACCAAAAATCCTCCATGATACACTTCAAACTGAATAATGAAAATTTAACATTAACTATAGTAAGTAATTGGACTCTGTTTTATATTTGAAAGTCTTGCATAAATACTTCAAGTTATAACGCATCTTTGTTTTGATTAGATTACAATTAATACTTAAACAAATGCTTGCAAGTCAAATGTATAAAATAAGTCTTTGACATAAGTGTATGAAATCTAGCCTGAACATCATATTCAAATCAATAACAAACATTGACACTTCGCATCTACCAGCAGACAGTATATTATAACGGCTAAAAATAAGCACATAGGAAATGTTGATTTTACAGTGAGATATCCATCAATGATTAGATATCAAGAGATTTGAGGAACTGAAATTAAAAATATTCATATGTTTCGAATTACTCATTCAACTTACTCATTGAACTTGTTTCAGAAAAAAACATACAAAGGAATGCTTAGATACTAACATTATCCAGTGACTGACATAAAATCCTAAATATTCCCCATAAAAAACGCAGATTTTTCCCAGTTCTCAAATGATTGTTTCAATGATTTTTTAACAAAGTGGATATACATGTACTTTGAAAACATTTTTTTCACTGGGTTTAGCACCCTTTTTCAACGTTTGTCAGTTATATAAGGTGGCAAGTTCATCTAACCAGTTTTCCTGGACATTTACAGAAACATTAATTGAAACATTATGAAGCTTTCACCTACACTGGTGTTAAATACCCCAAAGACCTATACTACACAAGAATAACATAGGTCTTTGTTTAGTTAAGGTCTTAGGGTACACAGTACTTAAAACACAAACATACATCTGAACAGTCATATACATATGATGATTTTAATAATAAGAATGATTTATTTAATAAGACAACAGAGATATGAAATCTACGCTGAAAAGACTATTCACACAGGCTTTGTGGAACAGCTGGACACATTGCAGTCTAAGATTTGATCAAAGAACTAACTGGAAGCCTGTGTCCATAAACAATACAATAATGATTAACATCAATTTATTCCTATACAGAAAAGACAATAAATAAATTCATGTCGTAATGATAAGTCATATGTTTTTAAACATTTCTGCATAAACAAACATGATCCTGGAGAATACAGGTGACAAATCATTCTCATGTGGAAGTTTCTGTATCATTATAGACAAAAACTTGAGCTATCTCATCATGCTCATATGTCCTCTTCAGAATGTTATCAGTTAACCTCAGCCCTGATATTGTCTGAAATATCAACAATAAAATACATGTAATACATAACAAGAAGCATTGACCTATATCCCTTGACCATATCAACACTAAACATGTGATGTGCATGGTTGGCAGGCCCCTACCGGTCAGTCAAATTACTAGAATATGTTCTTATATTTCGGGTAAAATAAATCAAGTATTTTGATTTTTGTAGATTGTTTCATGTTGTTATCACTGTAGAAGAAGAATAAAGAATCGCGTTGTTTGTAAAAAAGTGAAATTTTCTCGTTCATTCATATTTATCCAGTCCATGCAATTATGCAGCAACTTAAACCTACTACACTTTCTCATTATGTGATTACCTTTTATTGCAAACCACTGAATTGTACACTGATTATAAATCAATTTACTTTTGAGGACAAAGTGCAAACAAGCTTGTGAAAAATTACTGGCTAAAATATCATTTATTACCTGTAGTCCAGGAACTGTTGTTATCAAGGTTAGAGATAAATCCATACATTCATTTGGTGGTAACAAACCCAGTTTTCTTCCTGACAGACCGCTCCATAATAAACCGGAATTTAAATCATTTTGTAGAACTAATGTTAGATCCATCTCTCTCTCACTGTAACATCAAAGTGTAAAGATATCTAGAGCTGCTGTTATTTGCACATTTTTAATGCTATGATATATTTGTATTTCATCGAGAATGAAAGATCTACATAGATCAAAATGCCAAAGCAGGAAATTCCAGACATAGACAGTCTTTAATTAATTAACACTGCAATAATTAAGTCCACCTGATGTAGGACTCAATGAAGATGTCATTTGTTTTGATTTACCAAAACATTGGTCATCATAAATATGAAAAATTAATGCCTGTGAGATCAGTGTGAATTTTTCAAGAGGCATTTGATGTGATTCTATGATAATAAGCCTTGTACTAAGTTTTGTTTAACTTAACCATGGACATTAAGAATTATAATTACTTAATAGACAACAATGGATTTCAGTACTCACCAACAATTGGTTATTCTAAGCGTAACATTGAACGTTTTCTCTAAAGGTACATTGTCAGGTATATGTTCAACTGTAGCTCTCAAATCACCGTATCCTGGAGCCTGAAACCCACATAATAAATTCATTTATTTACACACAGAAAGATGGCACAACACATTTATATCATAATTCAAATAATTTCATACCAGTTATCTCCCTTACATATGATAGAGATCAATCTTAATCATAGCTTTGCACAATGAAATACTTTATACCCCATGGTATTCTATGTATTCTATGCAGCACACTAGCTGCTTCTACTTTCATATTTAGATTATATGTAGTGGATAATACTGAACACTAGAACAAGCTTCTTTTGTTTTAGGCTGGGCATGAAGATGACACATTATTCATTGATTCAATTGTTATATATTTCAAGAATTTGAAAAATGTAAGATAACAATTCTTAAAGAGCAGATTACGAAGATTAAATATTGGATTGAAGAGTTTTGCAGTAAATCTCCCGAAGATATTTGCTTAGATCAATTTATTTCTCCCCGCAAATGTGCATTGTCCAATTTAAAAGTAAATTGCATCTTTAAAGAGATTTTATTAGATGAAATTGGCTTGTAACTGATCTAAAACACAGTTTAAGATGATGTAGTTAAATGCATAATAGGAATAAGGCTCAATTATTGAATGAATCAAAATTCTGAAAATATCCAAAACAAGGGCAGACAACTTACCACTCTCAATAACTGACTTGTTTGTAGTCTCCCTTTCTCACCAAGGTTTGTTTTCCACACAATGTCCAGTTTTCCGATATTTGTGACACCTTTCAGAACTTTATTATCCAGATACAATTCAGCTTTTGGAGTAAGACAGTACAAATATTGTCTCGTATCTGCTGGATTCAGGTAATCAACTTTCCCAAATACATTTCCTGATCTGTAATTATACAATATATGATAGCTTTTGTACAATACACAAATGTAATAACAAAAATGAAGATGGTAGTGCACAATTAGTAAAACGAAGCATTGTTCATACCGACAAGAAAGATAAAATAAATTCAACCATGAGAGAGGCTGTTTTTCTTCCAGTTAAGTCCCTATATGCAAATATATTCTTCACTTATTGCTGTTGTATCTGTAATGAATGTAAGTGCAGGATCTAACAATTGAACAAGACATATATCTGACATTTAACTGACAATCTGAAGTAATGCTTCCTAACCATTCTAGCATATTAACATTCCACAGACTGACAGCTTTATTTCAGCATTTCAAACATGTATTTAAAAAGTAAAAAATTGAATGAACAGCTATTCTTTAATTTTTTGCACCAGTAAAAATAATTAACTTATTGATTTTTAATAATTAAACCACAACATGTACGTCAAAATATTTGGGCAGCATTTAATGGGGAGCCGTATGTTTAGCAATATCAATTGAATTATTTTCAAAACAAGACAGAACCAATACATATCATGACCAGAAAAAATATAACTAAATAATCAATCAATAATAATAATCAGTTGCATTCTTAATGGTTGTTGAAAAAATTCACAAATCCAAGTAATAGAATGGAGAGTCGAAAAATTGCTCCAATTTATCAACATTTGCAGAACGTAAGTACAAACATACCAATCATTTACCATTAATTTAAAAGAATTGAACACAACATTGGTGAAAATACAGAGCAATAGAAACAAGTTTTGCATGCCAATCAAGAGCATATTGTTACAGTGCAACCTCTCCTGAGCGGTCTCTCTCTTGAGCAACATCTTCCCTTCAACAATAGCATGATTTTCTCCCACTGTAGAATTTAACAATTAATTTAACCAATCTGGAGCAACAACTTCTCAAATTCAACATAATTTTGCTTCTCCCAAAGGGTGTCACTTTGGAGAGGTTTCACTGTATTTATGTTTTCAAAAACAATAGTAAATATTCTTTGTAGCCAGAATAATTTCCACATTTTCACTGTTTTGATATGCAAGGAGAATTTTATGTGTCAGCTGTTAGAGTATAAATACAGCGTGTGCCGTGATAGTCTGATATCTGACATCATAGTTTTGGCATAAAATGACATCAATCCTGGCACATGACAACAAAATTTTGGCAAGCGACAAAAACACATCTTCTAATAATTAACAGAATAAGAACAATAAAATAGCGTTTATTACATACACCTAATCAGCCATGCATATTTCATGGGTGTAAAAAATGCATAAAATTGTACTATAGAGATGTACATGCAATCATTGAAAAAAGTAACCAATAGTTAGTTACCGTTAAGGGTATAAGACGTTGCAGTGATAACATGTAACAATAACATAAAAACAATCAAATAAAAATGAATCAATATAAAGAAAATTTAACACCAATCAATAAAATTATTACAAAATGGCGTACAAAGGCTTATCACTTTCCTTGAAAATTCTTATTCAGCCCCTGTGGTCATACCTACCCTTCCTTCTTTTCTAGAGAGTTCAACTCTTCAGATTTGTATGTATTTGAAGGGTCCAGTCTGACATGCTCCATATAGACTGGACCAGGTGTTATATTCTGTATCTGAACTTCTAGATAAACGTCATCAGACTGTAAAAGTAAAGTAAAGGATTTACAGTAAAATCTGAGATACTGTCTAACCTTTGGTAAATTAATGTTGAAAATGTTAAAAAAGTAGAAATCTTAATCTCTGTGCTGTGGAAACAATAAAAACCAGCAGGGTTTGGATCTGGGAAAAACCGCAGCTTCCAGAAAATTCTGAAAACTTTTGACATTCTGACAATCTCCATGTACAAAGAAAATATAGATAAGTAAAACTTGTCAAGAAAAGACAGGAAACAATGTACAGGTAATTCAGCTCATCAATGTAAAATAAATCTGTTTATATATACCAGCTGTTGACACCTATCATAAATATTACATTGATTTCCTGACAGACTGTCATCATAAGTAGATTATAATATACATGTACATGTTCAATCTTCTAATTCATAACAAAAGACATCAACAGAGTTGACATAAGAAGTGTGTCCCAACTGCCATCTGTGTTAAAAATCCATATATTACAGAAAAATAATTCTTAGAGTTAATAAATGCATTTAAGGTTTTTATGATGACTTTACAGTTTTTCTATATATCAACAGTGTTCCAGTTAGGAAAAATTCAGTCACTTCATTGTCCAAACCATTGGTCCTCTGAGGAACTTTAAAATGGACTACATTGGATGAAATCTATGAATGTATATTATTTAAAAAAAAACAATTTCAGTATTTGAAACCCTAAATAAATATAGTTAGGTCAAATTTATTTATAAAAACTGACACCAGTTCAAATCTTATATTATCAACTAATGAACTGCTTGATATCCAAAACTAAAAACTGAGTCCTCTAGGAAATTTTTAGCAAAATTTGTAAGTATTTGGCTTTTTCTTACATAAGCTATGATCTGAATAGATGGTTTCTTTGACAACCGAAACATTTTAAAGCATATCTATGTCAATAATTCCATACAAATATTGAATGAAGCTGCAATCAATTTTTTTGCACAATATGCATTTATGACCACCACAAAATTCTGCTCTTATGACTTTGACCTCATAGCAAGATCTTAACCATAAATGGACATGCTCATAAAATTATCTTTATTTTAAACGATAGATAATTAAACTAGGCCTCTTTATTCAGCACAATGCACAACAGTGAGTAGTGAGGGAGCTAAATTGTACTTTACACTCCAAGGTTACCAGTCAAGGAGAATAACGTTAATTGTAAACATTGGTCCTGAACAGAGCTATGAGAAACAGAATTCATTTGATCTTTACATGATGTTTTAAGTCTTACAAGCATATTTTCATTGTTTCATTAATAATCAATTGTGCTTATGCAATTCGTAAGAGTGCAATAGTGAGAGAATTAACACGAATCTAATTGTTTCATTGGTAAAGCACTCAAGTTTTAGTTTTCTTGCCAATACAACATACTTCATTGAATTGAAAAAGAGTGAAAGCTTTTACAGTGACCCGTTGAATACCAGCAATTGTCAAGTTAATTAAAAAATTCTTCAAGTTGATTATACAATATAGCACAGACTATGCTCAGTGATTGACTTGTAGAAAGATGAAAGACCAAACGAAGAACGTTACATATTCCTAAATTTGACAGAGCTTTAATAGAAATACACATAATTACATATATAAAAACAAAATACATTAATTTAAGTATCAGTTTCGAGTCACAAATCACTATTACAAGCCAACAATTTCAGCTGAAAGTCTAGAAGATATTTTCATGAATATCAATGTACGTTCTGAAATCAATAGAAGACAGATTAATTTTCAGTAATGCTGTAAGGTATGAAGAGAGAAAGTCCAGAATACTTCCTTAAGCTACTCAGATACATGATAACATCAACTCTTTGTTAGTGTAAAGAATTTAAACCAACCATTTCATGGTATAGATTTGTCCAATATTTCATCATTAATGCATTTTATGTTAGCGCCTTGTTTAACTCACTTTCTGAGCTTTGTATGATGACAATAAAATTTTTTAAAATTTTTAAAAATAAGATACAGTACAGGAACAATTACCCTTAATAACCACACTAGGGGTTTTCATCTGAGAGATTTGAAATTTATAAATAACTATTTTTTCTTTTATGTTTTCTGTGCATTTCTTGAATATTTCCATTTTTTTTTCATTTGCATGCACATCGTCTAATGTACATGCACTAATTTACTTGAATTCTGTAGGGATGAAAACATTGATCATTTCATTTGCTTCTGAGCTTTTTTACTTCATGGTTATTTGAGTATTAAGGCCTAAAAAAGAAAGGTTTGTTTCCAGTTACCCGACTAACCCAATATTTTACCTGCCGACTCGTAAGTTTTTACAGCGTCCAAATTGTAGTGCTATATTGTAATTTCACAACTCATTAATATTGCGGCACATATATTCCAATACAGCATTGCTGATATATGTAAAAAATAAAATAAAAACATTCCTACCTACCAACCCATTTTTTTTGGGGGGGGGGCATGTAACCGAAAAAAAAAACGTCTTTTAGGCCTTAAACTGTATTATCAATAGAGTTCTGACTGTGACCTTGCTAGGCTCAAACATAAGAAGTCATCCTCCCTGTTAGTTTATATGAACTAGTATAAATACCATAAGGCCATCATTAAAAAATGTATTTAACAGAGGGTAGATTAAAAAACATTTTTCATTAACCTAATGTGCTTGTACTGACAATAAAAAAATTGGAATAAAGAACAGATTTTTTTTTGTCAAAATTGCTAAAAAAATTGGGATTGGGGAATATTTGAATAATTTGGTCACATCCAAGCAAACCAATATTTTTTTAACTATGGTCTAGCAGACAGTCGACTGAACCAATTCTACCGATTTTACAGTAATAACCTATTTCTGCACACTGTGCCAACAACTGACACTTTTCCAACATGGCTATATCTTTTTTATGTCACACACATGATTATATCTGACACATTTACCAATGCTCAGGAACAATTTTGCAACACTTTGATATTCTGTGATTACAAGAGAATTAAATAAATGCAGTAGAAATTATTACATGAATAAAAATGGAATATAAATTATGATCCGAGTTAATCAAATAGGAAACGTAAAAACATCACATTAATATTATAAGTACATCATAATACAAACTGATAAAAGTACATTGTAATTAATCAACCTTTACAATCCATTTCTTAGAACAAAGGAGCTATTTGTATGGATTTAATTACCCCAGATATAATAAAGCAGCACAAACAAAATGAATTCATTTTGCAAAGGCGTCAAACATTGCCTCCGCTTCAAATAGTACATTAAATTTGTACTGCGGGACTTGTAATCAAGCAATTCTGGGTTCATTATCTAAGTCAGGGCAGGTCAGACCCTTCTATGAAAATTTGACAAAAATCTAGAGTTTTCTCTATAATTGGAGAAGTTGCCAGCAGCTTGTGGAAGGGTAAATTAGTACTGATTACTACACAGTACTGGAAAACTGGTTAGGTGAACTGGCCGCTGTATTTAACTAAAAAATTGTTGAAAAATGGCATTAAACCAAAAAAAAATTGTACCACATTTCCAACACTTGGTTTTATAATAATATTACACATTAGTAAATTGATTCAAACAAGATCATTTTACTCAATAGGTTTAAAGGGAGAAAATAACAAATGAAAATGATTAAATTAATGACATATTTCTTTAAATAAGAAGCAAGTTATGAAACATATTTCAGTTGTCAGACTCAATAAAATTTAAACAAAAGCATTCAGTGTAATGTTTTTATTAGATGGGCAAGGTTATTTTCCTATGCTATAGTGTTTGTGCAATCACAACTCTGGTCATTGGATTTGTTTCAAGTATGGAACATTGCTTTAGAGATGTATATCAATAGGTAGACAGCATAACCATATTACCATTAGACAATTGTTGTATGTTCCAGCTGCAAACTTCATAGATGTCTATAAAAGTGGACCAGATCAAAAATAGTGTACAATAACAAAATCAGCCAGGACATAATTACCATATATATATATTTCTACAAGATTTAAAACTAGACAATGAGGCAACTATTTGACTGTTTGCTGATGGGTAAGGTCAGACAATCAGATATATTTGGCAATATTTGTAGACATAAACAAATCTCATCTAAGAAATTGTCCATTCAATTGATCCAGTGTCCATCATAGGTATTGAAGTAAAAATCGAAATGCTTAGTAAATAAAAATATTCCAAGATTTTGGCCTCCCATCAGATTGTTTTGTCTAAAGACAGTCATACATATTAACTCAATCTAAAGAAATTGCAGAAAAGAATGAAACAGAGAATTAACATCGCCAACCAGTGCGACAAGGTTGTAACTTGTTCTATGAGAACATACAATATTAACTAACTTGGCACATGCTGGAATAAGTTTTTATTTATACCCGACATATAAATGGTATCACTCTTATTTTTTCCAGCCACATGTATTCAAGGCTAGTTCAAGCTTAATCAACTTAAGAGTAGAAGGAGTTTTTGGCCTTTAGTAATTTCATATTTATGCAAGATATTAATAAAATTAGTCTTTAATTCATATAACTACATGTATAGATGATCACAGCATTGTTATTCACAATTATGTAACACTCTTGTAACTTCAACACTTATTTTACAACAATATCTTTCAGAAGTACAATCTTTTTTGAACAGTCAGTGCATGGCCCACTTGCTCAGCTAAAAATAATAAAGCATTCAGTTTATGAATCTTAGTATTTTGAGTTCAAACCCTGAATGCAGAACACATTCTTTGTAAAGATTTGATTAAATACATTGTATCTAGAGCCATGGTTTCTTCCTCCAAAGCTGATCATTCAAGAGGAGAAGTTGGCAGAAACTTGCGTAGAACAAGGTTAATACTGGTACAGAATCCAGGAAATTAGTACAGTTAACTGCCTTAGCTGGCAGATAAAATGATATCAATATAATAAATAATATTAAACAGACATAAAATCCAGAACACTTACTAACTTATAACCAGCATGCAATATAGCAGTATAGATTGACTATGAGGAAAACAAATAATTCCTAAAGTGGTTTATAACTAATGTTGTGACATTATTTAGATGAGAAAATTTAATCTAGCGTCACACATAATTGGTATCCCTGCCATAATCAAATATCACAGCATAAACAGTAAGTCAAATCATTCTAAAGATATATCCTGATAATGAATTTAATGAAACTTCAATCAAAAATCATGTCATTTCTAAGTGACTGATTCATAATTAAGTTCAATAGTATTTAAATAGATAGAGAATACATATAAACATAAAGACTTCCAAGGAATCAGGTAATGTTGCCATGCTAATTTTGACTAAGTAACAGTCATTAAAATCACCCAGTAACTTTAACTGTAGCAATATGCTGTAATTAGTTAAGTATCATTTACTGCAGCAACACTGACATCAGCCAAGCAGCTATAGCTGTATATATATATTGACATTAGCCAGGTAGAAATAGCTGTCACAACATGCTGACATCAGCAAGGTAGCAATAACTTTATCAATATGCTGATATCAGCAACATAGCAATAGTTATAGTAAAATGCTGACATCAGCCAGGTAGCTATAGCTATATTGATAAGCTGATGTCAGCAAGGTAACAATAGCTGTATCAATATGCTGACATCACCAAGGTAACATAAGCTGTATCAATATGCTGACATCAACCAGGTAACAATAGCTGTATTAATATGCTGACATCAGCAAGGCAACAATAACTGTATCAATACACTGATATCAGCAACATAGCAATAGCTATAGTAAAATGCTGACGTCAGCCAGGTAGAAATAGCTGTAGTAACATGCTGACATCAGCCAGGTAGCTATAGCTATATTGCCATGCTGACATCAGCGTGTAAGCAAATATAATATTTCTTATAAATGAGAGACACACCAAATAACCAAGTGTTGGATACAGCTGGGATCTTAAAATAATGACAATAAAATGTAATTAACAAATAGAAGAATAGAATTACAACATATCACAATATAAACAACCTGCAGTCACACCATATATTTTTTATATATGAAGTTCAAGACTTCATTCATGTTGTTGTATGAATTTTAACATTACAAGTGGAATACATTAATACAAAAATAGAGAAATACTGTTAATGAGTAAAGTTAACATTGAAGTATCAGTTATATATCAATGTGCTATAATTATATTGTACTATAAGCTAGCTATCATTATACACAGCATTACTGACCATTGGAATAAATTATGATTAAAATATGACACATTAATGTGCTATAATAATATTGTACCGCGAGCAAAATATTGTTACTTTAAGCATAATACCCCATTTGAATATAAGCATTAACAGCCATGACGCAGACAAACACATGACATTATACTGTTATATACATCAAGCCTATCTACTTATATCTAAATTGCTTACAAAAGAAATGAAAATATACTACTTTTTCAAATGTGCTATAAATATTTTCCTCATCAAATCTCTTATATTTTAAATCAGTTGTACCACTATATAACAAAGGGGTCATTCCGGAAATGTATTCCTCGTAGAAATATAGATATATATAACAATTTGATGTTACATAGATAGACATAGAATGAAATAGATTGGTTGAATCTATGGAGACAGAGATAGAAGAAAGATACAAAGCATAGGAACGCTGGGTATTTGGGCATACAATAGTATCAGGGTTCCCAGTGGATGAAATTGTTGATCAAGTTGATCGAAAAACATTCTGAACAAAAGAAAGATCTACCATGTGGACATTATGAGATTCAAAATGGAAAAAAAATGATTTTTTCCTGCCAATCCTGCTGAAAGACTAAATGAGATCTAATCCAAACATTATTGATTAGATTTTATAAGAAAATGATTTGTGATATGAACAAGACATGTGGTCATATGGGTATTCCTAATGCAATCAATCACACAATTCAGCTTTCCAACATGGGATGTCTTACCATGTATGGGTCATTGTGACATACTCTCCCTGATACAATCCAGGTTTAAATCCCACGTTAATGTGTTGATTAAACACACACAGTGCTCAGAAAATAACCCTTAACAGTAAATGACTATTATCATATAAGGGGAAATATGTAATTTTCAGGGGGAGGGGGACAAAGGGGCAAAAAAGTATTCAATTTTGTCACAATGGGAACCCTGATACATTGTTAAATGTTCCTAACAACCAACCAATAACATAACAGCCAACACAAAACAACACTTACAATGGGAACCCTGATACATTGTTAAATATTCCTAACAACCAATAACATAACAGCCAACACAAAACAACACTTACAATGGAATCCTCATGAAAATAAATAACACAATAGATAAGAAATTCCTATCACTAAAAAAAATTCTGTGAATTAACAAACAAGTCCATAAAGTCTAAATATGAATTTAATGTCATGTAACTGGAAAATAAAAGGGTCTGAGGTTATCATAATGAGTATAGAGACACAATTCAAATTAAAGCAATCTCATTGGTCAATTTTAAGGCCAAGCTCAGAACCAACCAATCAGAGGATTCAGTTTCTAAATAGGCCTCCAAACTCATATTTTATGTAGACTTATGTTCCTGAATATCAAGTGGTAGGTACATACAACTATGAAAAAATTGTGATAAAAATATTTTAGTCCACTTAATATTTTACTACAGTTTTGCTAGGCATGATTTACTTTCTAAGTCATGTTGCGTAATAAACAAGTTAAATGCAAGCCAAATTATACGAATATAAACTGAACATTCAGTAATGAAAGACAATACATAAAGAAGCTACATTTACGTGCCTAGAAAAATATCTATTAGTATGAAGTTATCTCCCTTTGTCATGTACACATTAAGTTTTATAGAGAAATTATTGCACAAGATGACATATAAAACTCTAATTGGGCCATTTAACCCTTTGCATCATAAGCATACTTTGGACTCTTCCAAATCTCAAAGTTAATATACAAAACATCAATTTATTTAAGAAAATTGGGTTATTTCTCTCTGACAGAGTGGAAAACTGTGGCAAAAGCTGTCTGCTTCAGATGCAGGGGGAATGCAGTTTTATGAGGCAACGGGTTAAGAACCTATCACATCAATTACAGCTTGTATCTTAAATAAAAATAAAAAGTCTAAAGCAAGATTTGCCTCAGTAAATACTAAGCAAAAGACAGCAAGCATTGAATACACAAGACACCCATGTTGTAATGGGCCAGTTACAACAAATTGTCAATAATAGGTTATAATGATAAAAATTCTTTCATATTGAAACATATTACAGAGTGTTATGATATAATAATCAGCTACTTAAGCATGATAGATAGAAACCAATGTTCAAATGACAAACCAAGATAAAACATGCCACTTGTTTTGTTTAATCATAAGAAGAGCATTAAATTTGGGCAAATTTAATGTTTCACTCAATAACATCTTTAATATGTATAAAGTGTAATCTACACAGATAAATCTTGTAGAAAAATCATCTTAATTCAGACAAAAAGCAATAATTTGAAGAAATTGAATCATTGTAAAATGTTTTGCATCATTTCGAAGTCAAAAGTTCAGTCACATTGATACAAATCGGATATCGTTAATAAAAACCACTGGAAAAAACTAGAATTGGTTTGCATATTTAGATTTTATTGTCTGTAATGTGGCGCCATCTGCAAACAATTTTAAAACCATTAAATCCTAATTACTATTTAAATTATTATGACAGCCAGACACAAATTAACAATACCAAAAGACAACAGAGCTACAACAGTATCCAACTTAGCTATCTTAATTGCATTAATACTAGACAAGACTAAGAAATTGGTTCTAAAATAAGCCAGAATAATTAGTAACTTTCCAAAACAGCTGCACTATTCTCCCAGAATAAGCTTTTTTAAAAAAATTATTACGCAAAACACATCATTAAATGCAACACAGACTTTGTGGGTAATAGATTTTGTACTTTGGACTGGATAATTTGAAATACTGTTTTGAAGGGTTCAATACACCTGTATACCATCAGTATAATTGGCTGTCTAACCATTACAAAATGTAACAAAAGAGCTCGATAATTCAAATATTAAAAAAAAAAACAGTCCTCAACCTTAATTGGCTCTACATTTTTAGGTAAATAATTACATTTGTCATGAAATAAGAAAAAATAAAAATATTGTTTTCTAAATTAAGTCCAATTTTTAATGGTCCATAAATATCAGAATCTTGAACAAATGAAGTCAGATTGTTTGGGATGAATTGTACTGGACGTGACTGGGGATAAAATTTCTGTAGATGTTGAAGATTTTATCATGGCAGAATATCAAACAATATTTCAACATACCTCTGCATTGTAAAACTTAGTCTTCACATCTAATGGCTTCAAGACCTGTGACATAGAAACAAAGATAAATACATGTCTATATGATACTTGTAAAGGACTTCAACCTAGTGCTGTGTTGTACGTCTGATACAAGTGAATGTCCTCTCAGACTTTGAAAGTTTACAACATGATAACATAGTGAAATAAACAGTAATACGAATATTTTATATACGTTATAGATCAAATTTACACATAGAAGTTGACATTTCCAGCAAGATGAGACGGTTTAATGCCCATATAACTCAAACGCGAACCGAGACAGGTTCCACAGTTTTTGTTCATGAACAGAAGTACCCCAGTAATCCATAATTACATCTTAGTGGTTTTATGTTGTAAAACACCTCAAGGAATATTTTTCGAAATGATCCGAAATTTTCAAGGGAGGCAATAATTTCCGAGACGTTATTTATTTCTCCTGGGTATATTACGCGTCAGAGTCTCCAGAAATTAAGATAACAATCTCAATATTCCGCAGTAACTACAGCATAATCATTACGAGATAAAATTAATTTCAGGATTCAATTTACAAACTAAGTAAGTGAAGGAATAGTCATGCCTTAATCTTGTCTGAGACATATCTGAGCGGATTTATTCCGGTAAGTTTCAACAATGGTTATTAATTTAAGTTTGGAAAGATAGCACAGAATGAATATGTCTGAAAATGAACATTTTAATTAGTTTACACAGATCTGTAGTGGTTTCATAAAATCATAATGCAAATGGTTACAACTGAAGCTGTAAACATTTTGTTTTATGGCTTAACACAATAAATCAGAATTAAATTAGCTGAATATAGTCAGCATAATACACAATAGGATAATTGTTAACTTCACTGTGTATAACTGCATACATAACTTTATACTTTAATCATCAAATAAATACAGAAAAGGGCATATAATGAGAGTTTATTTTAATTTATTTTCAACGAAACAAATTAATTTTTTTTGTCACACATAACAACTGCCTTTTTTTGTTCACTGATCACATAAAATTATTACACCCTATTCAGGCTCTGTGAATTGATGGGAGTTCACCAGCATCCAGTGAATGATCCCTAGGTTATTATATAATAATGTCTCCTTAAATGTTTGTATATAACAATGTCTACTTAAATGTTTGTATATAACAATGTCTACTTAAATGTTTGTATATAACAATGTCTCTTTAAATATTTGTATATAATAATGTCTCCTTAAATATTTGTATATAACAATGTCTACTTAAATGTTTGTATATAACGATGTCTCCTTAAATGTTTGTATATAACAATGTCTCCTTAAGGTAGCGTAAGTGGCTACAAACGTAAAAATAAGCGAAAATGACATTTTAAGTTATTAACAATAATTAAATATCATACTATCATACCATGCAACAAAAAAATCGATCCGAATATGCAAAAATAGTGTTTTATCGCGATAAAAACTGCACCCCTATATCGACTCCACTTTATCAGCGAGAACGATCTAGGAGGCGGCGTTGTAAGGGGCTCCTTAAGGGCAAATTTGTATCAGTCGATATTAAATTTGGTATCGCTTGCCGTATGTTAACATAAGTATTTGAAATTCGACAGTTTATCAACATCAAGCAGATTAAAATGGGAAATAAGAAAAATAAGGCTAAGCAAGGTGTTAGAGTGTTCTCAAAAAGTGAAAAATGTAGTTAGAAATCTCTTTCTCGCGGAAGTTGGTTTACGAATGCTACAGATACCGAACTGCATAAATCTATATCCAGTAAAAAACTTGACCATAGTGACGTGACATATTGTGAAAATGGAAACTTTATGGTGGAAAATTACATAATAAATATATAACTGCAACAATCATTTGATGTGCAAGAAAGGTGTGAATTCATTAACACCTTGGTCGATTGGGCTACTAGCATCTAATGTACTTTTAATATAAAATATATGATGAAATAACTGATCCGGAACGGTGGTCTTATTGAAGTGTGATATCGATATCATACTCTAACGCCTTGCTAATTATACTATCAATATGGGTAATTTAGACCTTATATATGTCGCATCACACATTTCTTTATGTTTTGGCTGGAGATATAATAAACAGCAATATGGTATGCAGACACTCCATGCACCTTGCAATAAAACGCACACGATAAGAAAACGAGCTGTCAAAGACTGTTACCCCGTTAATGTTATGACGTACCATTTTTACAAGTTTGATTAAATTTATATATTCCAGAGTCAGGTTTCAAACACAATTAAAGTTATAAAACTACAATATATTTTAATTGCCAGTAAATTAATACAGGGAAACTGGGTCAACGAAAATTATTATTTTCGATATTTCATCGATGTAATCAATGAAATAAAGTTATTTCAACGTGAACTTTTATTAAGCAACTCTGTACATTTTAGTAAAACATTGAAAGCTATCAAACAAACTATAGGATGAAAAACAGTAACGTCTTATGGACATCGGATGTGCATATTTTTCGAGAATTTTATTTTATTCTGTTAAATATCCAATTACCTTTATATATTAGTATTTTTTTAAATGATTACATTTACAGACATAAAACATAGACACTTTTCTACAAATCAATCACATCTTAAGTTCGTACTTTTATACTAAATGCATGGCTACCTTTCATTTAACTTATATAGCGGTTTCCCCAGCCATCTTCAACTCGATTTCGCTATCAGCCGTTTTCCCCGTTGAGAGCCTCTCTGTTAACGAGAAATCTGATGTACTGTGTATTGCATCGGTACGATATGATACTATTTTGACAAATAATTCGTCATTAAACTCTTTAGAGTCATCAAAAATGATGGGCGGTTTCACTAATTGATCCGCTAACGATGAACGAATTTGATTGGTTATCAAACTCTAATATCCTGTATTAATTTATAGGATAATTGTTGATTACACGAGGTGATAATGATCTGACCCTTTTATTGTTAATTTCTCGCTTAGAAAAAAACGCAGTGGGTGCTATTTTTGAACAAAGATTGCCGACTTATTTGATGATGGATTTCAAAGCGGTTTTCGGTGTTTTGTAGCGGAAATGCTTATCTAGGGAACCGTGTCACAGAATTTTGATATTTTTTTTCGTTTTTTATCTATGACGTATTACGTAATTGTCAGCGGGGTTCAGGCTACGGAATTTCTTTAAAGTCAAATATCTATTGAATGGAGGACGTTATCAAAAATCTGAGACACGGTTCCCTGCATGATACCGTGATTGTTATTTTAAGTCTAATTGTTGTAATATATCCTTATATACAGAGTAGTGATCTTTATTCAAAAATATGAAAATTACGTGCGATATTGGTTTATAGAAGACAGACCAAGTACAATATTTGTTTCAAATCACTTGCAATAGACTCTGTATAGTGGGTTTATTAATGTAAACAATTATGGTTGACTTTTTAAAACTGTAAATTAGTAAAACTTGATATCACCATATAGCCACTTACGATACCTTAAATATTTGTATATAATAATGTCTTCTTAAATGTTTGTATATAACAATGTCTACTTAAATGTTTGTATATAACAATGTCTCCTTAAATGTTTGTATATAACAATGTCTACTTAAATGTTTGTATATAACAATGTCTACTTAAATGTTTGTATATAACAATGTCTCCTTAAATGTTTGTATATAACAATGTCTACTTAAATGTCTGTATATAACAATGTCTACTTAAATGTCTGTATATAATAATGTCTCCTTAAATGTTTGTATATAATAATGCCTCCTTGATTGTCAGTATAATGATGATGTATAATTGTCTGTCTTACAGTGATGCAAAACTTTGGTACATACAAGGCTCTAAATATAATGCGAGTCTCTTCATATTATAGGATTTATGTCCAATAGTATAAAATTAGAATACAAAGGATGAAATTTGATTAATTCAAGTCTAGCAAGATATTAACCACACTTCACCAAATCAACCAAAAAATGGGACATAAATTTAACATCTAATCTAAAACAGAAATATTAAACAGATGAAAATAATTCCATTATTCATTTGAATATTGTCAGCACCAAATCTAAATGTCGTTCATCTTTCAAATGTTATTGACTTATGAAATTTTTATGTCTATTGTCTGAACAGGATGTCTGAAAAAAACTATGAACAAGAATTGTACATTGAAAAGCATTTATCTGAATCAAGAAACCAAAAAAATATGCTTTGCTCATTCCAGGGAATTAAATGTTATTATAGTACACAAAAAAATGCATAGCTCCAGCCTTAAATAACTTTAATATCGTTACTAGTCTAAAATGAGGAAATTAACACTCAGATGAGAATAAACAAAAGTAGAACTGAATTTTTTTTCTTCACAACTAAAAATCTTCCCTCTTTCTAGAATGACTTTGGGTGAAAAAAAAGATCAATAGAGCTAATAATAAAGTCTGGTATATTATGTTCATAAAATGATTTTTATACATTTTTGTACATTAAGTTGTTTTTTATCGCTAATTTGATAGTGCAGGAATGATACGGTATGGTACATGTTACACAATGAAATAACCATATTTTTTTGATAATACTGACTGAGTAACTGGCTCTTCTTCGTACTGACATATTTGACTGTACCAGACTTGAAGGAAGTCTGAGAAACATTTCAGTAATTAAATTTTCAAACCACAGATGTAACTAAAAATGTCAAGTACATAACATACACAGTGTAGATAATAATTCAATGATGTTGAACACAAATTAGAATTTACCAATAGCCACCCAGACAAATTATCATGAGACAATACAGAGTACCAGTCAGAGGCTAATTAAACATAGCACAGTCTGCAGAATTACACACCACCCTATAGAACATACGAAGTGTAATGGATGTGTCAAAATATGCTTCCTTCAATTTTCAAAATGTGCATAATTGAAGAAATTTCCACTTTATGGTACAGCTTCGTCGTGATGCAAATTGAAATAGACACTAAGGAAGCATACTGGCAGAAGTATATGTCATACCCACCATTGATAAATTAACTATCTGAAAATCACCAAAATTCCTACAGAAGTATTTCAGGTTTAAATCACAAAAATAGAGTTGTTTAAGGCTCAGACACATAATTTAAGAATTTGAGTTTAATTTGAGAAGATTTTACCTAATTTAATTAAAAGACGTATTACCGCAAAAAATCTTAAACAAGCACTGGCAAGCAGGAAATAATGCAGAGATATAGCAGTGCTTTCTTAATTAAGCAGTACAGACTTCTTCCATTGAGAAGGTCGTGACATACCTGGAATTTGAAGAACTTTCTGAAAGCCATCTTCTCCCCAGCCTCAGTGCTGTAACTGACAGCACATACCAATCTGAAAGGACAACTTAGACATACATGTACATGTTTAAGCTCATTAATGCTTACAATTCAATTATATCTCTCAATAGTGTTTCTTCTCAATACCCCTTAATGCTGGTTACAAAAATTATATATACAGTGCAACCTCTCCAGAGCAGCCCTCTCATGAACAGCAAACCTACCTGCAACAACAGCACGATTTTTCCCACAGTATAATTTAACAATTAATTTAACCTCTCTAGAGCAACAATTTCTCAGCAGCAACATAATTTTGCTTCTCCTAAAGGGTGTTGCTTTGGAGAGGTTGCAATATACCATATATAGCATATTTTGTCATGACAATTTGAGATTTCTTTGATCAAATGATTTTTGGAAGAGATTTCTTTATATTATCACCATGCTACTATTTATTAACCTTAAATCACAACAATTTGATTAAATCAAAAGAAATACAGAAATTTGCCATCCAATAATAGTACCCCCCATCAAAGCTTATTTAAATGTAGACAGTGAACCAAAGGAGCATATGCTTTCTTCCAGTACAAATAATGTAGAAAAGAAATTATTCATAATGCAAAATGAGTTCTAAAACTTAGAAAGAAACAGTTTCATTTTCCAAAAATTTGCAAACAACTTCTTGGTAAAAAAAAAAAACAACAACAACAAGTTAATTGTTGGCTTAAAAAATCGTAACCAATCCAATTTTTAGTGCAACTTGTAAATTATAGCAATCAAAATGTAAAGACATTTTAGCGGAGAGGATCTTCAGAATGTCACAAATAAAATGAAAGATCAATCAAGAAGAAGACATACATGTGAGTTCCCAACTCTTTGACCTCATGTTGGATGACATCATCAATACTTTGATTAGGTTTCAGAAGTGACTTGGGTTGTGAATTAACGCCAGTTAGAAGTAATCGCTGTGAACTTGTCTGCAGGTCAGCCTGAAACAGGAAATATAAGAACACAGTAAAACCTCATTCATTATGGAGACGTTCATGCGGAGGAAGGGGTGTTATCTTAGTTCTACAGAACATTCGTAAAGAGTGACGAAGTTCATAAAATGGAGTACAAACTTGGGTTTTAATTCAGATATATGCACAAGAGGACAGAAAATGTAAAGCATGCTATAAGATACGGTACATTAACACAAGTATGATAAAAAAATGAAAACAAGAAAAAATGTAAGAAGAAATGGTCAAGTTTGTCTGGGAAGGAATCTTCGGCAAAATACAGAGAACTTACTAAGACCAGCCATTTAACTGTCTCCATCTCAGCAACAAACCTTATTATACCAGTCTCGTTATTACAATAGTTGTGTCTTATGAATTCATATGATAGTTCCCAGTACTTTATGCAACAAACAGAGATAAAATCTCAATTCATGACAATACATTATTAAGCAAAGACATAAAAAGTACTATAAAAAAGAGGACCAAACAACGGCAACCAATTAAATTGACGTTATTTCTTTTTTGAACTTCATTATAACACAAGTAAGAAACAAACAAATGGTTTTCACAAAATGTACTTTGAAAGACAATTTGCTGTCTTCAGTAAAGCGGTTTATGATGATTCTATCTTAAGTTAAATGCTAGGAGTTGAATATCCTATGCTTCATACATCAATAGATGACACAAATTAACCTAGTTCTTCTCAAGACATAAAAGATTTTTTTTATCACAATTTGTCACAAAAGTATTTTATATACCACATTCTAACAATGTGTATCAAATGAAAGTAAACCATAAACCAGTGGTCTTCAGTATTCTACAACTCGTTTCTAAACATTTTGATCAATAAATCCAGCTTTCTCAAAGTATCTCATCAAACATTGACATTTGAATTAAATGTACTTACTTCAAAAACACTCTTGATATGATGTATCAGAACTAATACAGGAGATTAGTACATCTCCAGGCAATGACAAGACACCAAATGAAGTTTAATCCAAGCTACGTACTATATTGTGAAACCTGTGAACAAAGGCCAAACTCGGGAAAGACAAAATGTGTCCTTTATTGACATATGGCCTTTATTCAGAGGTCAGTAGGTTCTAAATAATCAGTGATGGTTTTTCAAAGAATGGCCTTTGTTCACAGAGTGGTCTTTACTCAGAGGTGGCTTCAAACACAGGTTTCACAGTATCATTCCATAACCTGTATGAGCTTCCAAAGTGGAATCAAAATTAACAGTGCTCATCATAATAATCTTCCCATTGATAAAACTTAGTTACACAATGAGAATGCACAATGTAATTATGTACAGCATATTATACAAACTGCACAATGCAATTATGTACAGCATATTATACAAACTAAGACACAAATTTTATTTTGCCTGAATTTCAGGCCTGCTATTATACGCTATCAGTAGAAATCCGCAGAGCAGCACAAAGCTCATCTGTTTTACATCATTCTATTCAATAAGCAAATTTGACCAAAATTCTAAATTAAAAAGGGGCATAACTCCAAAAATATAGTTGTCGGAATAATATCCCTTGTCTTGCAGCTGTGCCATGTCATGATAATCAAGTATTTCAAATGTCATGTAGATGTCTTTATAAGTGATTGTTAGGTGCACAACAATGACGGCAACAACAACAACAACAAGAACAACACAGTGATCATAACAGCTCAACTTTTTCATCGGACAGATGAGCTAAAAATCAATTTCAGCCTACAGACTCTAAATTGAGTCAAAAACAATCCTTTTTCTAGACCCGCAAAGTTACAGAAGTAAAACCTAAAGAAACCTGTTTTTTTCATAGTTTCTGAACAACAAAGTCAACTTAAAAAGAAACAGAATCCTAAATCATCGCAACCAATTCATCAAAGCATGCTAAGTCCTATAATCTGTACGGATTATGTAACATGATACAGTGAATTATTCAATAAATGTACTGCTGATTCTTCATTAACTGTCCTGTCACTACACAAAAAATAATGATTACCAAAACACAAACTATTCCTTAATATCTTCTATTCGATACAAAGCAACATTTAATGGACAATCCTGGTATATGATGAAACTTTTGTATGCATTCGTTGACCAAATAATCATCTTGACTATGGGTCAATTCGATCAAAGAAGAGGACATGCTATGAGAATCTGAACGGAAAAATAATTAGGTCGGTCAAGTCAATGCGGAGACAGAGGGAGTGAGTGATAAGGTTACAATGAAAGGTTCTGGAAATTGAAGGCTTTTAACAAGAATTTCTTTGCTTTACAATCATCATAGTCTGGGAAAATATACAGTCAAACTTGTGAACAAAAGCCAGCCTGAGGAAAGACAACATGCGACCTTATTTTTACTTGTTCGGAGGTGAGAAAATTGTTCTAAATAATCAATGATGGTTTTTCAAAGAATGGCATTTATTCACAGGTTGACTTTAATTCCTAGGTGGCTGCAAACACAGGTTTGGCTGTAGCAACCGTGCTGATATATACAATAATTTAGTATACAATAATGAGTAAGCAATTTTGTTGAAACGTGCAATCAGTCCAGAAATCAAGTTTTCCATCATGAACTTTCAACAATGAATCAGAGGTTTAGACTTTTAAACCAACCAAAACGGAAGTGCTCTGTGATAATTAAACTGTATACAAATATAGCACAGACAGATTAGTACAAACAAAAAGGATTTGCCCTAAGTACAAACTAGGAAACCAGGATATCATGGCTGGGTCAAAAAGATTACCATATCATAACCTGTAATTGGCAATTAAGATGCATGCATAGGTTTCGGAGGTATGATACCTAGTAGGGATATATTACAGTTCAAATAGTCATTAGGGCAGCATTCAATGAAGTTCTATGGGGCATACAAGTTGTGTTAGTATGTTAATTATGACTAATTATGAATTCATGCACTAACTCATCTGATCTGTAGCATGTTACCAACTCAAAAGTCATTGCACTGATGTTGATAAGTTTTGCAGCAAACTTTAAAATCTATTATGAAATGAACACAGAAGAAAATAACATCTAAAAAGAATTAATACAAAAATAAAAACATTCAAAATGTCAGCTCTAAATTCTCCAAATGTTTGGTTTAATTAAGGAATTACTGTAATACAGTCTAACCTGTGTTTGTGGCCACCTTCGAATAAAAGCCACCCTGTGAAAGGCCATTCTTTGAAAAACCATCATTGATTATTTAGAACCAACTGACCTCCAAATAAAGGTCATCTGTCCAAAAAAGACCACATTTTGTTTTTCTCAAGGGTGGCTTTTGTTCACAGGTTCGTCTGTAATTTACTGCAGAAGCACACTAAAATCAACACTGGACTATGTGTACCCAGGGTCATTAACCAGAATTCAGTAGCATAAAGCATACAAAGGAATTAAACAATGCTGATAGCACTCAGCACCAAAAGTCAATGCAATACAATTCAAGATAAGATAATTCATGGAATAAGTTTGTTTGTTTGTACTTCATTTGTTCATTCTTTTGTTTGTTTGTTTGTTCATTCATTTGCTCACTTGCTCACTAACAACTTGTAAAGTTTTCAATCACATTGTCACAGAGTAACATGTGCTTCCTGGGTTTTGTAAAAGCTGTTTATTGAATACAAGCACTGCATTCTATGAACATATCTAAATGAGCTATCATAAGGTACATGTGACTTAAAACATTCATATCAACTTTGTAATATTAGGAACTCAATATGAACGGATATTCTTTCAATTAATCATAATACATAACTTTAATATTTCAGGAGACAGACCGGGGGTCTCTGTCTATATTCAGCTGCCTACAACAGGAACTTCAACGAGAACTAATAACTCTTAATATGCCGACAAAGCATCAGTCATAAAAGATGTTACAGACTGTCTTAAGACTGGATGAGGCATCTATTCTCAGTTTGAATTTGTCTGAAAATTCAGCATCAATTTATACTCTTCTATAATGTTACATGACAGAGATGTATTATTTCAACAGTTGCAGACACAGAATCGTACATTTACAAGAAAATGAGTTAAAAGTTAAATGAATGATGGAAGAAAATGATTAACAATAAGACTAGTGTACAAATTCCAATGTCTTTTTTTCAGTTTCGGGGAAGGGAGTCAACTGCCCATTGGTTGAGGAAAAAAGCGCGCAGACGAGCAAATGGGGAATAGCCGCAAATGGGTTGTAATATGTAATATTATAAATGGTGTAATAAATTGATGCCATAAAACGCTTTGTGGCAAAAGACGTCAAAACAGCGAAAAGATAAACAAATTGTTCGGTGATATATGAAATATATATGAAAAATATATATTCCAGAAAATGGGGAATGGGACCAAATTTCACCGTATATTTCCAAGAAAATAATAAACACAGTATTGATTGAAAAAAAAAACATAAAAGTATCCGAGCCTAAGTTTTCATGCTCTCAATAAATTTAAACACTCAACCTTAAATATTGACCCAATGCAATCTTTGATACTGGTCATCAAAGTCTAGAGCTTTTATCAAATAATTAACTTAATAAACCTAGATTCAGAAGATAACATCATAGTAACACTTCATAATAATCATAGATGCTGAGCACATGTTACCCTCATGAAATGATATTTATGTACATGTATACTACTAATTAAGCATTAACAGTGAGCTGAGTTTCCATGATATGTAATATTTGTATCTTCTAAATTCTATCTGGTACCTTTCATACGTTCATAAATTCAATTCACAACACTAAAGATTCATTAAGCCATGACTATTGCAAATTGGTTAAATGCACTGGATTTGTAACCCAGTGATCCAGGTTAAAATTCTGGCTGCGACAGGTCATACTCTGCTATGAAAATAAGTTAGTACTGCTTAGAATACAGTCCAGAAAAAACAGGTTAAGTGAACTGGCCACTTTGTATAACTGAAAAATTGTTGAAAAAATGCACTAAGCCCAGTGAAAAAAAAGGTTTATTAACGGTTTTATTATCACACTATCCTTTTCTAGTAGTAATCTTATCAACTCACACTTCCTTATTCAAAAGACAGAATTGAGCTTTGTCTTGTCGTATTAAAACATATCAATTATAGTTAAGATATTTGGTAGCCAGTGTTCAAAATGATAGAAACCAGCCTTTGGGATATTTCATGATGCTGAACAAATGACTAAATGGAATTTAAATGTAGTCAGTTATAAGCGATGCCTTGTAAAAATTATGGTACATACAAACTCTTCCATGACTGACGCTAGAATGTAGATAGTAAGACTTGTAGCTTGACCAACTTAAAATAAAAATATTCACACAGAAAAAAACCCTCACAAAGAATGAAGGCCTAATCTTCATTGATTATAATGAAACAACAATGAATCATTCTGTCAGATTTCATGGACTAATAGAATTCCAAATCCCAACAAATGAATAAAATCAGCATCTCAAAATGACACTATCATGCATCATTTTTAAGATGATATATAGGGTTTTAGTTTGAACTGAACCTAATTCCCTGAAGTCTACTATATAAAACAAAACAAACAAATTCAAAGCACAGTTATCTCTGATGATGATGAATGACCACCACTTAGCAATTAATTAGCAATTAGGGGATAATTAAAGACAAAAAATGAATTGATTGGTTTTGGCAAAACAGTATGAACACAATTGTACTTCTCACAATGACATTTATAATAATCATCATTATATTTAGAGCACTCAGAAATTTCAGCTCGGTTTAATTGTAATCCAGATATTGTATCATGCAGTCCATATAAATGATAAAATCTGGAACCGAGCCCCATCAACACAGTAATATTCTCTTTGCATCAACACGTTTTAATATCACTTAAAAGGATTATTGAACAATTTCAATCATATCTTGATACCATCTTCCGCATGAATACAATTACAACATGTCAGCATGTTTGAAGTGTGAGCAGATAAAATTAATTGAGGCCGAGATTCAGTTCTCAGATTTTTTTTGATCAGAACTCTAGTACTGCAAAAAATGTTTTCATAGGGCCTTCCTTAAAAAATGTTGGTTTACGGTCATGTGACCAGCTAATTAAAATCCCCTCACTACAAACTTTTGTAGCGATTCTGACATTTTTTGTTCTAAGAAACATACTTCAGAGTTTGCTTGCAATGAAAAGAACATCTACAGTTTACAGCTGACAGTTTAAACCTACTTCTTCTATCAATATGCAACTATTAATTGTCTTCATTCCAACATGATGAGTGAATCAGAAGAAGGAGACAGCTGAGAGACTTTGGATGCATTATCCTCCCGCTGGACAATATGTCTGGCAACATCTTGAACCCAAGACCTCTCTATCGGCAGCTTTGAGCTCTCTATAAGCAGCCTAGGGCTCTCTGTCAGCAACCCAGGGCACACCATGAGCAGTATCAGGCTCTCTATAAACTGAACTCACCAAGAAGTTTCAGAGAAAGTAAAACAATTCCCTTACAGTACACCTACCTTCAGCAATATATCAGAACAGGTTTGGTTGCTATCATTGTGAACACTGATATAACTTGAAAATGTTTCTCCAAGAAATATATTCCTGAAAAAATACACAAAGAAAAACATACATCAAACATTATCAACAATGAAGTCATTCTATTAGGTTTATATAATAAGCAAATTGATATTTATGAGAATTTTCTATCAGTGTGGAAAAGTTTGCAATTCATCAAGAATTTTATCAAATTGAATTTCAGGTTTTGTATTTATACTTAAGTCTTTCGACTTATCAGTGTAATTCAATTAATCTCACCAAATATAAATCAATATAAAGAACAATATTTAATTTAATCAAAATTTATGGAGAATATAAAGTTATTACCCTTCAATTCTCTGATAGGTCAAACAAATATTCTACAATTTTCGTCAGAGTGATCAATTTTTGTACATATAGTAAAACCTCATGTAGCGACCACCTCAATATTACAACAATCTTGTTATAATGACCACTTAATTTGGATTAGCATCAAATAACTTCATACGTATATTATCATGATAATTATAACTTCAAAACTCTATCATTCAACTTGATAATGATACCACCTCATTATTATGACAGTTTTTTTAGATTCCAAAGGTGGTCTCTTTATTGAAGTTTTACCGTAAGTCTATGAATTTCCACCATCAGCTTTGGAACATATTTTTTATTTTATTGGACAAAGTTCTAAACATTATGATTCTCCATATAGATAAAACATTTCATCAAACGCAGTAAACAAAAAGATGAGTAATATTAACATCAAACAATAATCAGAAAAGCCTTAGAGAATAATGCTCTCTTTATTTCTGTTTATTTATTTTCCATCAATTTAATAACAAACACAATGCTTCAAAATAACAACAAATATTCAGTATGATCATTTTATGGTTTCAATGTGAAAGACCGAAAAGGATTTCAAATTATTCACTAACATTTCAATTTTCAACAAGAGCCCCAATCATAATAATGTAGTTTTAATTGCATTATTTTTTTTCATGCATGACTTTAATCAATTAAAGAATTCTCAAGTTAAAGAGCGAACACAGTGATGTTGTGGCATTTTTGACAAATTGAAGGGCCATAAATCTCAACTAAGTGACATTGGTTTGAGAAATATAGAAACCAATAGGAAATGTCAGAATCAAATTGAAAAAAATATCGATGATCTTCATAAATTTTTGCGTCAGAAAGTAAAACTTCAGCCATAATTTTTCACTCTATATATATACAGTAAAGCCTCGACACAAAGACCAAGTTTGGGACCAAGAAAATTGGCCTTAATGATGAGGTGGTCTAATTTCCAAGTTGAGATATGGAGGAAATATTGAACACTGGTCTGGAAACAGGTGATCTTCATAATAAGATGGTCCTAGTTTTGAGGTGGTCACAAAGTGAGGTTTTACTGTAACTAAATAAATACAAAGATAGATTTATACCCAAAGTTTTGCGGCAGAGTGAGTAAATCACTGACACCAAAATAATCCTGATCTTTTGGTTTAGCGATATCACTTTCCGTCTGTTCCTGTGTTAAAGTGTACGGAACATCTCTGATATCACAGATAATGGGATGAAATGGCATCAATGTAGGCTTCGTTAGTCGCATAACTGAAAGGACAAAAAAATAGAGTATAATCATAATGCTAAAATTACGAAGTATAATTAAACAAACTTATCTAATTCATATTCTTCATCACTCGTAGACGTAATGAATAAATAAGTCATAATATGACAGAACAATGCTCACCCAATTCTCCGGAATTGAGAATGTATAA